>JBBPCX010000154.1:15601856-15616118 GCA_037974365.1 Hydrocynus forskahlii | reverse complement strand
TAAATATATTGTTATTTATTATATATATATATATATATATATTATTATTTTTTTTTTTTTAATTTTAAAATATATATATATCCTCTACAGGGAACATTTTAATGCACAATTACTGTTTATTTACTGACTGGAATGTCAAAACCATTTTTATTCATTTAGACATTTTTGTGTGTATGTTTAGAATCATCTTCTGCTGAAAGATGCATCCATGAGTTTTAGCTTTTATTGTCAGAGGCAGAGAGATTTTCATTTAAAACTTAATTGGAGTCCATGATGCCTAGTATCCCACCAGGGTCCTCAGAGCATTTGGATGAACGACAACAAAAACCCCTAGCATACTTAACACTGTGGATAAAGTCTTTTCTGTTTAACCTTTTTACACTAGACCTACCTTGACTGTTTGTTAACAAGAAATAGCTACTTTTGTTCTCATCTAGCCATAGAAACTGGTTCCATTCAAAGGTCCAGTAGCACATAGGTACTTTCGTATGTGATTAGAAGAAAGAAAAGCTTTTTTCTGGCTCTAATCATCCTCCTCACTGTGTGTGGGAGCCAAATAACCACATGTCCTCTTCTTGCCCAGTGAAACAGCAAGTCAAGGATAAGTGCTTAAGAGTCCCTGAACATAGGTGGATTAAAATTAAAGTTAATAAGAAATGGGAATGAATTAGAAATGCTTTAGTTATACTCTGTTCTTTGAAAAGGTCCCAAAAATGATCATACACATGGTTCATGGACTAAATTGATTTCTAATAAATACTATTTTTTCTCATATTTCAATGTGAGATTAAAGTAATTAACCAAAAAGACATTTTTCATAACCCTTTTAACCATGTTTACCAAGGGTGTCAATAACTATAGAGTTGACTGTGCATTCAAAAAGACTGAGTGAAACACTACTGATGTTAATGTGCTGTTGTTGCTATCCTGTGCTGTTCAGCACCATGGACAGCGTCAGATAGTCCAACACCAGACACAGACAAAACTCTGTGGATATGTATATTTGCAGTGGACTCATTTACATGCCATCATTTATTTTGTTTCATTTAAATTTGCTAAAAGATCTCATATACAAGACGGCAAGTCCCACACAGCAATTAACACTGTCCCAACTAGCTGTGGGGTTAGCTCATCTAAAAAGGATGTTTTTGTCACTCTTACTTATTAGTCATGAAAACCTGCTGCTTTATTCCCTGGTGGCTGAAATATTCCCTTTAATTAATGTACACATTTCTAGAATCAAGTTAAATGGTCCTAAATAAACGTTTTGTCAATTTTCAAAAATGTCTGCACTGAACTTTATGTGAACCCAGTTTCTTTTTGAACGATAAGTACCTTTTAGCCTGTTTGCGCAAATGCTGTAAATGCTACCTTGGGCCTGGCCTGAAAGTTTGTCTGTGCCAGTGCACACTAGTGTCAGAAAACAGAATATTCCTCTCAGGCAGGAAAGGGTTAAGGAGCCTGATTGGACCGCATGTGGCTGTAGCACAGGCAGTGGCATGGCTACAAACTGAGAGAGAAAAAAGTAGCGGAAGTGAAGTGGGTCACTTCAGCAACACACACGGAGGTCCCACTGGCCTGCGCACTAAACACATACATGCCTTATAAAAGCTCAAATCCATGAATAAACCACTTAAGTTTAAAGGTCTAATCAGCAGCCACGGCATCAAAGTTTAGTTCTGTAATATATAAGGATTTCCAATAACACAAACACACCTACTGAAATACAAATGAGAGTTTATACACGTTCAATTTGAATCCCTTTTGTGGCTTGATGAACGAGTACCACAGCATGCGACCACAAAATGACAGCCTTCAATAATATGACCTGGAAGTCATAAAAAATATTTGTCACAATGCTCTAAAATAAGATCTTTAAAACCTAAACAAAACTTAAAATAAAGATGGTTTACATGGTTTCTAACAGATTATGGGGAGCAGTTAATTAGTATAGGACATTTAAATGGTGGAAATTCAAATAATATAAAAATAACACATTTAAAAAATGTATTTTACACTCACAAAGTTTATCTATCTATCTATCTATCTATCTATCTATCTATCTATCTATCTATCTATCTACCTATCTATCTGTTTATTTTAATCTTCTTTCATCTGTTTTAGGGTACCAAAAGGTTCTATTATGGCATCTATTACAGTATTCCCTTCTCGAGAGTATGCAATTTTAACCCAAGCGTAACTTTAAAATAGTCATTAATATGCGTTCTACCAGAAGATAAATTATACATGAAATTACAGGATGGCTTATATTCACATGAAATATATTATTCATGTGACCAGAGCTTTTTACTTCAGGCATGGATCTGAGAAAGACGATGTCTTCATTGATGCTCTTAGAAAGAAGAAGTGAAGAAAACATGCTATTACACACACAGCTGCCCTAACCTTTAAAATGTCTAGAGCCACAGTGTTATTGGCCTTGCAGGAAATGTGAGCCTGTGAACGGTCACAGTGAGACAACACAGCAAGTCAACCCCAATTGTTTTCTTGCATATAACTTGATAGACATTATAGACATGACTGATTATCCAGTACAGACTACATGTAACATTTCAGTGATTATGTCAGCGTGGTAACAACAGTTCTTCTTTTTCTTCTCCTTCCTCTTCTTTTTTTTGTGTGATCCCATTGGCAATACTATTGTTCTTCTTAAGTTTTATTAGTACGATTGTGTCAGCAATCACACTGTTGTTCTACTTATGTCTGTTATATTTATTATTCTATTTAAAGCTGGAATTTGGCATGGTTCCATCATCAAAACATCCATTAATACTGAGTGCAGTGCACGTGCATTCAGATTTCTGATTAGTTGACCGGGGGCTGAGTATTGATCGTAAACAGACTTCAAAACGCTTCATTTATGAAAAACAGATGTGCATCACAGTTTGTTGTGGTTTAATTAAAAATAATCAGCCTGTGCATGTGGCTATGCATTCAGCCATGCTTAACTATTAATGACTTGGTAAGAGCCAGTGGCTCTCTCAGTGGTTCAGCAGTAAACCGCCAGGCCCTGAATGAAGAGAATCTGAACAGGCACTGGTTCAAATCCAAACATTTTTCCCCATAAAATCAATTTTTTGGGTGGTTTTATAGCAACCACACAATCACACTTTGCAAACGCAGTCTAGTTGCTGTTGTTATGCAATGATGGAGAAGATGTTATATACGTATGTAGTGGTTCTATATAGCACCTAAAAGGCTTCCACCGTTATTAAGTCATAGAACTTGGCACTGTGCAGAATCCTTCTAGTGAAAAGTGGGTACAGATGTCCACGCCGGTCACTTAAGGAATAGGGTTTGTTCCTAGTAGCATTTTTGGGAGGGAAAATCAAGAGGCTTTAGGAACAGATGCTGAACCTGCTGACTGGATGAGAAATGAAAAGACGCTGCGGTATGAGAATATGTAGGTGCTTACAGACACTAATGTCAAACACCAGATCGATGACTCCTCCTACAGAAACTGAACACGCTCTAATCCCTTTAAAGCTGGGACTTCACCTTGACTGCTCTTTGAGACATAAATGTATGTGTAATCATCTTAACAGTGTTTCCAAATTGAGAAGAATGAACTAATAAAAGAAGCTTGAGCTAATGGTTTTGTGTGTTTTAGTGAAGAATCACTGGCCATAGAAGGACAGGAATTGTAGCTTGGACACATTCCCTACCCTGCAATTAATTCCCTCTAAGTGAAATGGATGTTGCAAGCTAAAGTAATTGAAATGGCTCAAAGTAAAAAAAAAAAAAAGAAAGAAAGAAAAAAAGAAAGAAAGAAAGAAAATGAAAAGGAAGAACTAGACTGCAAACAGCCTGGTCTTTCCAAAGAGGGCTGAAAAACTAAAGGGAGGGGTTGCGAAGAGAGAAGCAAACACAACAAGCCTGTCCAAAGAGAGTGCAGAGATATAATCAATAACACTGAAAAACACCACATTCGACAGACTAATCGGGATCTTATTAAGATCTTATTAAGCCAACAAGGACTGTGTGTAAACTTCTCACCGAGGAGAAGCAGAAGATCGAAAAAAAAGGCTTCTGACAGACTGCCAGCACTGAGTAGCCTCTTATCCAATCATAAAAGAGAGCACCATAAATCTGTGTCATATCTAATGAGAGAGATTTATAGAGGTGGATGAACTGTCTGTAGTGAGATGGCAAGAGATGGAGGTACTTTAGTAGGCCTGGACACACTCCAGACAAAGAGACTTACTTAACAGAGAGACAGGGAGAGCGAGAGACAGATAAAGAGACAGAGAGAGAGAGAGAGAGAGAGAGAGAGAGAGAGAGAGAGAGAAATAATGTCAGGGCAGCAGAAAAGTGTCCCACTGGGGTGAAATGACCTTTAAGGGGAGCAAATAATAGATTTTCATGCATAGGTATAAAATGTCTGCTATATGAATTTGATTAGAGATTTTGTAAACATGCCTCTTGTGTACCAACAGTGCAGTATGTGGCAACCAGTATCTAATAAGAGGCTGAGCCCCTGGCATTCATCTCAAGAACATCTATCATAATCAAAAGAGTAGGCATTCAGAAGAGATCCAATTTTCAGCATTCCTGGATTGCTATTATGAAAACGACAAAAGGCAGTCTCACAGTGGGGAATGTATACACATTGGCATTATAAATTAGACTTTTTTTTTCCACTTTCTACCATGCAAGCATGTCTTTAGCTTTTACGTGTAAAAAGCATGTGATAGTTGAATCACTGCTCAACCACTGTAAGATAAATCTTGACTCCAGTTTTGCCATCTCATCCAAATCCAGTAGGTATTGATGCAGTTATTGGCTGCTGCAGGAGAAAAACAAAGTTTTACTGACAAGCAGAAAATCTTAGCTCAGCACATCTTTTTGGTTATTTGATCCACTGGAAGCAATTATTCAAGCTAATCGTAATGATTCAATCTGACCGCATTTACAGTTGTGACCAAAAGTTTGCATAGTTATTGTGGACATTTATGTCATTGCAGTATTGGGTCAGGTAAAGATTTCTTCAACTGTTGCAAAAAAAATAAATAAATAGTCACTACATCTTTACTGCAAAAAAGAAAAACATTGGAGCACAAATTTGAATTTATTGTGGGTGTTCTGAAAACAACGCCAATTATAAATACAGGGTCAAGTTATTCAAACACATTTATTTATTTAATTGTGCAAAAAGTACCAAAATGTCATGGCCCCTTTATTTTTCTTTTAGTGGTTATGACTGACTATAACCGGTAGCTTCTCAGTGCCTACATGAAAAGGGCTTGTTTGACAGCGCTTATTGGATTAACCAACATGTATTACAATGGGTCCAAAGTGTCCAAAGAGCTCAGTGCAGAGCTGAGAAAGAGGATTGTAGACTTACACAAGTCACTTGGAGCCAAGCACCTTCAGGTTCCAAGATCTTCAGTCCAAACAATTGTGCATAAGGAGAAATTATTTAGAGCTGTGGTCACTTTGCCAAAGTCAGGGGAAAAAAAACAAACTGTAATCCTCAGCTGGGAGGAAATTGGTCCAGGTGGTCAAATGCAATCCAAGAATCACAAAGAAACAGGTGTGCCATGAACTGGAAACTGCTGGAACGCCAGTGTCACTGCTTGCAGTCAAGTAAATTCTACATCACTATGGTGGATCAGTAAAGAGGCTTCCATGCAAAAAAAAAAAAAAATCAATCACATGGACAAAGAAGCCTACTGGAAGACCAGATGAAACCAAGATGGAGTTTTTGCCCACAAAGTCCAGAGGTATGTGTGGAGGAGAAAAGCTAAGACTTTCAATCCAAAGAACACTGTACCATGCATTAAGAATAGTGGTGGTTGCACCATGTTTTGCTGCCAGTAGAACTAGTGCACTGTACAAAGTATAAAAATAATTTACAAAATAATTATAGTAATTATGTCAGAATTCTCCAGCATAACATCAAACTATTAGCTGGACAGCTGAATCCTGAACATGGCTGGTTGTTCTAATAAGACAAATACCCTTAAAGATACAGAAGCTGGTTTTGGAACAGCCACAAAGTTCTCACCTCAGTCCAACTGTAAATTGGTGGACTGTGTTAAAAAGACAGGTCCATGCCAGAAAAAACAACAAATTTGTTTGAACTATACCAATTCTGTGAAGAGGAGTGGTCAAAAATCCAAACAGAATTCTTCCTGAAGCTTGTCGAGAGCTGTCCAAAGCATCTCATCATGGAAGTAAGTGCTATGGTACATTTAATCAAATAGTATGCTTGATTTATGTACAATTTTGCGTGCCAAATTTGTGATTTTTTTATTTATTTGTATAGCTTTAAGTCAAGTCCAAAAACTGCGATTATACACATTTGAGTGTATGGGAATGTTCTTTGGCCACAACTGTATTGTCTGTGGTTTTCATCATTTGGTCCATCTACCATTTGGTATCGACACACAGGGGATGCAGTAACCCCATTTATGGAGACATGGGTTGAAAACAAAAAAAAAAATCTGAAAGGCGATATAACACATTTAAAGGTACATTTGCTAAAACTATTGTTGTTAGCATGCTTTGTTGCAGTACAAGCTTTTTTTCTATTGAGGAAAACATGGAGGCTTTACTCTGCACAGAACTGTAGTTCTGTGTTTGTAAGGCCAGATCATTGTAGTATATCATGAAGGTACACGCTAACAGCTATTAAGCAAGGTTGCCACTTCAGTTGCCTTAGTGCTTTACTGTATTGGTGGCAAAAAAATAAAAGAACAAAACAAGACAATTAAATTGTAAATCCCAATTATTCAAAAATTCACAATCCTGGCAGAACACATGGTAGAAGCCAGTCCCTTTACACTAAAACTCTAGGGCCCTGCCTGAAGAAGACAGACAGAACCAGGCCTGTCACTGAGGCAGAGAAGGCTTTTTCCCATTCTGTAAATTGCAGTCGAGATATTAAGTTGCGGATTCAATTGCTGAAGCAGAAATTGAAATGTGGAGGAAAGTGGCAGGACCAGCCATAAAACACATCTCCATTCATTTTCTCCTCATACCTACAACAGCAACAGACTGATAACTCCCACTGCTGAGATGCGAAATTAGAAAACGAGAACACAGTTCCAGTCAAATACTGGGCAACGCGCACCAAAAATTCACTTAGATTTGATATCTAGGGGTGATACACGTGGTTCTCTCGTGTAAGCATTAATATGCAGGTTAATGTTCACTTCACGAAGGGCTGGTGTTAGCATGACGGAGTGCAGGTATTCTTTCTTTCTCTTTCTCCTTCACGGTTCAGTGGAGGTTTCCAGCCTAGTTTGTCATGGCCTCATCATGCCTGCTGGTTACTACAATGGATAATGTTCTTTTCCAGCCCCCATATAGATTACTGCATGAGCACAAAGCATCAAACATTCAGCGTCTTACTACCCAAGCTAAAATATACATTAAACACGTCATATAGAACCCTGAAGGCATACGGCTTAACCCAGATCATATACGGGAGCAGTTCATTTTGTTGATCTGTAAAATGGTAGCAATGTTTGAACCCTAGTCCAAGCTGTCATAAGCTGTTACTGTCTGTGGAAGTACATTTTCACATGAGGGTATTCTGGCAGACTGCGGAAGAGGTGAACTGCTGCATTTGAGATAAGTTATCATTTCCAACAGCATATGAAAGAAGCCCAGCCAGAAGAGCACTAGTAGTCATGTCATAAGTACTTGGATCATCGTCTGAAGAAGGCATCGACCATTTTCATGTTGCAGAATAAGGTTATTGGATTAGACGTTAGGGGTCGTTCTCTCTTCTATAGGAAATTATGTACTGACGCGGTCAGAGACAGTGCAGAACGTCACACAGAAAGTTGTTTTGTGTTTTTCTCCAAGTGTGCTGAGGCGCTTCACAATGCTTTCCCGCAGGCAGACTAAAAAATATCCTGCTGCAGGCCATCATCGCCTCAGAGAAAGAACGCACAACCATCAGCTGTCCAGAATCAGGATGCTGTCAATATGCTACTAGAACATGCAGCACGGGGAGCGCTTTACAAAGAGAAGGAATTGTGAAAGGCTATCAAGGGTGAAAAAATACACACACACAAAAACGTCTGCACACAAAAACATGTCACGATTGACGAGCAGTCTGAAACGACTATAGAGGGCAATAGAGTAAAGTGGACAGGAATGGATTTGCTGTGCTTGAGATGTCAACAGATGACAGATTTGGCAAGATCTGATAGTATTCAGCAGCAGGAATTGGGCTGATGCGTTCAGCTGAAATAAAATAGAAAGAAGTTCTCGCAGCCTGAAGGATGCTAGTCATGATCAGCTGAATGTTTTCTAGATGGTAAGGGAGTATAACCTACACAGCTGGAAGATACAGGGGAAAAGTCATATTGTGATATTTGGGAGGGTTTGCAATCGATATCGTGGTATTTGAAAACAAAAAAGGGGTCAAACATTTATTGTAAACTAATCCCAAATGAGGCTTATGATTTCTAGCAATGGAAAGCAGTACTTGTCGTTGTGAGGAAAGCTCACATGCCCAGAATGGAGTTTTGTAAATGTAAGCTTAGTTGATTGCAGTTAATTTTCTGTTGGTCCATTTGTCATGACATTTTTGACAGCAAGGGAAGGGGCAGCAAGTGTTTTCGAAGGGTGTGAAAAACCCCCAATGAAACATGGAGATATACTGCAATTGTTGTCCTGCCTTACATTCCATTGCATTACACTACAATCATTTGACAGACGCTTTATGCAAAGCAACTAACAGTATGAGGATAAGTTCAAGTTTCAGGACAGTGTGAGAACCAGAGAAGAGTATTAAGTGCTAAATCTTTATGTGAGAGTAGTGCAAGAAGATCATCAGGAGAGGAGAAGCTCTCTGAACAGATGAGTCCTCAGGAGGTTTTTGAACTTGGGAGGGATTCTGCTGCTCTTGTCGGCTTAGGCAACTCATTCCAGCAGCAGGGAACCACAAGAGAAGAGTCTGGACTGGATTTGTCTTCTGTGTAGGAATGGCAGAGCCAGACGATGTTCCTTGGAGGAGTGGAGGGTGCGGGGCTAAATGATAGAATAAAGGTAACTGAGTGCGGACCCAAATGTCACCCCGTGTAGGTCAACCAGCATTGGGGTGACATGCAACCTTTTGGGTTGGTTAAAAACCACCTGAGCTGCTGCACTCTGAACCAGCTGTAAGGGTCTTACCATGCAAGCTGGAGGACTTACTAGGAGGGAACTGCAGTAAACGAGGCGAGAGATTACCATGGCAGCTTGTGCCAGGAGTTACTGAGTCAGGTATGGTATTATGTTAAAACACATTAGTGCACGGAGCTGAGGATGACATGTGGCGTATCTTGACCAACAGCATGTGTATTTGTAGGATCAACTGAACGTCTGGATTCTAAACAGAAACTGGGCCATGTTAGGTTAGTCAGAAATTTCACAACACACAAGAAAGTGCTGTCTGTTAGAGAGTTCATCACTGCAGCCATGTGTAACAGCAATATGCCAATAACACAATGAGGAAACAGAAACCATTAAAGCAGTGTAATTTAGGTTAAAGCTGGCTTTTGCTTAGACCAGTACTGCTTTCCGATGTCTCATTAGATAACGTACCATGCCACAATTGATATTCAGAACACGAGTCTGCTAAAAGCTTTCCTGTCATCTCAGTTTTGATAATTACACCCCTCCAAATAAGCACTGTGGTCAAAAGTCTCTGTCTTACATCACTTACTTCCTCACACTCTTCAACATGATCCTCAAGTTAATTCCTCACCCCTCTGTTGTTAAAGCTCTTGTTCCATTTCTTTAGCACTTCTCTTTCTGTTCCTTTTAGTCTTTTTCATAGTACTCCTCCTCCTCCACACAGACCGTAGATGAATCAGTCTTGCTGGGTAAGAACAGTGCAGTATAATTTTATGTGCCCAACATGAAAATACAGCCTCTAAGGGGGTTGGCAACCAGAAGGAGACCTGTGAAAAGACAGAAAAGCCAAACAAAGACAACTTATGTTGCATCAGATTTGTTGTGACATCAAAGAAAGCCCATTCCAGTCCCTGTAACACTCTTGGAAGGGGAAGGAAAAAGCGAGGGAGGTGAGAAATGCTGCAGTTTATAATCTTGAACTGATAAGATCCCTGCAGAAAACAAAAAAAATGAATAGAAACATCAATGTCTAAGTCAACTTGGACAACTACAGCTCTTTCTTTTTGTTATAAATTGAGAAAAAACCTGAAAGGACCCTGATAAGAGAGAAACCAAGCAACCGTCTCATTTTTGCTTGGATTCAAAAGCTACAGTGACACCTGGACACACTGGAATCTGCCATTTCACTTTGGGAAAATAAGAAAAACATTTGTACAGTTTTAAATCCATTTTCAGACCATTTAACATTACTAACATTACATTACTACAGAAACAAAAGCAAGATTTAGCCCAGTTATCCCTGTTCTGCTATGCATGCCATTCGTAACCAATCAAACTCACTTCACCAAATTTCCTCAGATCCAGAAATGATCACAGTTCTCATGTACATTGACTAATAGATTGTTGAGTTTTAATGGTAAGGAACAGAAGGCTATACTTGCAGGCCATGTCCGGGCCAAAAATAACATCATGCCTAAAGCAAGAGCAAGCCTGTTGATATACTGTCCAGGAGAGTTAAGTATAATCTCATTTAACAGACCTCTTCTGGGTAATAAAGACCTTTAGGATCATCTACATATTAGAGTCAATGAGATTGGAAATAAACTCAGGGTCACCCTAGCCAAGAGCATGCCACATGTCTCCTGTCACACAAAGGACCATTTGTGCTTATTTTGATGGTAAAAGAAAAGGTCATAGAAATCTTAAAATGCAAGAAAAGTGATACATGAATGACTTCAATTCAATCACATTTGATCTGCAAAAAAGTACCATGGCTTAGACTAAAGCAATCAAAGTGTGCTCTTCCCTGTAATGAAAAAAGGGAAGAGGAGACCACTATAACGGCACAGATAAGGACCTGTCATGCAAGTGTTTAGGTAAATAGAAAAACCACCTGACACTGACGGCTTCACAAAGCAACGACAGGATCTTAGGTCCTTTTGTCCTACTGTGCATAAAGAAGATAAAAAGAAACTGAACATGCAGACAATTCAAGGACTGCTCTTATAACCCCTACAGGCACCAAAGGCACAGATCCCAAACCTGCCAGCAGAGAAGCCTTTAGTGAAAGAATGAATCATTGTGCCCCTTAGCAAGGAACCCCATAGCCGTGGGGAATGTGTTGTGTGTTTGACCTCATGCCATAACCCATGTTAATATTATATGTAGGGCTCTGCAAAATGAAAAGCTCTGAAGTACCTTGAGATCTGAACAATGAAAGTGAACCTACAAGACAAATTCCATCAGTGAAGAGAATGGAAGAGAAGGGATAGAAGAGGTACATTTGTAATAATAAAGGTGCCAGAACCCAAAAAGAGTACTTTGTAGCACTTAACTATTTAAAGTTTAAAGAGCTACCACATAATGTAAAGATTCTTCTTAGAACTGTAGAACTGAGAGGGCAGAGAAAGAGCAAGAGTGATTGAGAGAAAGAGAGAGAGAGAGAGAGAGAGAGAGAGAGAGAGAGAGAGAGACTCGGAGAAACAGAGACAGACAGAGACAAAGAGAAAGAGAAAGACGGAGAAAAGAGGAGAGAGATAAAGAGACAGAGGGCGACAAAATGAGAGAGAGAGAGAGAGAGAGAGAGAGAGAGAGAGAGTCAGAGAGAGTCAGAGAGAGAGAAAGAGAGAGAGAGAGTGTGAGAGAGAGAGAGAGAGAGAGTCAGAGGAGACGGAGAGTGAGTGAGTGAAGAAGATATACAGAGAGAGGGAGAGAGACAGACAGAGTGAGTGAGAGACAGTGGGACAGAGAGAGAGAGAGAGAGAGAGAGACGGAGTGTGAGTGAGAGAAGGTACAGAGAGAGGGAGAGAGAGACAGACAGAGTGAGTGAGTGAGAGACAGAGGGACAGAGAGAGAGGGGGGGAAAGATGAGCGAAAAGTACTAGAAACTACTCGACTACTAAATCATTGATGACAGAAATGTCAGAAGCGGTTCTGAAACACGAGACGAAAACAGCGCAGGCGGCTGCATCGTTTATTCACGAAAAACACGGACGGTTTCCCCTCATTTCATCTGCCCTGCATGAAGTGATGATTCTAGAGGAAACACGGGTCATTTTAACGACCAGACACCACGGAGCCTGCACTTAAACACCAGAGCTCCGTATCAGAGCTCCAACTGCTCCATCATTGGCCATCCATCAGTCATCCCGCGTTCAGGCGGTTTAACAGGATATACACTGTCTTTAACAGCCCCGGTACAACTAACCACAGTCACAGCACAACATTCATCTGTCTTACCTTGTAGACGCGGCAGAACGCATCCCCCGTGTGCTGATATATAATAAATAATCCCTGATCTGACGTCCTTCATGTGCTCAGGAACCACGCCTGGCTCTGTCTGTGCAGCTGAGCCCTCACACCACTGTCTCGAGGAAAGTTTTCACCATGCACGTTCTTCCAGCAGAGAGAGAGAGAGAGAGAGAGAGAGAGAGAGAGATTCACATACAGCGCCTGTGTAACCCTTATTTTTTCTCTTCACTACAGCGCCACCCTCAGCGTTTCACGCAGCTCTAACGTGACTTCAGACCCCTCTGACACCTGAACATCTCAAGCCTATTCGTGCTTTTATCTTGTGAGGAATTCAGAAGTATTTGTTTGTTCTGTACCCTAGTGTTCTCAGGTACAGATATATTTAGCGTGGTTAAGCTATTCAGTGTGGGAGTTCCAGTCCTAGGGACACCTACACTATGCACACAATTGTACTTTTCCTTCAAGGTTCCAGGTTCAAGGTTACTTTATTGTCATCAGCAGCTGTGCACACATACACAATGTAATGTGACAAGGTTTCTCCATGGACCACGGTGCAACATATAGAGATATTCAACACAGAGCAAGTTACCACAGAAACAGTAGACAATAGACATGCTATTAACAGACAACTGTAACAGTAGCATATGTAAACAGTATAGTGTGTATGCTCCGTAAACCTTCCGGAATGATGAGTATTGCACCGTAAATATGACTATTCCTTATCTACCACTTAACTAATTAACACACTGGGTCAGGCAAAGGTGAAGATTATCTTCAATCAGTCCTTAAGCAATTGTCAAATAATTATTTAGAGACTGTGTTAAAAATGTGCTTTTTAATACAAGAAAAAGCTGAGATATTATTCAAATGGGTTGACATGATCAACATCTGTGGCATTAATACAGTTCTTGCAAAAACAAAAGAGGGAAACCAACCACAACAGCTGTTGTGTAAATGTAGTATATTTTATTCATGTGTGACCTCTTGACACCACTGGAATTCATGCAAATTCAAAGTAATTGCAGACTAACCATTCAAGAGCTGTTCGAAATGGTGTATGTATGACTGGCGTGACTGATTTCTCCCCAGAGCATTCATGACCATCCAGGGCCGTTTCCAAAGGCGTTCTGAAAGGCGAGCATTGTGCCATTTCTCACTCCAATATTCAGAGTGGCCGTGGTTATGGAGGTCTTCTGCTAACTCCAAGCTTTTTAATCACTGCTGCTCATTAAAAACATGTCGGGGTCCTGGGTTTCACTGTGCCGGCCACAAAACCATCAAAGCCTGGACATGTTGCTCAGGAGAGATTTACCCTGCAGTAACATCCAACACGACCCGCATGACCAAAAAAACAATATAACTGAGAGTCGCCATAAAAATCCAATATACTTCAGCCAACTGTATTTCAATGAATGCATCAGCCATGATGCTGTCAATACGGGGCTACAGTGTGTTCCAGTAGCTTTGAAGCCACAGCAGAGAGATGCGACTTGAATGTGACACCGGGGGTTTTCTTCATGAAGAGCATCTTCACTTGACTACAGAAGAACCTCAACCCTCTGCTTTTAAATGTAATAAATAATATATGTCATTTCTCTGTGCTAATGAAAGCAGATGTGCAGCACAAGCCGCTCGCTTCCACTGGGAGTTTGACTATGTCTAGTGGGAATAAAGGGTTTTAACTACACTACACACAAATGATGGTGTTAAAGCACAGAAGATAATAATTCAACACGTTTCGCTTAAGGGTGGAAACATCTTCTTGACAAGGGGTAGTTTTAGAAAAGAGAACTAGACAAGAAAAACCAACAGAGCTGTTTTGGCAGTCTGGATTTTGGGTAGCACTTTATAATAACTACTCCCTATTAAGCATTTATTAAGCACTGGTTAAGTCTTAGTTAATACTTTGTTAAT
>JBBPCX010000154.1:15571401-15576411 GCA_037974365.1 Hydrocynus forskahlii | reverse complement strand
AATTACAAGCACACGGCCCTGGACCCTGGATAGACCCGATGCAATTAAACAAGGATCACTCATCAGTTTGGTTGTGCAGAGTGAGATAATGTCTAGACACGTCCTCTTAATGCCAATAATGTCTATTGATATTGCTTCAGACTTCAGGGATAAAGTTTTAAAGATTTTGGCTTTGTCTGACAGATTCTTTTCCTCTAAACATATCATCCCTCACACACAGACAGCTGCTAACTCTGCCCTGTCAACACCCATACAATGTTCAAGCAGGCACAAGAAATTTTATATCATTTAACAAAAAAAGGGGTCCTTGGCAACCAAATTTATGCCCATAACTGATGGGTAGCTACAGTAACTTAAAAACACATTTCAACAATTAGTTTGCATTAGAGCACCAACCTTGTGGAAAAATACGAGTAGCAAGTAAACAAACAAATCATGTTGTCATTTTTTTTCCACTGAAAGTAATTTTCATACAGGGGCCCATTATGTTCTTTATTTATTTATTTTTTTTCATGCACTGGGGCCCATAAAATTGTATTTATGTCATAATCTGTATGCTGACACAATTTGCATGGCAATTGAGTCTATTGCAGAGTGCTACTGCCTTGCCTTGAAATTATCTTATTATTTTTCTGAAAGACACAATATTAATATTCCCAAAACATGCGAATGGACAAAAATGTAACTTATGCGGCCCTTATACAGATTCATGAATTCATGAACTCTCTTGTCCATCCTCTATCCCTTAAGCTCTGGCTTTCATTTAAATGGAAGCAGGGGGTGGGTACTTACTGTATGCTAATAAAGTCTGGGCCTGTTCCAGCTCCAGCTAGCTTTCCAAGTATAGAGGCAGATTGGAGTCCACAGGGATCCCTGAGAAGTCTGCAAAGTCCAGAGTGTCCACACTGCAGGTGAAAGCCTGTGCAAAAGTGCAAAAAAAAAAAAATAATCAAAAAAATCTATTTAAAGCGTAAACTCCTTGTTTTCCTTGGGAGGAAATTACAGCAATTTTAGTAATGTTTGTGATTTATTCCCAGCATTACTGCATCTACTTCATTAAACAAATATTCTTGCGGAACACTAACTCCATGCCATCATGTTTGAATTTGCATTGGAAGCTTTTTTCTGAACAGGTTGTTTGCTTGTTCGGGTTGCCACAGAACCATATTTTGGCAGCAAAGACTAATGTAGAACTAGAGCAACAACAACACATGTTGGGTAATGAATTTTGCAACCGTTTAAAGAGGAGCTAACAAATTAAATAACATTTTAAAATCTAAATATGGGAAAAAAGATTTTGAGAAGTTCTTTTTTTCAATGAAGATGTGAAATAATTGTCAGTGCACTGTGCCTGGAGCCGGAGCCCCATTATCCTTTAAGCCTGCAAGTCACTGTTTTGGTTCATCATGCTAAATAATACATCTACCTCTGAAACTGCGCACAGAAGAAAACTTTATTCAGTCTAGCTTGAGAAACGAAAGCAACATTTAGCGCATTTAAGAAAACAGGCACGTCAGAAAGCAAGCCTTCTCTGCCTCTGTGGTTATCTAAGGTCTCTGAACAAAAACTGCATTATTTATTTTCTTATAATTGATCATGCCTTCTCTTGCCTTATTGAACTGTGTCAGGTCAGGATTGCACCAGTCTCTTGAATTCCTCTTAAGTTTCTGTCCTATTCCACTCTTTTACTAACTTTGATATGATATAACACATCAGCTTCCTGGTAAATGTATTGGAATCAGAATCAGGTCACTTAACTGAACCCAGAGGAAATTATGTTTTGACTGCACAGACACACAGAGACACATAGACACATAGACAAGAACAATATAAAATAAAAACTCCAGACAGACAAATCCAATTAAAACTCTGAAGAAAATACTCTATACGAAATACACTATGCTATATACACAAATGCTGGGGTATAAATACTATAGATAAGTAACTTATAGTTAAGTTAATTACCAGTGATACAAAAAGTGGTTAAGAGTAGACTACATATAGAGCAGTGTGTGCGGACAGTACCTTGCTCAAGGGTACCTCAGTGGTACCACTAGCAGTCCTGGGATTCAAACCCACAAATTTCTGATCGCAGCTCCCCCATTTTATACTGTGCCCTGCCACTTCTCTCACTTTGTTGATGGTTGAGTGGAGGTGCGCTGGTGTCTCTTATGTCCATCATACCCCTCGGCTCTGCCCTTTCTAGATGTGCTGCTATAGAGAGTCACATCAGAGACTCAATTTGCACTCCTTATAAATCCTGTAAATTTAAGCAGAACAAACTCTCTTCTCTGTTTTTTTCCAAGGGGAACTGTTGCATATTTGTCGAGCTCAACCGATCAGCACTGGGATCCCAGGCCACCACCTTCCCGGGTCTGCAATCACTGTCATTCCATGCCGAGATGGCCTCGACCAGTTCAGCTGCTTTGAATTCCCCTATCCTAAGGCAACTGCTGTTTAAAGCTCCAGCAGCAATTGTTGGCTCTCTTCCTGTTGTTTTGGGCTAGAGCTGTTAGCCATAGATGGCCAATCTGTTGATTTGTTCATTCATAAAGGCCCTTTTTTTGACAGTTATCTCAGTAGAGACTCTCTTTTCCTTTCCCTTTGGGTCGACCTGAGGAGGATGGGTTCCCCTTTTGAGTCGTGGTTCCTCTTGAGGTTTCTTCCTCCAGCCTCCAGGGAGCTTTTCCTCAACTCTGTTGCCTTTGGCTTACTCACTAGGGGCTCAAACCCAGACTCTGTAATGCTGCTTCATGACAACTTGGTTGTAAAAAGTGCTATATTGTCTTAAACTTATTTTAAATCAAATTTTAAATCATTTTTAAATCATTATATAAATCAGTTTTTACATTTTACATTTTTTGTTTTATTGTTGTGATCATTGTTTTTATGATTGTTCTACTTCCTTTTATGTAAAGCACTTTGAATTACCTCTGTGTATGAAATGTGCTCTATAAATAAACTTGCCTTGCCTTGCCTTGCCTATATAAAGAAAATTCAACTGAATATTAATAAATGAATATTAACAAAGGTAGCGATATTTCACAAGGTAAATATCAGTAATGTTGGCATAAGGAGGAATATTTCATATGTAGAACCCATAGGCCCAAAAGTGTGTGTGTAACTGGTTTAACACAGGAACGCTGAATGACCACCAAAACCAAAGACCTAAACCCCAGTTCACAAGATGGAACAGTAGGGGAACTCTATCAAAATGTCCAGCTATGTTGTGGAAGAGCAGGCTAAAATGGACAGGATCTCAAATGATCAGTACAATTCTTACCTGATGGGGCTGGAAAATAAAATAAACTGAATCAACGTGTCTCACGTAACTATACGTCTTCACATAAGGAAGATATCGTCTGGTTTTCCTGAGTGGAACTAAAATGTATTTTTCCAAACAGATGGAACAAAGATTATGTATTAATATACAGTATTTAAATGCAGAAACAAGTGGGTGAAGATGGAGTCAGGATGCAGGCTCTGGGGAATTAAAAATGTAAAAGCATCTCGTTTAGGCTTCAGTGCATTTTTAGGTTGTGCTTAAATGTTGCTATTGGGCAAAAGGTAATTGAAACCGTTTTTTTTCCTCTTGCAAAAGATAAGATTCAATCAAAAATGAAAATTGAATTGAAAATTAAACCTGTTAATGACCTTTAGTAAATCCATTTGTATTCAGCATAGATTTTAGGTTGGATTCATTGTTGAAATATGTTGGATCAGCGCAGATCTAATGTTCTCCCAACAAATGATTTGAATATTTGTTTAACTTTAATACTTGTTCATGCGCTTTGAGCTTTTCAAACATCTAATAATATTATTTTGCACCATGAATGAACCACATGATTGCACATTTCTTTATTAAACAGACCTTAGAATGCTTAGTGTGCTAAGTACATTAGGCTCTATGGACATTAGGAGACTTTGTATGCAGAAAAAAGGCCCTTTCCATTGCTTTTAGGCCATTGTATTATAAAATATAATCTCTCACTGAAAAGACATTTATAAAACTGTCTCTGCACTGAGTTTTGTGAAACTCTGCAGTTATTTTTAGGCCATTTTGATGAACAGTTTCTATAATGGCAGAAAGATGATTTAAACAAGGCACAGTCAATAGAAAGCACAGAAAGACGGGGAATAATCCAATTGACTCTTTCCTAATTGACATAGGGAGAACACATTTCCCTGGGCTGTTCTTCAGCATTAAGTAGTTCCAAGATTCAATTTTGGCACACCTTTTAAGCAAGATACTTGTGTGAGTCATGTTTTTCGATTGCTGCAGCGTGCTCATTGAAAGCATGATAGTGTCACTGAAGAATCAGTATACATGGTCTGAATTAATGAGCCTTTTCCAGTTTGGTTTTTTTTTCACGTCAGATGGGATCAGTGAGATAAGAAGAACAGATCAGTATGATGGAACTTGCTGCTCGTCTTGAATTTTTTATCTTGCTCGGTCAGACCACAGGATCATTATTAGAACCTTACCAATCCCTTGGGCCTCTCCAGTCTAGTTCATCTGTGCTAGAGAGACTGCCCACCATTTCTGCCTACACCAACTTTCTCTCTCTTTAACTAGCCTTTCTCACACACTCTCCACTCTCGGCTGTTAATTGCGGCTTTACTTTAAAAGGTTATGGTGAGATGTGCTCATATCTTATGAATGATGGTTCGAACAGCAAGAGATCACGTCTTTTGTTTTTCATACAGCAACCTTTTCTGTTTTCCACGCCATCTCTCGTCTTTCATCCTCCTATATTTTGCCCCAAGATACTGCTGTATTTTTACCGCTCTGTTTCTCTTCTCCTCATCATTTCTCTCTTTTCTCCTAATCTCATTCGTCTCACTGTCAGGACTTTTTAGAACTGAGATTATGTTACAGAGGCAGCATCTGAACTGCTCATTTCACCCAGTAAAAGTAGAAAGAGAACATTCAGCACATACACCATGCACAGCATACATCAACAAGGATGATTCCTTTCCATCTTCTAGTCTGGAATGAATTCAAAACCG
>JBBPCX010000154.1:15556401-15566401 GCA_037974365.1 Hydrocynus forskahlii | reverse complement strand
ATGCATTTCTACCAGCTTGGTTAAGCTGTCAAAACATTCTTGATGTGTCAAGATGACAAGTCGTATACAGCCGACAATGGTTTTAATAAAAGAATATTAAGAATGTGTCTTATTTAGGTCATGCTTTTATTCAACACAACTTAGAGTGCTTTGCAAAAACCTTGCAAATAAAAATGCATTTATTATTCAGAGGGGAAAGGAGTGTTGAGTTGGTTTTTAAATTGACAACAGATCAAATCTGAGGAAATATACTTTGATGAGAAATTTCTATAAATAGATACTATTACTGATATTTACCTATTTGTCATAAAGTTGGGGGGATGGAGACAGAATATATGTGGCAGTTTATTGATCGTGTATTAAAGGAAATAAAACACTGAATAACAACAAGGAAACTAACACAACTTAGGAAATACTTAAAGAGGCAAACACATAATAAACGACACAAGACCAAACAGAGTCACACTGAAACACAGAGGCTGTGTCACACCAGTCAAGACTTGAAACACCTGGGACAGGAGAGGTGACGAACTACATACAGGTGGTGTCACTGACAAGAAGGTGTGACCTTATTTGAACCATTTCCAAACTTATTTCAACCATATTTGACCATTTCCAATCTCTGCTGGAGAGATTAATACTACTTTAGGTAAATAACCTCAACCAGTACTGACCTGTATAGTTCCTTGTTCAAAAATTAGTCTAGTGTGAAGCCCTGAGGGACTATTTTGTGTCTGAAACGTCTGGAAGGCTATAATGGGCTATTGCTTCAAAAAACATTTTCTCCCCACCTGTTCATAATTCATGAGAACCATAATGAATTCAAAATGAACTGTTTTGGCAGCTTAGTGTTCATATATGTACTGCATGCACTGTCTATTTTGTAATACATCACAATCTTTGATTTCAAAAAGCAAGTAAAATGAGTTTATTCATGATATGGATCATTTAAATAGTTCAAAGTAGCTAGCTTGCATAGAGAGTGAAGTAGGAGAGGAACTGAATGCTTATGCTTGTGCTTCCTCTTGGGAAGCTCTTTTGTGAATCTACTCTTTTAATCAATATACGATCATGAATGTACCATGGCACGCATAATTTGTAATTTATTATTGACAACAGGCCTCCAAAAACAAGTCTATGAGGCAGTGGGTAAAAATTAATGTCTGTAAAATCACTGTTGAGCAGCTTCTAACCACTGCCATCATCGCCAGATGAGAAGTAAGCAGCATGTGCTGTGGGTTGATATAGTGAAGTCATCCATCTGAAACCCTGGTTTTCCCATATCACCGAGTCCAGCACATCATAAAACTCTGATGTACACTGAGCCGACAGTACATCAGGAAGAAAGAGCCTGTCTGGACACTGGCGAGGCCTCACAGGATTTGATTTAAGAGCTAGATAGACAACATGGCTGCAGACTTAGGTTGTTGCACGATACAAGTGAGCATGACTGTACATTGCTATAATAAGGCAATGGATAAAAATGGAAATTTCAAAGCAACTTATGAGGATGTCACTGACTCTGAGAGACAACCAGTCTAAACAAAGCAAACATTTATAGAATACCGTGAGGCTGCAGAATGCAATATAAGTAAGAAAATTACTATCAACCTACACTATAATCCTAAAAATGACTATAATCCTACACTATAATCCTAAACTTTCTGAGCATTCAGACCACATACTGACTCATAGAAATGCAGTAGAAATCTTTAGATTCAGCTTCTATCAGAAATGATGTGTTTTAAGTGCCGTTCTTCCCCTTTTTTTAAAATTTTTTTTTATGTATTTATAGGCCTGATATACAATGATAAATTTCAAAAGTTAGAGCTTTTGAAAAAAAATGTGCAAGTCAACACAAGTTTCAGGTTTTCATAAGTTTCATGATTAAAATGTAGATTCCTTCCCTCACAAATATCCTCAAATACTCATTAAAGGACACATTCATCACAATTTTACCTAAGAACATGTAATTGAGTAAAAGTAACCAATTAATACCCACCTCTGCTGTTTAGTGACAGTACATGCAAGATCCACAAAGCTTGCAGAGCTTCACACCTTTATCCAAAAACATCTATTTCTCGCTCTCCTCTCAGGCTGAACAGGGCTGTGTTTCAGCTATGGAGATTTATCCCTCCAGATACCTGCTCTTGCTGTGGCTAAATTAAGAGAAACAAATTTAAAAACAATAGTTGTCCATAAATATTTGAACACTATTCTGCATTACATTTTTGTATCTGCGTCTAAAAAGTGCCTACAGGTGTTGGCTCCTTTTTACTTCACTCTGATGTTGACAGGATGATAGAAGATCGACAACAAGATGTTGTGGCAAAGCATTTCATCATCACAAGCACTGAGGAAGAAAGATATTTTCGGAGTTTAGAAGAGACAGACTTCAAGTTTCTGCCAGAAGCCAAACAACAAAAGAGCCTTAAATGAGCAAGTTCTAAACCCTGCCACGGAATGGGCAGCCCTGGTGAAATATTTGGCCTAAGAAGCAAAAAAGTCCATCACAATAATCACTGCATTTAACATGAATGGCCAGCACTTTAAATCTGTGTGAAGTGCTTCGTAAAGCACTGCTGAGGTCAAACCAGCAGTGAAGCCCGAAGGGACAGAAGGAACAAGTGGTTTTGAAGTTTTCTGAAAAGATAAGGTAAAATGGGAAAAGAAAAACTTGTTCCATTTCTTCACCAAAATCCTTCACAAAAGGACTCAATAAGGGATTGAAGAGCTGGGCGGTGGGGGGGAGAAGGGAAAAATAGAAGAACACTGTCATTTCTGCCCTCTCATCTCGCCTCTGATCCAGTCTTCTCTCCTGCAAATGCAGCGAGAAAATCTCTCATGTTGCTTAGCTATGCGTGTCTGCGAGTGCTCTCAGCCCTTCTGCACGGCGCAGTTCACTCGCTACCATCACACAGCACATAGAACATAATCTCTGAGAGAGGATAGAAGAGGCTGGCTCCGAAATGTAATCTAGCCCACAATACACCAGGAGAGTCTAAGAAGAGGCACAAGTGGGCTGCTGGATGTAAGAAGTGAACTGGTCAATACAGATGTGAAAGTAGCTCTTTAGAAGTTTGTTTGTAAGTCATCTGGCCTTGCAGCCATGCAGGAGGAAGATTCAGACCTTTTGACCGACCATAGTTTTTACTGCCTGAGCCCTGCTGAAAAGACGCTTTCAAACTGAAGCTCCAGAGGACACCAAAGGGCCGAGACCATTCGTGAAAGGGCTTCTTTTTGCATTCTTTTCTAATACCAAGAGGGAGTGCATTAACTTTCTATTGCTTTAATATGACATGTCTGCAACTATTGTAACTGCTGAAATTGTTACAATATCAAGTTTTTTTCAGTATTAACCTGAATGTGGTTTTGCTCCAGCTCATCTTTGCTCCACCTCAGTTAGAAGCAACAACAGATTCTGAATTTAGTGTCGGCCACAAAATCTAACCAAAAGGACTGCGACTCAAAAACATCTCTTTTAGAAATGATGTTAATCAGTGTCATCTCTGACTAAAATTATTTTTTAAGTACTCGCAATTATACATTTACACTTTTAAATGGTAATTTTTGTAATTTTGTAAATCCAGTGTATTTCAGATGATTGTGCAAGGATAACTGGCATTTATGTTTTTTGCATCTTTGTGTCTTTTATATTTTGTATCTTTGCAAGCTAATGGTAATTCTTGTGCACATACTTTTTCAATAGAAATATGTATTTACATTTCTTTGTGGTTCAGTCTCAGAGGGATTCATTCGGTAGTGTGTTGTTCTGTTCATGTTTTGTTTTTTGATTGAGTCCAAGAATGATTGACTTTATTCCGGTTTACTTTATTGAGGTATCAGGTGATACCAGTGATGCTGAAACTGTATGTTGCTTTTGAGCACCACTGAAACAAAAACTCACTGATATGGTCCTTAAGTACTGAAACCTGTTTTAATGCTATACCAAAGGTGACTTGAAAACATTGGAAGTGAAGAAAAAGTGAAAAAAATCCCCAGGATTCCCAATTTCCAATAGATCTCGATATGATAAGGAAAGTGCTGTGTAATTTCAGACTGTGCAATGACATTTGTTTTCATTTAAAGTTGCAGATTTGAAGGAGAATGCAAATGGATGTCGACCTCCACCACTCACCCAGCCGTAAATTGACAAAAATCACTCCCATATAAAACTGCCATCCTTCGTCCATTCCCCTTTTGAATCAATGTTATTACATTATGTAGTGCTTACATAGTTTAAATTCACACGACATGTTACCTGTGATGTATGAAACAAAACACAAAGACATTATATTGTCCCAAGCTGTGTAGCTGGCTGCAGGTGATGACCAATTACAACCAAATGCCCTGTTATTAAAACATGATGATTTAATATGAAGAGAAACATGTGCTTTTTTAGTCTACCAATAGTTCATAAGTATCGCTCACCCATCTGATTTTCTAATTGGATACCTGTTTACAGCAGTGTTGTAAGATTGGTTTGTGTCACCAAATCTTTGAACGGTTTGGTTTGGGCACGCCAATCCTGGCCACCTGAGACTAGAAATGTGCCACCTTCATTATACACAATTTGGCATGAAGAATGAATGAGCACTCAGCTGCCTGTTTAAGGTCAGTGCACCGCTGTCTGGGTGAATGGACCTGACAGATACCAGCAGGTAGCGACCACCGCGGAGAGGAGGGAGATTAATCAGTGATTTACACATCTCGCGTGACGCGCACACAGACGCATAAAATAAACATGCACTCCCCTGAGCCTGCGAAGCATGATCAACAAACATGTCAGGCAGCGTTTATTCCAGATCACTACACACACAGGTTCATACAAATATTACCACCCAGTATAGCCTTTACATGACAAAGCAGGATGACAGTGAGGACGGACAAACATGATAAAACTGGAGTGTTGAGGTGAACTCTTATGCAACCGCTGCATGGGCGTTCGAGCGGTGAGGTTTAAAATGGAGAGACAGTTGGTGAAGGAGTCTATAAATGGAGAAAGAGAGACGGATAGGAGGAGAAAGAGTGCAGACCTGCAGTGAAGCTTGACTGTCTGCTCCGGACTCTACTGGACCTGTGCAAATGCGCTGGCCTGTCGTTTCTGCTCAAGGATGTCTTGTTCCACAGTTGAGTGGGAATACCATGAACTGTAGTTTAGCTCAGTGAAGCACACACAGGGGTTAGAGGTACACGAGCCTGTCCTGGTTACACAGCGAGGGACAGACTGAGGGTAATGCAACAGGGCCAAGAGAGGGTAATGCAAAAGGGCATCATTTTTGAGGTGGCAGTACACCCTCGAAACATTCATGAGGCAGAAATAACACAGCATGGCTGTAGTAGGGTAGTAGGGTAGTAGGGTGGTAGTAGCCTTGTGGGTGAAACACTTGTCCGTGAACCTGATAACCACAAAGTTGCAGGTTAAAAAAAAACCCTTTCTAGCATTGTGTCCTTGAGCAAGACACTTAACCCTCAGTGTCTCCAAGGGGACTCTCCCTGTAACTAATGATCGTAAGTCACTCTGGAGAAGGGCATCTGGTGAATGCCAGTTTAATGAAATGCCACTTTACAGACAGCACATTTTGAGTTCCTTTTGACACATTTAAAAGATAAGTGCCTCTTATGTTTTAAGTCATGTGTGAACAGACCACAGCACAGCACAGTGAAATGAAGCAAGGGGCAGCCGCCAGCACGGCACCCAGGGAGCAGTGTGTGGGGACAGTACCTTGCTCAATTGTACCTCAGTAGTGTCACTGGCAGTCCTGAGATTCAAACCCACAACATATTGAATGCGGTGCCAACTCCCTAATCACCAGGCCACCAGCTGCCCCATAATAAGGTGGGACAAAATAAGTAACAAAAGTGTGTTTCTTGAGGGATTTTTCTTGAGGCTGATACTAGTTATATTTACCTAGATTAATACTCTTAAAAATGAAGGGTCCTAGCCTAGAAGAACCATATTTGGTTCCTCAAAGAACCTTTCTTTGGGTGGCTCTGCAAAGGAACACTCCTGCATTTTCAAACCTTTTCTCTCTCTCCTACGGTGTGTTTTGAATCACTGGGGTTTTTTTTCTAAGTACAGGGGTGAGGAATTGTCCAAGTGATGCGACTGCACACTACAGATGCTGCAGATGGAGATTAGGTTGAAAACTGCTGGAGTACTTCTTCTTAAAATAATTAAATGTGAGTCGGTTCTGTGGCATCATTCCAAAGCACCCTTTTAGCCTCTTACACTTAAGAGTGTACTTAAATTACAGGTTGGTGAATGTGCACCTTTCTGAGGATTATAGCTCTGTACACAAATGACAATTAAGTCTGCCCTATTAAGCAATATCCTCCTGGATCTGATTCATTCAAACTAATACTCAGATGCACTTTAGCCTTTCACATTGATTTAGGTATTGTCTTTTATGATTGAAGTAATTTCATTCTGTTCTCTTGGCACAGCACCTGTTCTGCTTTCTTGTTGCTCGCACGTCTCAAGCTTTAGCGTTACTTTAGGACAAATTCACTAAAAGAGAGGAACATCCCCAAAGTACTTCTTCTCTTAGGTCAATACTGGAAGTACCAAGACACTCCACACCATTTCTATGAAGCTCAGCAGTTGTTGTTAGCTTATGATTGCTTTTATACGAGTCATAATTTCATTTAAATAACAGTCCTTTTACTCTAGGCTACTCACGTCTGCCCAATAACATAATCATTAATAATGTAAACAGTTTCAGGGCATTATTGAATGATTGTTTTTATCTGGAGAGAGATAGAGCGAGAGACTGAGAGAGAGATAGAGAGAGAGTAATATTATCGAGACAGTATTAACTATAAACTGATATGTACATAGAGGATTTTATTCAAGGCAAATTTTGTCTGACCATGACATTATCAAAAGGACCTTAATTTCTGTCATCGTGATGTCTTGTTCCATTTTTGCGCCGCTGTTTTGCAAAACATCCATGTGCAGCCAGGCTTAACTGAACGAGTTAATTACATGCTGATAGAGAGGCAGGGAGAAAGGTATAATCAATTCTGAGAATAATATCCTTAAGGGACCGTGTGTATAATTGGAGCTTGCTGCCGACTTTTTCAGTGACAGTGTATCATGGAGAGTGAAATATGATTTTCAGATGGACTATTCTTGAAGTTCCTACGTCAGTAAAATGATTTTAGTAATTACAGTTTGGCCTGTTGGGAGAAAAACCCTCTTAAATATAAAAGTTGCTAGTCAGGGTTCTTTAGGGCTCGTAAACAGATCACGGAATGAAACTGAAAACCAGAAATAATTGGAATTTTGGTAGGAACAAGAAGAGTCTTAAGACGTAATGAACCTTTTACTGTCCTGAAACAGAAAAATTAATCTCATACCTCTGAAGGCGGCTAATAATGCAGGGCAGGGTTTGCTGAGTGGTCACAAGTCCACCCCACTGAGGAGAGATATTCTGAAGCTCCATTTTCACGATTATGTAATTTTATTGATTTTCTTTGATTTTCTTTCATTTGAATGGTCAATCCAAATTAGGCCAGTTTTTGTGCTCTTAGCCCTCCGATCACTGTTTAGCACAGCAGCATTTTGAAAAAAAGGCAAAAAAGGACCTTTGTGATCTGGAAAGGTGAATCTTGAGATTCAAACAGACTAGAAGGTATCGGTTTCTACCCATTTCGAAATCCAAACACAAATTTAATTAAGGTCATCTCCTTAAAAAATACTATCATTGTCACAGTTGCAGGCTGTGATAACAGACTGTACTAAAATGCCAAGGTTAATGTCTATAATCAAACATCACGTCGTAAAGGTAAATGACCTATAAACACTTCTATGTCAGCTGTGGATATACTTTGGATTGATCTGGAATAATAAAAGACTTTCCATACTACACCTCAGCCTTTCAAGTTGAAATTTTAAATCTGAAAAGTGCATTGTAAAGCTGACATATCTACAATACAGTTTGATATACCGGTTTGCAGTGGGAATTTATTTCAATTTTTAATGAAATTGTGTTCTTCCGTCTGGGAAGATGCAATAACATTCACTTTAACTTCTGCAAGGAGGAGAGATATAGTGAGGTAGGCCAGCAATAAAATGTTTTACTACTATAAATAGGTTGCTATTTGTACCTTGACAATCAGATATGAATGATATATTTTCAGCAAGTCAAGTGTATTGACTGGTGTCAATATAAAATAAATAAATAAATCATTTTCTGTGCGGCATCTCAAGACTATGAGTGAAGAAGGCAGTTAACAATGTTAGCATCTCCAGGATTCTAGGAACAGATATTTAGCAACATATCGTGGTTGGAAGGGAAGAACAGAATTACTGGTCATCTCCAGACAAAACGTTTCTAAGATGTATATACATAACAGTAAGGAGAAGCAGTTATTCCCATAATCCATAGGTACCATAAAGCATCAGCATTCCGCAACAGCATTTTCTCAGCACATTCAGATGTGCTCTATCCAAAACAAAAAGCAGCCAAATGTCATCTGCGAGTGACAGCCTTTAGTTTGGAATAAAAATAAACATCTCCGCTACCCTGACAAGCGTGTAATGAGCAAGCAGCCAGCAGACACTGCAAACCGCTTATCACTGAGTGAACACAAACACATTAGCATCTGCCCCCTTCTCTCTGCTCCCCAAAAGCAAGGAGGGATGATGATTAGAGGGGGACAGAGTGGGCTAGTGGGCCAGTCTGCAACATTTTCTCAAGGGCATCTTTTAAACATAGTCAGACAAAGCCTCCTGAGAGGGAGAATGTGTGGCTAGAGGGCAGAGGAACTTGAGGGGATCACTTCATTGTGCAATATATACTCCCAGCACTCCAGTCTCAGCTTCCGCTTATCAATTCATTTCTCCTTGTTAAACTGGCTGGAGAATAATCTTTTCTCAGAAATTCCCAAGTGATAGCAGTGAGTAGTGGGTTAGTGGTGGGACATTTTTTAGAAGCAACATATGTAGTCACTTAGGGCCCCTGAGCCACATGATTATGTATTTTGTTTACTTGAGGGGGAAAATGTATTGTGATACATTTTTTTTGCTACTAAAAATATTTCAGGAGCACATACCCACATCAGTGTTACATACATAGTTGTTTTTTATATATGGCATCCTGCAACGCTTTTGACTGACTGCTGGCTTCTTTCTGTCTGTTGAATAAACTCTTCACAATCAATAGCAACATTTTTTGTTGTTCTCGATGTTTTGTTTTGTTGTTTAATATAACTGACCGACATATACATACACACACATATACACACATACACACACACATCTATGTATATCTTTGTATGTATGTAAATATATATATATATTTACACACATACACACACACATCTATGTATATCTTTGTATGTATGTAAATATATATATATATATTCTAGGGCCGGGTGATATGGCCCAAAATCTATACTGCGGTATAATTTGAAGCATGTGCAGTAATGATATATATTGCAGTATATTCTTTTCTTCTGTATATATATATATATGTCAAAATGAATGTTTCTGAACATACTCGCATACCAAATACATTGCAGCAGAATAAACACACTTCAAGAAAGTACAGAATGCAATTTTAAGAATATTTATTGTTCAAAACTTTTTTTTTTTGTAATTTTTTTTAAATTACAAAACTTTTCAAGTAATTTTTAAGATGTGTAACTTTGTCATATAGTTTGGGCATTTCAGTTTGGCTAAAGTGTTTGTGGCTAGGTACCTTGTAACGTGGATCGAATCTTAAGTCTCATGTTCTGAAAGCTGCTTTTCTCCACTGTAAGAAACGGCACCATGTCCTTACACAGGTACACCATAAAGGCATTTGTAATAGCAATCCACTGCCGATTCTTTTTGTCATACAGGGTGCCTTTAGAAAATGCTTGGAAAATATCAGACTGCTATTGTGTAGGGCCACCTTTTTCTTTCCACTTGACTAACTGGGCGCTTGTGGAGGGCGCAGTTTTTGGCTTTCTTCGTATTCCAAACCGTGCTTCGTTTTGAGGTGATAAAACA
>JBBPCX010000154.1:15537686-15555173 GCA_037974365.1 Hydrocynus forskahlii | reverse complement strand
CTTTGAGTCTGAGCAGCTTGGTAGAGAAACCTGATCTTGACAAGAATCTCTAAGTCCCTTTATTTATGTATTTATTGTTTTTTTTACTTTTTATGATCATTTATTCGTTTATTCGTATTTTTTAGTTTTTTCTTTATTTTCGGGTGTTTCCAGAATAGACATATATCGTTTACCACGTGATCTACCCACAGCAAGCCCAGAGGGTGAAAACAGTCGAAGCGAACTCGGAGAGCTTTGTGTTTATAATGCGCGAGTTAACCGAACCGTGCCGTGAACACAAAGCGAACCGAACTGAGACCACCTCCAAACGTGGTCTCAGTTCGTTTAGTTTCAGAGGGGTCTGAGTTCATTTGGCGTGTTCACATATACACAAAAAATGCTAACTAATCGTTCTGAGTTCATGTGCAGACTGCACTTGCATCATCATTGCGTCATCACTGTTTCGGTCACGTTAAAAAAAAATTGGTGGTCGAATATTCGGTGCATATATATATGTGTGTGTGTATATATACTTTTTAATGTATCGTAGTTTATAATTTACAAGCATCTTGTAAATTATGAACAACGATATTTATTGATGTATTTTAGACATTTTTAAACAGCATGTTCTTGCATTAGCAGTATAACCAGACCAAGTTCTGAAACAAACTTGGCTTGAAGCCTGGGATTTGGCATCAGAACCACAGCAACCAGGTCATGGAACTGGTCAGTGGCTGTAGCCAGAGGCACTTGGTCAGCAGCAGATGGTGCCTGAGCGAGACAGTAGGAGGTCGGCTGAGCACGACACCGGGGGCCTTGTGCTGCACGGGGGCAGCCTGAGTGGCCAGTACAGGGGTAGCCAAAGGGACTGGCAAAGAAGCAATGGAATGCAGGGCTGCAGAGGTGTCTCTGGTACAGTCAAGGCTGTGCCATCATCCTCAGAATGCAAGAAGAAATGCCATCTTCAATTAGTCAGTTTTAACAGATTCTTCCATGAGGAGAGTTCTTAGCCCTGACATGCACAGCAAGGTTGACAAAAATGGTGAGCTCCATGGAGTGGACATATGGAGTGGATTTGAGCAGCATTATTCAGAGAATTTCTACACTCACAATCAGCAACAAACACATCACAAATGCAGGAAGCAAACTGCCAAAACTAAATAAGACTAAAAGGATATGTATAAGAGAGCTGATGAGTCCAAAACAAGTCAAAGATATGAGTGATCATGAGTAGGCAGACAAAATAATAAGAAAGAGATAAGTGAGCACTTAGCATAGTATGTAGTTTAGGGACTTCACATTTACAAAATCAGCCCCTGCTAACAACCTGTATACCCAGAAAGTTTTTTTTTTTCTGCCTGAAGCATGGACACATTTTCATCCATATTCTGCTCGCCCTCACCTCCCCCTCTCCCCCTCTCCCTCTCTCTCAGTCTCTCCTTCTCCCTCTCACATCCCATCGGCCCTCCCTCCTTATATCCCTTGTGATCCAAGAATGGAGCTAATTGACAATAATGAGATGTCAACTGCATAAATCAGTTCTGCCAGTTCACACTGAATATGACATAAAATTCAACAACTAACAGCATGACATAAATCTATTAAGAAATCATTCATAAGGCTAACTAATATGCCCTGTGAATTGTATGCCATTCTCATCAAGTCAAAACAAACGTCTTGACAGAGCGTGGTCCAGATTCTATGCCCTTCAAAATGCCCATCCACCTATTTGGTCAGGAAACATTCAAAACAAACTGTCATTTTTTCTCTAACCACATGTTTCACTAGCCTAATTGAGGAGTGGCAACATGTGGCAACATTAGCAGATTCATGAGATGCAGCCATGGCTGTGAGGGCTCGGGAGAACATTAATCCTAAAGTGAACTGGGCCCAAACTCTCTGCAGCTCTCTCCTTAGATCTGGGTGTGCTAATAAGAGATTAGCACACGGCACAGGAAGTTAGCATGGCCGGGAGGAAGGCTCAGTTAGCGTCCCGCTGAGCGCTAAAGAGTGTCTACAGTTGGGCACATTTGATTCAGGCACATGAAAGAGTCGCAGTGTGAGCTTACATTCATTAAGCAAAAAAAATATGTATATCAAACCACAGCGAGCAGGAAGCAACTCCAAAGCTTTGTTTCATTTTTCATTGCTCTTTGTGCACATCACAGAAATTAGATGTTTGTTTTGGATGTGTGTGTGTGTGTGTGTGTGTGTGTGTGTGTGTGTGTGTGTGTGTGCATGTGTGTGTGTTGTGTAGTTAATGTTTTTCTGTGTGCTTAATACTTTTTTCAAATGTCTTCCTGTCACGATACATATCCCACTCACACACACACATTTATATATTATGGATACACTTTGAGTATTCTAAGTGAGCCAGTGCAATTGGTGTTAACCCGTTCATGGAGTGTGAAGTGTGACTAAACCCTCATTTGATGTGTGAAATTCCATAAGCCCATACTTAAAGTGATGTTTTTGTATGTCGGATTTGTACAAGCAACAGACTTGCAATGATCAAATTGTGAACGCTGTTGCCATTTTACAAATCAACCAGGCATGAGCATCTATCCTGCAGAACCCATCGCAGTGTTGAAATCAAACCAGTCCTGCTTTTGCCCCTGAACTGATGTATTACAGCTGTAACCAAATGTACAACAATTTCCTCCGGGATAAACAACGTTTTCTGATTCTGATTTTCTGATACAAGCACTGTGAGGAATGAGAATGTGCTCTATACAGATGTGAATACAGATTCAAAATTGGTTAAGGCAAAAAGTCCAGATTTACTACAAGTTTGCAGGGTTGCTAATGCATTTCACATGCATTTATCATCATGTGCGCAAAATCATGTTTTGCACGTGCACACAAGGTCACCACTGAGCTGCACGTTTTATCCACGCTTGACCTCATGAATATGCATTTCAGGACACAACGCTGTTGAGGCGCAAAATAGAGGAGGGGACTATGCAAATGAACATCCTGAAGCAATATAGTTACGTGAACTGACTGAAAAAAACCCCATGTTTTTAAACAAGACGGTGAAGTAGGTGTAATTACCTTGAAAATGGACTCTGCACGAAAGGCACCAGATAAGACAGATTTGTTCTCCACTGGCCGATCTGCAATTCCCGGGTGAATTTAGACAGAAAACGCAGTAATTACAGCAATCTTCAAAATGAATTTTAGATTAGTCATATATTTCGTTTTTACACATCCCTTTTTATGATGATTGTCCTGAGGTCCACTGATGAAGGTGATGAGGCTGAGATTACAGTAGTTAAAAGAGTGTCTAAATGACTGTTTATCACATATAACGACAGATGAGTCTGACAGGATTCCTGAACAGCAGTGATGTTCTAGAAGTAAGATCAAGATGTGAATCTGATTTTTCCTTTAGTGAGGTATGTGTAGAATTAATACAGCTTGTCACTGAATGCATAGCCAAGTTTATGGCAATGTTCATTCACTTGTGAAATAACTCTGGTAGGCAAATGTTAGTCTCATTTCAAACCTGATGAGTTATTTCAGTCTGTGATACCAGTTTGGATCATCTTAGAGAGGATTCATAGCCTAAATGAATTAACTAAAGCGTTTAACTAGTCTGTTTCTTCTGTAATTTCCAGTTAGTCTCAGCTTCCAGCTACACTAAGTGAGTGAGGACACATTCAGCTTCAAGTGTCATTCAACTACAGCCCAAAAAATTATAACTATTTTTTTTCCTGCTTATTTGACTGAGTGTGGCTTACCTACTACTTAGTATCTTTCACTGAAGCCCTTTAAAAGGTTGAGGCTTTGTAGCTGGGAGAGAGGTGTGTAGGCTTCAGAGAGGTGCGTAAGCTACGTGTTCTACTTTGTGATTTCTTATTGCTTAGAAAGCTATCATATTCATCATCAGGATATGATGTTAAGCATCATTATTTGGTGTAGTTTTGGTGTAGTTCATGCTAGATTACTTTGTTTCTTGTTTGAAATTAAAATGCATCCAAATATTTCCTTCAACTCTAGGTTTAAGAAACTCCTATTATCTTTGAAATGCATCTGAGATGCTCAGCCATGAAACTACTTGTGTTTTAATTGGTTAAGGATTTGCAGCTCTACAAGAGAAAATTTTTTCCCCTTTGTACAGCTAGGATGCTATTCAAATTACCCAGTTTGCGCATGGCAGCATTTAAAAAACAGGACAAAGTAAATCAGAGTCAGCAAACTCAAGCCAGTTGTGCTTGCGAAATTTGAGCATTTGCAGGATTAGCAAAACACTACAACACAGAAGACATTTGTTTGCTTGTGTGCGTCTGAACTCATTCCTGCTACATAACCTTAATCTCCAGAGTAGCCCACCATTCTGTAGCAAGATGCACTAATATAGAAAGACATAGTAGCTGTCTTATTGGAGCAAATGAATAATGTCAAAAAATGATAAACTGTATGCACAAAACATGCTTAGTGTGGCTGTGCTGAAACTTTTTACACTGTAAAATTTCTTTTTTTTCCTCCTTTTGCTTGCTTCTTTATGGTGAGTATTAACGGGGCCTAACATTCCCATAATACTCATTACTGGCCCCCTTGTCTATTTTTCTTTTACTGCTTTGACCCTAGTTAGCCTTTAGCACAGATCCTCTAATAGTCCTTTCATGCAACTAGCATGGCCCTAACCTCTTTAAACCTCACTCCCCCTCCTTCATTGCTTCATTTCTTAGTCCTGTGCACTCCCTCTCCTCTCCTTAGCAGGTCTCATACCCTTCCTCCCTCTTTAAGGTGCCAGTTGCCCATGCCTGTGTGGCGGTGTGATGAATAGGCGTGGGCTCTGGAGACTGCACACAATGAGAGAGATTTAAGTGGCTAACGCCACCTCAGCTGTTCAGCTGCATCTCCACTGGGCAAGGGGACAAGGGCCAGCGCGTGCCGAACGACTGCGCAGCACGAAATGATAAATAACAGCAGATGAGGAGGAGAAGGAGAGAGCGGGGTATGAAGAAGCGGATGAGTGCAGCAAGGGAAGAGGCTGTTAGTAAAGGAGCCACTATCTGTCTGTTTGCCTTCCCTTATGTCTCCAGAGAGCTGAGTTCTCCTACGCAGCGTTATTGATGTACCACAAACTGGAGAACAGCACACAATGAAGACATAGGTGGGGGTGCATAGGGGGAGGGGGAGGTGAACCTGACATAAAGGATAAATACATTTTCTTTAGTCCAGCTTTGGTTGGTTATAAAAGATAATTATTCCTCAATTCACAGTTTGCTTCTGTTATTACTCCACATACATGACCGAGAGGTCGAGAGAGAAAAGGAAAAAAGCAATAGCACCACACATCCACTAATTACTTAAAGTGGCAACATTTTCCTTGAACTTTACAGTTTTCCCTGAGGGCTGCTTAAGGTATTGTGATATGGATGTATGCTCTGAAAATAGTCCCAATTTGCTTTTACATGGCCTTTTCCAACTTCTCTTTGTCCCTTATAATTAAATTAGACTATTTTTGTTTCCATGCCAGTGCAACTGATTTACACCCTTAGTAACCTAGTAAGTGTGGAGGAACAAATTCTAAATGAGTATATGAGTTATCTGTAATTTACAATGCGATATGCTTCATTACTAACAAAAGAACATGAGCGGCTAATGTACACAACACAGCCTCACAATGAGTTTGTAATAACAAGCAAGAAAGATTTCACCAGATTTCATATAGAAGAATTCTTAAGGGAAAGTACCTCTGCTAAAATTATTCCTCACCATGTGAATTCTCACTCATTTGCAATTGTGCAATAGCACTGAAAGGGGACTTACACAAAATCTATCTTTCTTTCTTTGTGGATTGATACTGTGAAGTTCCTCAGTTTGAAGGCAGTTGAAGGCAGCAATGATTAAGGTAAAACTCCACAGTCTGCCATTCATGCCATTCTCTCATGTCTTTCGTGCAGAGCCCAATTTCATGAGGAGTTAATAGACTTTCCTCGATCTCTTACTCATGAATACACAAGTCTGTTCTGTACCAATTCTGCCCATAACAGTTTTATTACTTTTTGGCAATATAGAACACTAACAGCAGTAGCATGCCGATTTACTGTACTATGTACAACAACAATGTAGCCCTCCTCCTATATCCACCTTGAAATTTCAGTAGTAATATTATATTATAGATCAACTAGTACATCACTGTTTCAGCTCTTGAAAAAAAACCACATGATATATAAAAGCATCTCATAAATTGTTTTTCCTCTAAGAAAACTGAACAACCACTCAAAGTATTAAGCAATAGGTTTATTAAAACACAAACACTTTTGTGTAACTCCCTTCCCAATCCTGTCACATACTTGCAAATGAGTGAGAATTCACATGGTGAGGTGTAATTTTAGCAGTGGTAGAATCTCTTAGGAATTCTTCCACATGAAATCTAGTGAAATCAGTCTTGCTTGTTGCAAACTCTTTGAGAGACTGTGTTGTGCTCTTATGTTTGTACTTCCCAGTACACCCTGGCTTCAGGTGGAGTGTGACCCTTAAGCTAGTGGATACTGTACAGCGGGGGTCATCAACTACATTTGTTTTTCTCGGCAGACACTGTGCGGGCCAGATGCTCTCCTAAAATAAAATTCAATTAATATTGTATCTTAAGTTATATATTATTATTTGATATATAAATTTTCCTTCCAAATTTCGGTTATTTTTTAGCCTTTGTCAATGTTAACAGACTCATATTACCTATATTACCTGTACTGCAGCAAGCCACTACGGGATAATCAAAAACTCAAAATAAAGCAGGTTAGTCCACTGTCCTCAGAGAAGACTCGCGTAGAAGCATCCGTTTCAGCTTTATTATATATACACACATATCAGTCTTAACTCGGTACAGCTGAAAGTCATTTCCATGTGTGCGCGCTGTACTTAGTGAGACCGGAAGTGTGCGTGCCGTGACCGGCAGATTACTGACAGATTGAAGGCTTGTTTCATTTTATTTAGAAAAAAAGAAATGTAGGAACAAACTTTTCCCTCCTCACTAGGCTATTCCTAATTCAGTAATATCAGAGAAATTTTTATATGAGGAGAACTCCCACTCTCAGAACACTTTTGCGGGCGAGTGCAGAATGTAGCCGCCTAGCTCCATAGACATCCATTCATTTTCCATCGGGGGGCCGGATGGAAAGCTCTGGCGGGCCGGATGTGGACGCCAGTGGACGATCACTGCTGTACTGTGTCAATTTTGCAGGTCATAAAAACTATTATATGGTTTCTGTACGTATATAAGTCTATTCTTATTGCAGTGGTAGTCAAATGTTGTAAGTGAACTACAGAAAAGATGGCACCTGCACAGCAAGGAAAGATACCAGGAAAGAGAGAAGACAGAGAAGACAAGGGAATAGACAAAATAAAGAGAGGAGAGTAGTGTACAGATAGGAAGGGGAGAAGGCTAAATCAACAAATGGAGGAAGGAATGAAAGGCAATATACAGGTGTATTAGGTGCAGATGGAAACAGGCCAGCAAAATCTACAAGAAGATTATAAATATATATATATAAACTGGAAGGAAGGAATTTTACGTTTTGTTTTTAAGCAACCAAAATGCTCCCAATGATTTAATGCAATTTGGAAATACATTTCTTGAATTATACTGATATACTAACCGCATAATACTTTTAATCAGTCGACAAAACTAACTCAACCTCAAAGCTATTCTAAAAAAAAAAGGGATGCAGATGGTGCTTAAAGAGATGCATTTGTTTGGAATTTAATTATACCATGATTTCACTATGTAGATGTGACACACTATAAGAATTCGGATGAAGAAAATGTATAAGTCAAGAAGGGTTAAACCCAATATGTGTTCTTTTACAATAAATCACCCTACTAGTTTCCTCGCAACCACAGCTGTGTGGCTGATGGAGTATTGCCGTTGCGGAGGTGGTCTGGGATAAAGCTGACGCTTCATGCTAACAATAACCTGACAAACTGTTAAAGGGCATAACGGAAGTAACCACATGTCTGCTAATTTGCTGATGCATGAGCTAATTTTATTGTTTGCCTTCCACAAAATAGTGCTTGGCACCTCCACAGATAATTTGCTTGAAATGCTGCAGGGAGGAGATGGCGCGTTTTCTGACAGGCTGCATAAAAGCCTTTTAAATCAAGCGTGGCTGACGGTCAGCCATTTATTGAAATTGAAAGCGAAATCCATGGAGTATGGTGGTCTATCTGAGAAATAAAGACAAGCACAGTTTCTAAGCACCAAAGGTTTTTAAAACAATCATCAAGAAAATATGGTGTTCCAAATATGGTGAACTAAGTGAAACATTCAGATCATGGTGACACATCCTCTTTAACCCTTTTAAGAATATGATCAGAAGTATGTGATGGGCTCTGGCTGGTCCATGGGGAGAACGATCACAAATATGTTAATTAGAACGTTGGAGAACAGTGGATTTCGTAATATGACACCAGAATGCGCTTTTCTTTCAGTGAACGGTGACATTTCTAAAACACTCGTGTACAATTCTAAAAGGACGGGGAGGAAAAACTCTCTCATGGTATGGCATTGTTTTAAAGAACTCACTCCTTAAAAGGTTAAGCCACATTGTACAGGCTTAGCTTTGTTTTAGTTGGAATAATTCATGGAAAAGACTGAAAAATGAGCCTTAAAACTAAGCCTGGAGTTTACGGGGTAAAGTATTGATTTTGGCAAGAATCTTTGCATTAATGTATTGTAATGTATTCCAATGCTGTGCATCTCCGCTAACCTATCTGTCTTTGTGACAGCACAGAATGGTCACTGCAGACCTGGACGTGTTCAGTCATAGCAGCTAACATGGAAATAAAGACTACTGGGGAACTATCTACTGGGTGGAAAAGGACAGTGCAGTGAAGTGTCGGGTGCCCTTTCCAAATCTGAGCACTGAACCGTTTGTCCTTTTTTGTTTTTATGAAGCTATTTTACATGAAAGTCATGATGTGATTACAGATCTCATTTATAGGCGTGACCTTGCAGAGAGAGGTGAGCACCCTGAGTGCAGGGCGAAGAATGGCCATGTGAACAGTTTTAGTCTGTCTGTTATGAGAGAAAGAGCCCGGTGACAAAAGGCCACGAGTAATCACAGACTCCCGAAGTAATGAATACAACTAATTTGTATCCAGTATCCAGCTGGAGAGGGAAGACCTGCCAGAACACACAGTTCTGTTTGAATGGGGATGAATGAGCAGATTCATTATTAACCCAGCCACATCCCACAGATACAGCACACAGGTCTCAGATGCCATTTATTTCTGCCTATATGTATTAAAGCTGTGCAATCATGATATGATGAGGTGGGGGTGGGGTGCAGAAATGGCAGGGAGCTAGAAAGAAAGGGGGAAAAAAAGAAAAGAGATGGAATGACGAGATGAGGATGAGTTTGAGTTCAGCAAAACTCATATGAAAAGCAAAAGTAAATTATAGAAAAGCAGAGCGAGGAAGAGCTGATGATACGGGAACTGTGGTGCTGACTTTGAACTAGAGGAAAAGAAGAAAGGACAACAGATGAGGAAAGAAAGCGGGATGAGGAGCAAGCAAGTGAATAGAGAGACAAGGAAAACGAGTGAGCTGAGATAAAAGCGGACCAGAGGGGTGGAGATACAGAAGTGTGTGTGAGAGGGAGTCACAAAAGAAGGCATGGATGAAACCTCACTCATAAATGAATGATCACCTGTCGGGTGACTTCAGCTCTCCATACTTTCGCTGAGCCTTGATAGAGTCTAACAGCTGTGGCAGCAGGGGAAGACCGTGTTGAGGTTTAGAGTCCCTTTTGTGTCATTCAAAAATTCGAAGAGGACACTTTGTAAAGTAAACTCAAGGAAAGTCTTTCTCATTTGAAATTTATCAGTGCACATAATTAATCAAGAAACCTAAAGACTGAACAGCGGAAATCTAATGACCAACAAGAGACCACAGTTCCTGGAAATGGGACAGTTGGCCTGCTAGATAACCAATCAGTTGTCTTCACTTTTGGGCAAAGTAGGCACATTTGGTAAACAGCAAATCAAAAGTATTGCAGCCTCTTTCTCACTGCAATCCCATTCAATGATTGCATTTATATCCTTTCATTTATTACAATATGGGTTGGTTCCCCGGACAGGGATTAAGCCTAGTCTTGGACTACCCTTTCCTTTTCAATGGAAAATCTCTATTCACAGCACTACGTAATCCAGGACTAGGCTTAATCCCTGTCCGGGAAACCGACCCTAAATGTTATAAAAGTAATCCTGGTCTAGTTGAAATTTTGAGTTCATGGAACTTCAAGCAACGCATTAACCAAAATGAGACAGTACTGTTCTGTTCTTTTTGAGTTCTGTGAACATTTTTGAGTTCTGGGAACATTTTTGAGTTCTGGGAACATTTTTAAAGTTAAATTGTTGCCACTTTTATAATCTTAAACGTTAAGATGCAAAGACTTACCCTAAATCTCTAGAAGAAACACTTTTTGTAATCTAAATGGCATTTCAGTGTATTTCTTATTAATGATCCATTTTCACAAATCAGATTTATGACAGTGAGGAACCATCACAGAATGTAAATACCAATAAATACCAAAACATTTTTTCCTATAACTATGCCAATGCCAAGTACATGCCACAAACTTTTATTTTAAGGGCATACTGTTGTCTTCTGTATGTTGCCATATTATGTATTTATCTACACTCTTAGCCAAATAAGTCTGATGACTAATTACAGTGGATTCTTTTTTATAAAAACGGAACCATTTTTATAAAAACCCTAGAGAAACCCTTTGTGAACTGTAAAGCTGTATTACATGAATATGTTAGTCATTTTACGGTATGTTTGCCTTGTACTGAACTATATTACATTGTGTTATATTATAATGTCTTGTGTTGCATTGCACAATACTGTACATTTGTAATAATGTTGGAAGTCTGCTTCATAAGCACCGTTACTGAAGTGAATTTCTCCAGCTTGGCATTACATTTGAATCTGGACTTTGAAGGATGGAATAAATCGAATACTTAAGGTTTCTCCATACCTGACCACTATTCTCTTTTTAATAAAACATTACCTGCTTCCAAAGAGTGAAAAGTAGACAGGAGCAGAGGCTGAGAAAGAGAAAAGGGGACAGGGCGAGGTAGAGAAGAAGGGAGTTCATGAGTGAGGGAAGGCTAGAGGAGAGGTTACATGCATTTCATCATTGTTACCTCATTCTCATCTGCGTGTAATTGAGAGGCCTCAGTGATTATTGACTACCTGACCTATTTCTAGTGCCTCACAAACACTACACACAACTCCGCAGGAACTCTCTGACACATCCATCCACTGCACTTCTAAAAATCCACTGTTGGGCATCCACTCTAATCAGAGGATTCACAGCACGACCATGTTCTGCCAAGGCTTTGACTCAACACAACCCCAAAACTCTATTATTGATTTATTTAGACAACACACTCATCGAGCGTGTTCATTCTGAAGACTTATCTGTGTTGTTCTTGTATGCATAACGTATCGCCAACGCTTTGTGCACCGAAACATGAGAAGAGTTTCTGTGTCTGGTACACAGCTCAGCTGATGCATGCTTGTTTATCTCTTTAATATGTGCTTGAATAATTTGAATGCACTGGGTGTCTCAGTATCTTTCTTATAAAAAATTAAAAGACGAATGCTCAGCACCAGAAGCCCTAAAGCATGTAAACAGGATATAATGAAAATGGTTGTGTATGTATTTTGTGAGTACGTATTTGAGCATTTACTCTCTATTATTTGAATGCATTCTTTCACTGACTGAAACTGAGATGAACTCTTACAGCGAGTCTAAATGTCTAAATGCTGACTACTAAAAACACATGAAATAAAATAATGGAAACCCTAAGTATTGAGCAGTTAGGAGAGGGACTGGAGTTTCAGTTTATCCAGACTAAGGTGGACCATCCACCATGAGAGAATGAATGAATGAATGAATGAATGGATGAATGGGTGAATGGGTGAACGGATGAATGAATGAATGAATGAATGAATGAATGAATGAATGAATGAATGAACGTTCATCCGTTCATTCGTTCGTTCGAACAAACAAACAAATGAATGAACGAACGAACGAACTACTGACAACTGACTGACTGACTGACTGACTGACTGACTGAATGGTCCCACTTTATATTCTGGGATAGTGCCACAGAAGAATGTATTGTTGCAGCTGCAGATAAAAGGAGTGTTTCTTTCTTTGTTTATTTATTTTGTCCCACTATATAGTTAATAACTATGTAGTTACACACTGCATGCAGTGTTACTACTGATTATGTTATCACAATTACAGCTGGATTACATGTATTTTATGTACTCATACATATCTACCTCCCATCACAATATGCACACAATATATGTCTTTCCTTACATAAAACGTTTTTACTCATTTTACGGCCATTTGATGTGAAACATTTTTTGCAATCAGATGTATAGCGAATTACATTCAAGTCTAGATTCAAAAGCCTCCTTTTTTAACGCTTTCATTATTTTGTCTCCCTGGCTTTATTTCAGTCAGGTATTGCCCCCCGAGATGCCAATCATCCAAGACTCTCAAAACAACCCTTTGTGATATTGACTGTGACTGAATGTCCTCCATGTCCTCTCTGTATTTGTTCATGTTTAATATTCTATTGTCTGGGGTTGCTGTGTAATCACCTCCGCTGCTTTAATAAAAGCGGCTATCCCAAGCTTCATCAATAAACTGCATTGGGGCTTGTCTCTGCAAGCGTTTATAAAAGGACAGAAGTGATTTACACCCTCTGCAGCTGGGCGAGCCCACTGGGAAGGACGTGTGTATGATAGAAGGCTTTTATAGACCAACCGAAGACCTCCAGGTGACTCAATGATCTTCAGAGGCATATAAAGATCAGACCGTAATTATGAAAGGACTTATACAAGGAGAGGTTAATATCACTGCCACGTTTGGAGTGCTTCCACACTCCCTCTAGTGCTGAAACTTTAATGCTGAGTCTAAAGGGGGCTGTGAATTTTGCAGAGGTGAGGGCTCGGACCAGAAGCGCATTTCCTCCCCAGCATGTATGAAGCCACTATTGTTACAGTAGTCCATTGTGAAGCAATGTGGGAGAGAAGACAGAAAGCTGGAGAGGAGCCGTGTGCTGGACAGCCTAAAGCAAGCCAAACATGTTTGATGTCTGACGATGCTCGGTAAAGACTAGCAGCAGTTGTGACCTTCCAGCATGGTGAAGCATGGTGGTGATCAGTCATGTTGGTCCCTTGAGATCTGGTTGTGCTCTCGGGAGAGCAGATTAAGGTAATAAGCAGGAGGCACTAAAACACTGTCAGCACCTCTACAGACAGTCTAGCACACATACTGTACCTCAGCACGGCCATTAACTCACCCTCACACTGGACCAAATGGATAAAAGGAATGAGGGCAAACGAGTGTGTTTGTGTGTGTGTGTGTGTGTGTGTGTGTGTGTGCGTGAGTGTGTGGCTATTTGTGGTGACTAAATGTTATATATAATCCAATGTAGTATAATAATAATAATAATAATAATAATAATAATAATAATAACAACAATAATAACAACAATGATAATAATGTACCAACAAGATCAGCATTTCCTTGATCTCCAAAACAAAAAGTAAAAAAAGACGAGAAAGGTTTCCTACCATTAAAATTGCAGGCCTAGACGATGAAGCACTGCACAAACACTAACAATGTCCAATATTTAGCAACCTTGGCCTATCCTCCTTTCTGTTTACATACAAATATAATTGACCAGTGGCCTGGAAAGGCTAGGTGACCAAATAAACACCTACATGCATTTACAAATGACACAGAGCAGAAAAGTGCTGGCGCTAACAGACCTTCTTGTTTGCCCAGAGACTTATGGAGCATAAAATGAAACTAAAGGGACAAACACTTGGCTTTTAATCAAAACACTTTCCTGCCACTGTACCTGGTAGAAATGTGCAGCACCTCGGAGAGAGAATGGCCATGATAAAGTTGGGGTCAGAGATCATTTAGGGTGCTTTGGAAATATTTCTGTTCCTTTTAGAAAGTATATTTATTAATCTGGCAACATTATTAGAATTAGTAGCTAAACTTTTACGCAATATTTGTTTGATACATCAAACAACTCTCTACCATTTTACCATTTTTCTTTCCCTTTCCAGAGTGATGTTGTGTGTGACCGTTGCAGGTGACTTTGAAAAGAGCTAAGAGAAAAGTTATCTCCTAGTGGAGTGCAGAGAAAATCTCTGAAAATGCTTGTGGAATAAAGAAATACAAATCTAATAGAATAGAGGAAGTTTTTTGAGGTTAAGCCCTTTTCTTCTCTGTTTACATTCACTTATTCAGGGCTGGAGGCGAAACTGTAGTTATTTCTGCTATGCAGATAAGTGTTTGGAGGTGTTTGGCAGTCAAATGTGTCACACAGTTTAGAGGGGAAAAGCGCACAGTTTACGTCTCTTTCATATTCAAATGTTTGTACAAAACTGGTGTTGTGTTAATTGGTCATAGCTGTGAGAATGCCTGAGAGACAAATAGAGTGACAGAAAAAAAAGCGAGTGACAAAGACAGAAAGAGAGAAGTGGTGTGAGAAGAGAGAGGAATGGATTTATATGTTTTTTCCCACCTTTTTTCCATCTAGGCTAATTGAGACTGCTTGGTGGCGGAGAGGCTTTCAGTTCCTAGTGTAATGGTCTTTGCACATGCAGTGCGATTTGTGCTCAAGGTTTTTATGCACAACACTATATTTGTTTAAGCAACAATTGCATTAATGGGCTTTCAAATGGGCTTTCAAATCAAACACGAATGTTCAGGCGCAAAAAAAAAGCTTGCTCTTCATTACAGCTCTTCATTGTTCTGGGTCAAAATTGCTCCTCAGCCTCTTCAGGTGTGGAGCTAGCATCTCCAAGTGGGTCTGAAAGTGGCTGTGATAGAGTAGCTTTAATGTAAACCATTCATTCTGGATTCCTGCCTGCTTCTCCGGATAGGACGTGCCCGAAATGTCCTTTTATTGTGTGTAATAATTGTATATAAGAGTATATTGTCACTTGTAGATTCCATTGTCACACATTATTTTTTCATGATGTTTAATGTGAATTTTAAGTTTGCATTAAATTCATGTCGCCCTGTATGTGTAAAGACCTTTTAAAGATGAACACATCCTTGTTTTCAAGATTCATGCACAGCTTATAACAAGCATTTAACCAACATTTTACAAACATTTAACAAACAAGGCCTAGTAAACATTTTCATTTCTGTTATGAGGTGGGTCGGCGAGAAGAGAGGTCATAAAGGAACAGTCTTAAAGGAACAGTAACAGAAACATCCTGTTTATTTTGAAGGATTAAAGCGATGTTTAAAACTGATGAAGTAACAAATGATTTTTTATTGCAACATATAAGAAATAATTAGAAAAATATAGGATGTGGCCTTTTTTAAATGCCTCTGATCACACAGGTTTTCAGCCCTCATTGCTGACAGTACTGTTTAGCAATTTAACTGTTTAACTGTTAAAGCAAGTGGAATGCATAATTTCTCTTTAACTAAATTTCAATGGTGCATCCTCATGGCAATGGAAAGAAAATGGATACCACAGAGGCTCAGGGTGAAATGCATGTGCCCACGTGGTTCAGGAGCTCTGGCTGGCAGCCTGTCTCTAAGAGAGCCAACCCTGATACCCAGTTCAATGGCACTGCAGGTGGGGAGCTGATCAACAGGCTTAACTCTTAGTCAGGCAATGATTTATGCTTGTTATCTGTTCTGGTAGAACATGGAATAATACTAATACTGTTTTCAGGTACGTTAGCAGCAGAGGCAGTGTCACAAATTATAAAACAGAGTATTCTTGTTGAATACCTCCTACAAAATGACCATTCTCTTCCTTTTCTGAGGTCTCTATACTGATGCTCTTTTGTGAATGCACAATCAAACCCTACTTACAGGTAAACCTCTATAGGCATACAGGAACCGTGCTGTACCTAAACCATGCTGGGATGGCATGGAACCTACAGCACGCTTTGATTTTCCATTGTATTTCAGCCCAGTTATGGTGTGTCTGATGTGCTGGCAGCGCAATTCTCTCCCCCCAGTTTATGGCCAATCATTGTTCCAAAACCGCATCCATGGAGTCGAGCCCGCGCAGTTTTTCCATCAGAGCTACTTTTGTTATTGTGGTCTTTTATCATCTTTTATCATTTCTCACAGAGTTAAAGATAAATTGGTTGTCGTCACAGAAAACTCCTAAGATTGTACTGCTTGTATTTGACCCAAGATGGCGGCGCCCTGTGTGGCAGCGGCTACTCTGGCTCTCGCTAACAATGAGCGTTTTTGTTAAATGTAATGTCTTCTCCATTATCCATCCATCTATTATCTACCCCTTTGTCCCACACTCAGGGTTGGGGAGGGGGCTGCAGCCTATCCCAGCTGCAATGGGCTTGGGTACACCCAAGGCGGGGTACACCCTGGACCGTGGCCAGCATGTCGCAGGGCCACATACAGAGACAGACAACCATTCACACTCAGTCACAGCTAGGGGCAATTTAGTGTGCTCAGCTGACCTATCCCCAGTGCATGTATGTTCTTGGTGGTGGGAGGAAACCAGAGTTCCCGAAGGAAACCCACGCAGTCACAGGGAGAACACGCAAACTCCACATAGAAAGACCCTGCACCCAACCTGGGAGTCGAACCCAGGACCTTCTTGCTGTACGGCAACAGCGCTAACCCCTGCACCACTGTTCTGCTCCTTCTCCGTTATGTTTTATTTATTTATATTCGGCCACCCAAAATTTTCGGCCGAAATTATTTTTTAACACGACCGAAACAGTGATGACGCAATCAACAAGCGCAGCCTGCACGCGCCAGACTGGATTAAAGTCAGCATGCCTGCCATGTGGGCGCATTTCAATATATCTAAGAAAGCGTGTAATGCCAAAATTTCTAGAGGGGGTGCATCCAAAAAGACTTTCTCAACGTCGGGATTAATTCATCATATAAAATCGAAACATCCCGATCGCCATGCAGAGCAGGGGCAGACTGGCAATCTGTGCGTTCTGGAAAAGTCCAGAACAGCCGTCCAGTGCGCGGCAGAAAGGCCGTCTCGGGCCCGACGGCCTTTCTGGACTTTTCCAGAAGAGAGAGACAGAGAGAGAGAGAGATGGAGAGTAAGAGAGAGAGAGAGTAAGAGAGAGAGAGAGTAAGAGAGAGAGAGACACACAGAAAGAGAGAGAGTGAGTAAGAGAGAGAGAGAGAGATGTAAATTCAGCGTGGCAGAATGGACACATTGCCAATCCGCCCCGATGCAGAGTATGAAGCACATAAAAGGCAAGACCCTTCAAGCACACCCACTCCATTTGTGACAGACGTTTTTGAAAAGGTAAGAAAGTTTTCCAGTGATTACAGTTAATATATGGGCTATGCCAGTCTTTGTTTTAATACATTATTTTGTCATAGGCCTACAGAGAAGGTTGCTCTATCTTTCAACAGTTTTTAAAGCACTTGTCCTGAATGCACTTTGTTCATGCACTTCGTTCAGAATATTAAAATGCAC
>JBBPCX010000154.1:15479705-15530703 GCA_037974365.1 Hydrocynus forskahlii | reverse complement strand
CCCCCTCCCTCCTTCCTTCCCCCCTCCCCCCTTCCCCCAGTGTGATCCTCATCAACATGGATGTTAACTGTTAACCGGTGTTCTCCTCCAAGCATGTTGAACTGTCCAATGATGTCATGTCAGCAGCTGTTCGAAAAGATGCATTTGAGGCTTAAAATGAACATGTGCTGCCCTTCACCTGGGAGACATAGATAATAGCTGTTACTGGTCATGATCAAACTTGGGCGCAGTCACAAAAAGAAAGCTTCTATTTTGTTTCTTCAGGTCTTTATGAGTTCACACCCCCTTTTCTTTATGGAGTTTCAACTGCATTTCTTTCATTTCTCAAGTTGCTTGTCTTTTAACAGCTGAGATGTTATAGCAATTAATGATTTTTTTAATGTTTTCTCATCTTCTCCGGTGCTCCCAGAAACATTTTTTTCTTTCTCTGTCTGTATGTCTACAGCTCAACTAACTCGTCAAAGTGCTCGCTTAACGTCTCTGCAATTCTAAACAGCCAATTTGCATCCAAAGTCATTTAAATAGCAGGTCACAGTGAATCAGTCATAAGATTAAGACGCGCTGCACTCGTTAAACTATTTCTCTGCTCCTCTATGCCTCATTCCACTCTCTGGGTGATTGTTGTGCCCTTGATCAACTGAGGCAGGTATGTTAGAGCAGGCAAAATTTTTAAATGATGTAGCCTATTTAGCACAAGTGAACTTAAAAATAGCCTTACAGCCCAGTGCAAGTCTGAGCTGAACCAGCCTATGAGGCGTGAGTCATTACTGTTGCTGCAGATTTGAGTACACGGCATAATCACTCTCTGAAATGTGCAGGAGTAAATCATGTATGGTGCTTTGGCATTTATGAGTCATTTCAATAGTCTTGTGCACTTTTAATTAGAAACTATTTTGCAAATCTTAAACTTGTTGACTGTGTTTGGAATAGAGTTATATTTGACATCTATGGTTAATCACTGAAGAAGGGACATTATGAAACTTTTGCAGAATAATTTACTCAGTTTGAAGGCAGACTGATTCCCATTAAAAGTCATCAAATGTCAAGAAATGGTGAACATTTCTACATTTGCTGGGCTTTACTGGCAAATTGCAGACAGAAATATTAAAGTTCTTTTAACGCTGAAAACAGCAGGTGGTTTATGTGAAACCTTTTAATGCAGGGCTAAACAGACCTTTACCGAATGCACTAATAGTCCTGAAGCTTGCCCAGCAAGAGGCTGGCCTTTATTTCAGGATGAATGCATATTACATCTTGCATTCATCTCAACCCTACAGGCTGGAGCTTGGTGCGAATATGATGAAATGAACACACCAGGGATCTAAGCCATACATTTCAAGTGACTGAATTCATAGACAGACCTGATGCCGCAACTGTGCTGAAAGAATGAACGTATATTCACACTGGCAACATAGATACATGACTACACATGAGCTGGGTATTTTTTTTTTTTGTTTGTGTTTATAACTAAGAGAGAAAAATACAGAAAGAGTGATATATTTTGATATGTAATCTAAAATGTGCTATGTGCTACAAAAACAACAATCAAGATAGAGACAACTGATCTTAGACCTTGGATCAGATTTCTTCATTTTTATAATGACTGTTGCCAGAAAAAAAAAAAAAAAAGATCTCCACTCCTACATCTGAGGGAGGTCTGCCAAAACTGACCCTGTTGTCTAAAATGGCTTACCACAGCATTCAGGTACACAGTAGAGTTATGATGATGATGATGATGATGATGATTATTATTATTATTGTTATTATTATTGTTGTTATTAATATTAGTCTACATCACCTTAATTAAGAGCTGGATGTGGTTTTGAGCAAGTTTAAGGATGCATTTAAGGAATCAATGATGTGATGATGGATTTGAAAGAGCAGTTACTAATGAGCACCCATTTATTTCTTACATTTCAGTCATATTCCTGAATCATTCTATTAGAGTTTCACTCTCTGGCTGGGGCCTCTGTGGACTCATTCCACCGTGATAAGCTAAAGGTACAATTTCAAGGCCTTCTCACATCAGCATTCTGGGACATTCCGCGTTGGCATATTTACGTAAAACTGCGACAGTAATGTCCTGTGGCCATGAGATTAAGCCTCCAAAACGTGTATGAAACCTGCCTCAGTAATGCACTTCCTCAGATGGTGCTGACCTCACATGTCACTCATTTCATCTCTCTCTCTCTCTCTCTCTCTCTCTCTCTCTCTCTTTCAGCTCAGGCCTTGTTTGTTAACAGTTGTCTTTTTGGTCCTTGAGCCCATCACCATCCTACAGCATTTATAAATGACTAACAATATTTACAGACATGTTATGATGCCATATAGCAGAGTGACTTACAGTTCTGTCTCTTATTTCCTAGATCTGGCAAAACAGAGAAAGGGGCCAAAGACAATCTGAGGAAGGCCTTTTACTGACAAGACCAACAGCTACAAGAACAACTGCAATGATTTGAAAAGTGACCCAATTAAGGTTCATATTAGTTAAGTATAAAGTAATGCTGTTAGGCATCTTTTTGTTTACAATAAGAGTCACTCAGTAAATATTTAAATGTAATATCTCTGAATACATAACTTTCTAAACAGCTACAGGAAGAGTGTGTGTGTGTGTGTGTGTGTGTGTGTGTGTGTGTGTGTGTGTGTGTGTGTGTGTTTGTGTGTATGTGTTTGTGCGTGCAATGTGCTATAAGCAAACATCTGAATTATGTGCTATAATTATTAATTTTGTGCCATTTTAAAAATAATTTAAAAATAAGTCCATAAGCAAAATATATTATACAAGCAAAATATGGACAAATATATTCCTAATGACATACTAAATAACACATACTATAATACAATGCAAGCATTATAATAACAATTTAAAATAATTATCAAATAAATATTTAGTCCTTTTACTACTCATTGTCAAATGAGTTGTTCTGTTGTACTATCCACAGTGTGTTTTGCAAACTTTGTATATTATATTAAATCAAAATCCTTACATCTAGCTGCTGAATCTAGTGCTATCTACGCTAGTGTTTGCTAAAGGGTTAACAGGCTATACCTGTAAAGACAGAAATGCCACCGATTGCCTCCAGCTAACTTATGAGTTGGTGTTGCTGTCAAGCAGTGTTTTAGCAGAAAATGATTAATTTAGGAGCTTTAAATTGACAGATTAAGTGTAGTGGTTTAAAGATGTAATTCATTGGGTCAGTTTCCCAGACAGGGATTAAGGCTAGTCTTGGACTACCCTTTCCTTTTCAGTGGAAAATCTCTATTCACAGCACTACTTAACCCAGGATTAGGCTTAATCCCTGTCCGGGAAACCGACCCATTTTGTTTGATGGATATTAAAAGGCATAAATGAGGCTGTCAAGGCTGAAGTTAGTTGACATGAAGAATAGTCAACTAGTCGCCATTACAGAAGAAAGTATTCCCACCAGGTACTATAAAAATGTTCTTGCAAAAAAAAAAAAAACAGAAAGTGCAGCATTTGGAGGTGTGAGATTGGAACCTTAGGAGGCTTAGACACTTCTTCTCAAAGTTACACAGGCCACATCACATAAGCTGCATATTCAGACACCTCAGAATTCTGAATTTTTCCCTGTTGCAGCATATGGCCAAAAATGGCGACTGATACTAAAAACAAAGTAAGCCTCAAGTAGGAGGTAGCAGACTAGTGGCTATAGCTAACAGCTACACCAGCGAAAAACAAAGACAAGCCAAGGCTGGGGCTGAGCTGAGGGCAAAAATAAATAGCAAGACAATAGCAAGACAATGGCTTAAAGTAAAACTAAGGCTAACATGCAATCTAAATGTGAAAAAAGGGGAAACAGAGAGTAAACACTGACCAGAAACTAAATAGCAGCAGAGCTAGATCTCACAGGTGCAGTGTGGAGGTGTGCTGTGCCCTGGGTGCACTGCCAAAAGCGAGGCAGATTTAAAGCCATGTAGAGATGCTGCTTGTATTACAGATTATTCATTTTGAAGTCAAATTTCATTTTCCTGTAAGAGCAGGTGCTTCTCAAGACCTCTGGTTTGGGACACACTATTTTTCTATTTTAGCATGTTATTACCCAGCAAACAATGTATTCATTTTCATCTCTAGTAGAAACTGCTGTTTACTCGACTGCACCAATTAGCTAACTAGTGCACATTAGTCAACGAGTCTATACAACCGAAAACAGGCCATTTCTTCATTCAGAGTACAAGTATGCTTGAGAATCCACTCTAACAAGGACAGGATGCAGTCGCCCAATCTTCATTTGGAGCAGCAGCTTTCATGCTGACCTCACAGCTCTGCTTGGCCCTAGAGTCTTGACTCTATTCAGTTTAGAAAACATATTAATTAAAATATAGAGGAAATATATAAATATATTATGTGTTTCTATTAAATGGGTGACAAAGCAACAGTCTCTACTGTATTCAGTTTAGAAAATATAGTTATTAAGCTATTGAGAAAATATATACAGCTATGATGTTTTGCTATAAAGGGCCAAGGGTGGGAAATCTTGAAAAAGTGGGTGACCCTTTTTTCCTCTGCTGGGTTTGCTGCTACTTTTTATAAAATGTATTCTGAGATACTTGACATCTTAAGTCCACATGAGTCACTTCCTGATGCATACTTGATAAAACCCACATATCAAGGACTCCAGGTTTTTGATCTGTTCTTGGCTAGATGCAAACTTTGAATTGAAAAAGTATTTGGACTGTGACTGATGACATTTTACGAGTCCATGAGAAGTACAGAGAAGAATGTATATTGAGAATTGTTTTGATTCTTCAAGACAGCTTATACATCAGTCAGTGACAACATTAAAACCACTGACATGTGAAGTGAATAACATTGATCATCCTGTTACAATGACACTTGTCAAGGGAAGGGATATATTAGACAGTTCTTCAAGTTGATGTGTTGGAAGGAGGAAAATGGGTTCTGAGCAGCTTTGACAAGGGCCAAATTGTGATGTTCTAGACGACTGGGTCAGAATATCTCCAAAACCGCAGGTCTTTTGGGGTGTTTCCAGTGCCTGCGATGGGCATGTGAGCACCAAAACTAGACCATGGAGCAGCGGAAGAAGGTGGCTTGGTCTGATGAATCACTTTTTTTACATCCTGTAGAGCAGAGGAAAGACTGAATAAAAAATATTTTATTGATTATCAGAGCCTGAAAGGTCTTTTATTTTGAAAAAAATGCTCATCTCGATAACGTGATACGATGCATCAAATATTTAGCCAATAAGTTAGCAAAAATGAGCAAACACACTTTGTTTTAGTTGTATCTATTAGGGTCTGTGAAAATTATTGTTTTACATGAAACTGGTCCCTGGCACAAAAATGGTTGGGGACCACTGATGTAGAGGACCGGATGCATGTGCATCCTCTGCCTGCAGAAGAGATGACACCAAGATGCACTATACAAGAAAGCAAGCCAGTGGAGGCAGTGTGATGCTCTGGGAAATATTCTACTGAGAAATCTTGGGTCCTGGCATTCAGTGGCCTCTTTCAGCAGGATTATTCACCCTGCCACCCTGGCAAATAATGTTAAGGAATGATTTGAGAAACAAACAAGATGTTTATTTGGCCTTCAGATTCTCCAAAGCCCAATCCAATCAAGCAAGTGACTGACTGAAGAAAAACTAGTCAGCTCCACAAAGGTTCCACCTCACAACTTATTTATTAGACTAAATGGATCTTTTGCTAACACCTTGATACCAGATACCACAGCATACCTTTAGAGGTCGGGAGGAGTCTGTGGCACCAGGTCCCTGCACAATACTACCCATACTTTTGCAGCCAATAAGCTAACTGCCTCTGCAGGTAAGTTTTATTTTTTGATTAAAATCTGCTACAAAGACTGAAAGGCAATAGAAACACATATAGGCCACTTGTTGTACAAAAAAAGCAAAAATCTATGTCAACTTTGGGGGGGGTGCTATTTAAAGACTACTGTAACCCTAAAGTTTAAAAAAAGTAAAAAATTCTAGATATCATGTACCCCTTATCATTTAAAATCATGTACTCAACCGATGTTAGAATTTCTTGTAAATAGTTAGCACATGGTTAGCACACTGTTTGCATGCTATGTTATTAACAGAAATGAACAGACCTTTTATCCTGCTGGCTAAAGTCAGCATTAGGGACAGTTTAGCTAGAATTGCCTACAGTAACGTGTCTATAGCTAAGCAACCTTTCTTTATCATTCGAATGATAATGATTAAATTATCAAACAACTACATTTCTTACCAGAACTTTTGTGGACAGTATAGCTACAAACTAAATTGGTTTGCTTTGAGAAAGTTTCCTTTTATTCCACAAAAAATAGCTCAGTGAAATACTCCACTTTTCAGTAGCAAAATTTCAACAAAACAATGCATCGCTGCAAACAAGATGGTTAAAAAGAAGCTAATAGGAGGGTGCTGAATATTGCTTATTTTGGTGGTTCGATTTGGCCACAAATAATAGAGGGGTCATCACAATTTTTTGATTTTCATTAAAGGACATCATAGTGACTTTAATAAAATGATTTAAATGCATGTTATTTACAAAATATATATCATATATATATACATATAAATGACACCATTCACAGGTATGTGCCCTGTGGCAAACATAACGAATGAAAAGTGAAAGTGTCTGATTCTACACAATTCTGCTCATCTTTGTGTTTGTGTGTGTGTGTGTGTTGTTCAGAGTGTAATTCCAATACATCTGTGGTAACTTGGTGTGTAAATCTCACATATGGATGGAATTGAAAAATATCAATAGTGGACATCTCAAGTGAGTTCACATTAATCCAAGTTGGATTAGAATGTGAATGAGTGTTATGAAGGCATTTCCAGTACAAGGATATTGCCATAACAGAGAGAATGGAGTGAGGGCAGAGAGTATAGTTACAGGATACATTGATAGAGATTTACTCAGCAGGTGCACTGCTAAAACAGCTCTTAATTTGAGAAAAGAAATAAAGATCGACTTCTGTACAATCACTGAATTAGTACATTCATTACTGCATTTTTGTTGAGATTAGTACTGAATGGTCATGTGATCATTCCACAACGAATCTGCTCATTTAAATACATCATAACAGAAACTTTTCTAACTTGTTGCTCTAAGTATGGCAGCTCTAGGACAGCATATCCTGCCAAAACACCATGCTTATCGAACTCAAGCACCAGGAGTGTACTGATGTCTTTGTTAGGATTGCAGGCCTACAGTGTCACAGAACAGGCACAAGCTCCAAGTGACTGATGTTTGAAGCAGATCCCATTCATTTCTGCATGCACCATCACTCTCCTTTCTCATTCTTTCTCACTGACAACCAATGAGCTTCGGTAAACAACCGAAGAATACGCAGGCCCAAGCTCCGTTCATACACGTTTGCAGGTGACAGATTCCAGCACTTCTCTGATTTAACTCAAGAAAAGGAGCGGGCCTTCAGTTTCAGAACGGTAGCAAGGGAATGGAAGAAAAGGGAAGAAGGCATGATGGAGTGACAGAAAGTAATTACCAAAGAGAAAATGGGAGAAAGATGGGGGGGGGGGTCTGCCTCAGGCTAGGTGGTGCAGATTTAATGTCCGAGTGATCATGAAAAATCACTCATCCCATAAATACGCAAGAAAAAAGAATGGAGAAGATTAAAAAAAAGGAAGAAGCAGCAAGGGATTTTACAGCAACCAGCCATCCATGCCTGTGGATCACTCTCAAGTGTTAGAACCTATTAAAACTGTTCTAATTCTCATCTCCACAGATTACAAAGGCTTTTACTAATTTTACATGTGATCACTGAAAGAGGGTGTCTTTGAGTTTAGCTTTTTAAATTCCTTGACCAAGAACTACGCCATACTTGACTGGGGTATTTTTCTGGTGATGACATCAAATAAGCAGCAGATGTGCAAAATAAGATCAGATTCATCAAGTTGGTCGCACACTGTATACACTATATGGACAAAAGTATTGGGATTTTGTAATCAGTGTTTTTAATAGTATAAAAAGTGCAAGACGAATCTATAAAATTAGTCTAATGCTACCTCTGTGCCACTTCACAAATTTGTGTCATTCCAAAGAATGACTAAGTAGCTCTAAAAGTAATAATTGATAAAAAATAAATGAAAATGTTTGCTGCCAAGAATGACAAACAGAACTGTAGAATCTGCAGAATCACAGCTAATAATATAATAAATCTGAAAAACCATAACACTTCTCAAGGCAGATAACTTTATAAAAATCATTCAGAACTGATTACAAAGTTAACATTAAAAAGCAAAAAAGCATATTATACTGAGACATTTTAGATCACATTTGATCAGCAGACATTTGATCAGCAGAATCACCCTGTTCCCGAGTGCAGCTTACCTCAGTTTAACCTTTCTCTAACAGTTCTAAATGGATATTTTTAACACATCATTAAAGAATATTCATTCATTCATTCATTATCCGAGCCGATTATCCTAAGCAGGGTCACGGGGGGGGGGGTGGGGGGGTGGGAGGGGAGATGGAGGTGCAGGAGCTGATTCTAGCTCTCATAGGGCGAAAGGCTATGAATGAATAGTCTGAATTTAATAGTGTCAACCATAGCTATGCCATGGCAAACCCACTAAGGCACCAGCCGACATCATGCATCATGTGTTCTCCTCGCCCCAGGAGCAGAGATTAGCCTAATGTTCTCCACTCCTCTTGCCTAAAGAAAAATAACTGGAACGGTAATTACCCCAACACTCATGGCACATTCATTACCATACTCACCAAGGAGTGGGCCCCATGTCTCCCACATCATCTGAAAGAGCCCCAAGGGGCCACATTTCGGAGCCCACTTTAATATGACGATTTCATTAAGTGGCTAGAGCATTGCTATCACTGTCATGAAGACTCTCTTTGAGTATCTGTATTGTCAGTGATGTAGTGAACACCCTTATGGCTCTACTACTGGAAGAAAAATAATTATCCTGCTGCTAGCAGTACTGAGAATTTTACTCTTTACATTTTGTAATTCCATCGCTGTATCATGGTCCTGGCATTTTGAAGAAATGCATGTTACATATCAATGTTTCTCGTCATCACAGACCTTTTTCATTTCTGTGATTGAAGTACCTGTGTCTGTCCAGTTGTGTTATTTCTGCTGAAATGATTTCAGTCTCCGATGCCAGACAGCCGTAGATGCAGCCGAAAGACAGTATTCTAAAAGGATTAATCTTCTGATATGGAACTTATCAGAATTTTATAACAGAGACCTGAAACTGACCATGAGTCTCAACAAAGACAGACCAAAGAAGAGCTAAGAACTGACCTTCAACAACCATAATGCTTTTTTCTTCAGTATTATTAGTCTTTTAACTACACGTATTCTTTATATTGAAAACCTTATGAACATGCAGTTGAAAGCAGCCATTTAGCTGCCTTACTGACCTAATTAGTTCTGGTCCCACCTTTTCATCATCACACACACACCATGTGTCAGTATTTAGATTTATTAAAATGCACGGTCTGGTTTTCCGTAATATTTGTGAAATCCCTTGTTAAGTGTAATGTCCTCATTCTTTACTGACGACTTTGCCTGAAGGAGGCCTTTTGTCTAACCTGGATCCTTTTGAACAGTCCAAAGACTATCCTCTGCTTATTTCCCGGGTCCTTAGTTTGATTAGTTTGTTCCAGGGCAATAGGCTACATTTTCACAGAAGCAAACTATTCAGTTGATCTCAGCCCACCTCATTTGCTTATAGCTAATTAGCAACTATGTGGCTTGGAAGAGTGAAGTATTCTTTCATTTCTGAAGACTGTCTGCTCTCGAGAATTTTTAGCTTCTCTTTTCATTCATGCTTCAGTTGTTCCTATTTTCCACAGTGTTGGAACTAATACTCATTCTAACCTTGTGACCTAAATTGTACGACAAAAGAGCCTCTCTACGTTTGATCCATATTGCACAGCGTGGTATTAGTCATAGTCTGAAACACAAACAAGAATAAGAAGACAAAGCGACAGGTTTATACTTACTCTGCTGTGAAACACCAAGCCCAGTCGAGTGAAGGGCATATGACCAAACTTGTACAATAAAAATAGCGTAGAAATACAGATTACTGCATTTTACTGGATTTTTAGGATATTTTGAAAAAAAAATTGTAGTACTTCATTGATTTTGATGTTTTGATACTGTTACTGTTACATTTTATTGCACATTCATAGTTAGGCAACACTTTTGAAGACATGCAACTGAAGATTGTAGCTTCTATTTCTTTGTGTTTAAATAGTTTAAAATATCCTCCAGAATTACCAGCACCCATGCTGAAGATGACTGAAAAGGCTTATAAAAAATAAGTTTCAGGGTAAGTTTAGTTTCAGAGTAAAGCAACCAATTAAAAAATACAATTCATCAATACCATATACCAGTTACTGGTAACTAGAAACTTAAGTTAAGAAAATGTAAATGATGTATGATCCCATGCATATATAACTAATTGTAAGTTGTTCTAAGTATTTGTGAGTCAGCAATGACTTCTTTTACAATCTAGGTAACCCAGGTGCCAAATTCCTAATTCACCTATCAGCATGAAAACGATTCAAGAGCTTTCCCTTGTAATAAGGCAAAAGTGTGTTGACAAATCATGGGATGGATTCAAGAATACTGCTTAAAATGCCCATATTAGTTGTTATGGCAATCAATATGACATTCAAAACTATGATTAACTAGCCTGGAAGAGGACACAAGTTAGCCACAGTGAGGAGGATGTTAAAAAAAAATCTCAGAAGTGTTTAGTTTCAGAATTACAGAGTTTGGTAGCATCTTGGGGTCACAAATGCACTATTGGGGTCCAGATGCACTATAAGCTGTCATTTGCATGCCAACAAGCTGTCTGGAAGGTATCATTAGTTGAACACAAGATCAAGGAGGATTTTCATCAGCCTTTTTCATTTATATGAAAACCAATGATTCTGGAGGCCAGAATATCATACCATACAAAAGTACTGTTGCTTAAGTAATACACATTGCCGCATTGCTCTAAAGATGATTCGCATTTTCATTTCTGCTCTCTATTAAATGCAATATTCTCAGTCTGGTCTTGTCTTTAATAATCTCTTTAGGTCCATGAGTCTCTTGACCACTTGGCTTTTTGGCAATATAATCTGAACAAAGAGGAAATTGTTCTTTGTCCTGGCCAATCGACCTAGAATATAATGGACATTTATAGAGATTGCACTCCAAAGAACATAGTCTATGCTTTTCAAAAGTCTGTGTATTGGAGTGTAATTTGCTTGAAAGCAATCTAAGCGCCTAAATACTTACCTCTGACCTGTAGCATTCATTAAAGATCCGATGTAATCCATGATTGACTCGTGTTATGCAGATTTTGAAAGAGATCTATACACTTTTTGAGTTTTCCATTTTGGGCTGTTTCATTTTCAGTTTTTAAAAACCTGTTTGCAGGAAAAGTACCCAAATGTATGATCGATAAACATTACAGATACATTTGTGTCTCACATTTCAGAAGTACATACTGATCCTGTAATTTTCAGACTCCCTTCCAGTACTATTAACCCTGAGAATTTACCTTCTTTAACTCCCTGGTATTTCCAGCAATTTATTTCACCCTCATCCCTTCAGCAGCAAACTGCTTCCCACGACAGCCTCTCATTACTGTGATTTGAGCAAAATTTAGGGTGATGAATGTGAGAGCCATTTTCTCACCACTGACTTATTTTGAAAAATATTAAAGTGCACAGCAGCTGACACTATTCCTTTCCGAACATGTCCTAATAAGAGCAAGACAGTGAGCCTGTCTGTTTTTTTCTTTTCTTCCACCCTGAGAGACAAGCCAATTACCTTGATTAGAGCAAACTTGTGAGAATTTGATTAAGTGCAGGGCACTGACCTTGCAAGGACTCCATGAAACATATTATACTGCAGGAGTGATGTGTCTAAACAGGGTCTCACCATGCTAAATCCTTCCGTCCTAAATCACCGACAACACGCTCACAGTTGTCTTACCAGAAGAAGCTATTCGTCTAGAATAGGAACTCCCATGATACAAGACATTACAAACAACGATCTCTGGTAATGGAGTGCTGAAAGATGTCTCCTTTGTTTAGAGTAGTCTGTACTAGACATAATACCAATCTATTTTAATGCATTTAATCCGCTATAGTTATCAATGGCGATCAGGGCACCTTTAGGCACCTTTAAAAAACTGATAGGGAAATGTATGTAATATTTAATGGAACAGGCAGCGATGAAGTGGCATCCGAAAGGTTTCCGGAAGAACATTATGAAAAGCTAGGTAGCCCTTTTCAAAGACCTTAAACATCCCTGTCAGTACAACTGGTCAGACAGTATGCAATTAGAAAGTTCCTGGAACCACAAACTAATCTTCAGCAGGACAGGTGCACCATGCAAGATCTTCTTCAGACTAATGACAAGGAAGGTAAAAGAGAAACCATCTGTCAGTTACACGGAACAATAAGCAAGAGATGCACTTCAATCATCTCTTTTGTCTTTTTTAGGGCTAGTTGGTTGTGTAGCTAGGTAACACTACATCCTTTGAATATTTTGTGATCATTTGGATCTTCAGAATCCAAGAGTTTAGCCTACCTGGCCACTACAGCCATGTTTACAGGAGAGGCACTGTGTGCAAAACAGCAAGCAAATCAAGTCTTTATCCGTGAAAATGACTGAAAAAAGCAGTTTCATATCTGCTGCCATAACATTCCTGCTGCATATATACCATTAGTGGCAGTCACAGGTGCTAGGGCCTTGTAATAAAAATGCATAGCAAAAGAATAGCAAAGCTACAGGACACATTTCTTTAACCATATTACGTATCTCGTACATTTATTATGCAGACCAAGTAAATAAGTAAACCCAACTGTTGAATTTGTCAGTGTGATCATGTGATGTCTGTCAATAACAAGGGCTAAGCTCATCCATATCTGTCTGAGTGTATTCTGAGTTGGTGTTGTGGCAGCCTCTTATTCATGGGCTATGAATCCACATAAAGCATGCACAACAAGAAAAAACAGACAGGCTCACAGTCTTGTTCTTATTTGGACATGTTTATAATGAGTAGTGTCAGCTGCTGTGCACTTCAATGTTTTTTTTTTCAAACTAAGTCATCAGCGAGCAACTGGCTCTCACATTTACTGCCCTCAAATCTCCCCACTTTTTGCTTAATTCAGAGTAATGGAAGGCTGTGGTGGGAAGCGGTTTACTACTGAGAGGACAAGCGAGGGCGAAACAAATTGCTAAAAATTGTTGGGCTAAAGAAGGTAAATGCTCAGGGTTAATAGCACTGGAAGGAAAGCAGAAAATTATGGGTTCAACTGATGCTTATGAAATATCTGACACAGACTGTGTACAGTATCAAATATATAGAGTCATATTTAGTTAGAATGTTTATCAGTCATAAGTTCGGCTACAGGTTTATTTAGCTCCAGTCGAAATAAAATGAATTCTTGTTAATTAGAATTTTGTAGTCTTAAGTTTGGCTTTTCTCCTAAGACTTTAAATAGCGTGTACTCATTTTTGCAACATGGGCTTGAATTAATTTGTTTGGAAAATCACCTTTTTGTGTGTGCAACAAATGAACAAATTTTGTTTGCAATCAATGGCCTACATTTGTAGGAGTATTTTGTAGCATAGGCTTGAAAATGTTGATTCTGAAAGGAAAGTAAAGGTTTTCTGACAAATCTGGTGGGTTGTACTCATTTATGCTGAGCACTGTGTATACAATGTGGACAAAAGTGTTTTTCAGGGTCTGGGCTAGGCCCCTTTCTTCCAGTGAGAGGTCATCTTAATGCTTCAGCATACATTATGCAAACAAATGCCTTAATTTAATTTTGCCCCTTAAAATCACCTTAATTTTGACTGCATATTCCTGTATGGGAAATTAAGGAGGATTAAGGGGAAACGTGCTCAGATTAAGGCTGATTAAGGGGTAAAACTATTGAGTTTTCCCCTTACTTTTTCAAATTTGCCCCTTACTAGAACATGCTGAATTAACACCATACATTCATGCCTTAAATATAAGGTAAAGGTAAAGTTTAGGGGTTGGTTTCACAAATTAATTTTCAGGGGTAAATTAACATAAAACACATTTTAAGTACATTGTGTTTCATTGTGATAACAAGACATTTTGGACAACTTTGTGGTCACAGTTTGGGGAAGAACCTTTTCTACTCCAGCATGACTGTGCCCCGGTGCACAAAACAAGCTCCATAGAACATGGTTGGATGAGTTCTTTTATTTTTTAAAATTGATTATCATGAAATGTTTAAGGCTATAGCCCAGTTGCATCATATCTGGTCATGCTCCTGATCACATAAATTGTACATCAAAGTAGCAGTAGGAATTTGAAACTTCTACTGACTTATATTAGTGTATCGTCACTGTAACTAACCTGGTGATATCAAATCAGTTCTAAACACTAGAGGCAGACCATGAGGCTGGAATGCCCCCAGAAGTCAGTAAAAACAAAAGTGGAGGGCATGCAAATGCTGGAGATGCTTGTGTCTGGCTGTGTTGGTTTTAGATGAGTTCTACAGAGCACCGTACCATCTGGCACAGAGGGACAGACAGGCACCATGGCTCTCTTCTTTCCACAAAGCAGAATGATGAATGAACAGGTAGCTTGGCCAAGGAGAGTACAAAGAGCACCTCAAACTTTCCATCATCAGAGGCTCTCCTTTCTTTACCATGGGACTGGAAGCTTCTGTGTTTGTGCCGAGCCTGAATAAACAATACCAACCACACAATCAGAGAAAGCATCCCCTTGTTAGGTGCCACATGTTTTCGTTCAGCCTAACAGCTCCCTGTGTTTCTGTGTTCCTGGACCACAGCTTACTGCCAGCATTGCCCACAACTCTGCTGACTGGATTAGAAGACAATTCCCCATCAATATAATCATGATTGGATCAGGGTAGAGGAGATGTGTGAATATTACAGTGCCATTGGTCGGATGCACCTACAGAGTCAAAGCTCTGATCCTTTCCAAGTGACATGTTCAGGCTAAAATGATGATTTATTGCTTAAAAAGCAACCAAAGCTAATTGGCATAATTTGATGTATTTACAGCCACGGATAACCAAAAAGTCGTGATCAAATAAGACAGTTTTGCATTAGCTCAGGTCAGGTTCAGGAGGAGAAAATTAGTTCGATGATATGTTTTAAAAAGGAGGATGGCTTCTTGGCACACAGAGATAGCAAAATGCAATCAGAGTGTTGAAATTATAATCTGTAGCTAAAGTTTGGCTTTAATGAGAAAATTCAGGTAATTACTCCTAGGCTTATTTAAATCAGGAGTATTAGCAACCTGTGACAGCTGGTCATAATATTAGATGGGAAAGCTTAAGCATCACATCACAGACTGTAGCACCACGTTTGAAAGCCCCTTCACGTAATTACTAAAGAACTCTCGGAACTAGCAAAATACATAGTAAAAAATATCTTAACTGAATGTCTGTTGGGCCCACTAGTCAGGGGTGAGTCAGTTCCTTAAAAAGTGAGGTTAACTTTCTGCATTTCCGCATTTCCTGTACATCAACCATGTGTAAATATTATTACGTTACCATTCTAGGTTCAGCAGGATCTCCTACTCGTAACTGATTTTATTGACTTTTTAATGCCCGTAGAACAAGATGTCAGCATTAAAACCTCAAATGTGCATTATTTTTTGCTGCCCTTATTTTGTATTGTCCATTAGTGCAAAGTCAATAGTTACCAAGCTAAAACAAATTAGGTGTCAAGTTAAGCATAGGTGTTAAGCATCTCATTCTAACATTTATTTTAAACTGCTTTTGTGCTTCTAATTATCTTGTAGACGAAGTACAAACACTGCCTAAAAGGGACAATTCTATGAAGGGAAAATATGACAGTGCAAGAGACAGCTCGGCGTGACAATGCTATCAAACTAAATAAATCCAATTGTTATTGACAACACCTGCCACAGTAAATTCTGCATGACTAACAAAACGTCCGATTTGTCGACAGCTTCAGAAGCCCTTTTCTCACGTAAGCTATTTCAAATACCTTTGAATTCGTTTCTCTCTACTCTCGACTTTTTGGGTTAAGAAAAAAAATGCCCCAATTTAGAATAATCAAGAGGGCATTTCACTCTTTGTATAATGCCACAGCACTTATCATAAATGTGTGAATTCTACAGCAGGGGCTAGAGGTGAATCAGCCTCATCTTGACCAAACCCACTATTTCACAACCTGTTGGTGGAGCTGTTGTTCATTGGTCCACAGAAAGCCACAATAATCAGCACGTGTTTGTTAACAGCAAATAAAACCATGTGGATTCCAATTAAACCTTATTTTGATGCCTTTGGATTTCTGGCTCAGCCCTATTAGCCCATTCCTACCAGCCGCCCCTGTTACCAACTGTACTGACTTAACACTCTTAATTAGAAGAGAAATAAACTTTAAATCTCCAGTCTGAGGAGCTTGGGATGACTGTCGACTGTGTTCGAGTTAATGATCATATAACTATGATCATGATCTTGGAACAGAATGCTAGCCAGCTTAGTGGAAAAGAACACATTTTTTCTCTCATACCAGGGAGAAAATGTGGCTACTTTAGACTTAAATAAGATGATTTTGGACTTAAATAAGAGTAGATACAGGTGACACAGGCATAAAGAAGTGAAATTTGCTGAACAGTGATGAAGAGGCCTGTACATGTACACTCTTCATTATATAAGATTTGTACCATAGACATAAGACAAACAACATTGTAAGCATGCAGGTTAAGATTAAAATATATTGAATACTACATACATTCATGCTGATAATGATCAACTTTCTTTACCATTAAAATGTGAATCTAATTTGGAATTAATAGTATGTCATTGCACAGAACAGGGTAGACTTTCTAAATACCAACAGTCTGTTTGTGACAGTGGGGTTTCGCTTGCATGCTTTTTGCGTGAAAGCTTATTTTTGCCAAGTATAAGAAATTTCTTTCAATTCTTTTTATTTTTCTTTGATTCTAGTTTAAGGTTTGACGGATTAGGTCAAAATAATGAATGAAAAAAATGAAGAAAAAAATGAAAGAAAGTGAAGAAATAAGGACATTTCTATAGTGATAAAATAAGAAAAAAAAAACAGTGATTATTTTTTTCAAAGTAATATTTTATTTTGCCTGTTTTGAAAAACATGTTCATTTCAGCTGGTGGGATATGTTAAATTTAAGTGCCGTGCAGAGTACATTTGGAAAGTATGTTCATTCATTTTATCGATTATTTAAGCCCCTTACACTAAGCCTGGTCGTGGGGTGGGGTGCAGGAGCCTATCCCAGCACTTATGGGGCAGAAGATGGAGAAACACCCCTTGGACTATGGGAGAAAACTGGAGCTTCTGGCAGAAGCCCATGTAGAAATGGGCTAACATGTAAACTCCACAAAGAAAGGACCATAAGCCCTGGAGCCAGGTGACAGCGCTAACCACTGTGCCACCATGACACCGCTGGAGAGTTTGTGATACTGTAAACTCCCTATTGATTTTCAGTGGGGGTGTTGCAGTTGTTGAGAAACATGGTGCATCAAAGGCCGGGACCTTTCTGAAACTGAAGCTTCAAGTAAAGAGCAGCAGTGCAATATCTACATCACAACGGCTACTCTTTTGCAAAAGTGTCAAATCAGTATTTCGGAAAACCCTGAAATTGTGATTTTTGTGTGTTTTATTTACCTTATCAAATTAGGAATCATACAACACCCAAAACTGGCAGCCAGGCGTTATACGTTCTACTGAAAGGAGGGTCACTTTGAAAGGAAAATTCCTACATTCTGCAAGAGGGTAAAGTGTAAACAAACAGCAACCCCTTTGGTCTTATTATAGGCGCTCAAGGGCAGTGCAAACACCTTCTAACACCAAAACAGGATTTACAAAGGCCCTAAAAATAAATGAATCTTTTAGTCATCCCAATGTTATCCTAATTATTGTCTCGTGCTTAAACTGTGTGTGGAACAAGTTTAGCATATGTTAATGGTCTAATCATTTCAGTCTGACTTCAGCTTGTCTTCTTTTTAAAGTATTTTCACAAAAGTACTTGACATGTACTTGAAAGACAAGATAATTTACTTCTAATAGATACCACCTGCCCCTCATGAATATTCATAAAATCTTATTAGAAATTAATGACTTGTAAGATACAGATGGTGTGTTTAATCTAGTGCCTGACTTCATCTGTTTTAACACCTAAACATGTCGCCTAATATCACCTAATCTGCCACAAGGCTTTAAAAACTCCCTGTGACTTCTTGGTCTTAAATGACTGAAAAAAAAAAACAAAAAAAAAAACAAGAACTTAAATATTTCACAGTTCCGCACACCTCCACTCGCATTCCCTCTCTCTCCTAATGTAACATGATTATTCCATTGCAGGCTTGGGAAGTTTTCCACGCTGCATTGATAGTCACATGCTGTTTACCAAAACACATTTCCCAAAGCACTGTATAAATGCATACTGAAGGCCTGGTTCTTCGGGTTAGGCTATTTTGATCTTTCCAAATTTCAAACAGGGTTTCTCTCAATAAAATTATTCATGAGCAAAAACATGACACTAGGGAAGCGCACTGATATTTACACCACCGCATAATCTTATGCAGGTTCAACAAGATATTGCATATTGGTCTACATGCCCTCTCAGGGTGATGAATCAGATGAAGTAAAATTCATGACTGATGTTCTTCAGATTTAACCAAGGCTGCAATCAGACCCTCAGCAGGCTATGAGGTCTTTAAAGACTGTAAACATATTATTGCTATATGTCTAGACAGGGGTGGGCAAAGATACATCAAAATGTATATTTGATGTACTATCCATTTCCTGCATGGCTAACCAGGGTCATGGGAGGTGCTGGAGCCTATCCAAGCACTCACAGGGCAAAAGGAAGAGAAACACCCTGGAGAGGTGATCAGTCCATGTCAGCGCAAACACAGGGACAAACACGCTAATGCAGACACTCCAATTCACCCGACAAGCATGTGTTTGGACCATGGGAGGAAACCAGAGTGCTTATTAGCTTTATTCTGCCTGAGGAGGCATGCCATAAATCTGACATGCAACCAGTCAACAGCTCAAATATCACTGGTCTACAAATTTTTGGAAGTTGTTTGCTTCAGTAATAAAATGCATTCTGATGCATTTTGGTGTGCTGATTTCAAATATGACAATAAAACAGACTGATTGGCTACTGTTCAAAAAATACTTAATCATTTCAGTTGTGCAATCATACACATTAATACACTATACGTCTATCGTATAATGGCTCATATTCATTTAAACACAGACCCTTTAACTTTTTTTTTTTAAACAACAATTGGCTTATTATTAGCATCGGTTATGATTCAAAAAGCTGATCGGCATTGTTCACGCAGAAACGAGGCCACTTCATTCACGCAGTTCACCTTAAAAACAAAACACTTATATAGTATTTCAGCAGTACAACAGGATTAAATAAATGTCATACTTGTGACACTATTAGTCATTTTTTATCTGAAAAGTGAAAGCCCCTGCTTCCATGCAGCACTTAAAATGGTCACTCCGAAACATTGTCCCGTATATATATAACAAGACTTACTGATCCAGTGCCGTATCTTACAAATTATAGCCAGTCAACATTATTAGGTATCATTTTCATTATTAGCAACCCAAAGTTAGTACAATCTGGGTACATTTATTTAAGAAGCATTGTGACTGTAGACCAGTGTATTCTGACCTGCCTGTTACAGCCCAGATCCCCACACCTCCCTGTGATCATCCAAAATAAAGATTGTTAATGATAATTTAGTTACTTGATGTTTGAGAATGCATCAGCAACTGTTTTGCAAGTTTGCATCAGCCTCAATGACAAACAAGTCGTTCATAAGTACACAACTCATAGTGCCTATATCCAGAGCATGTAGCAATTAATTAATCATTTGATTGGTAATTATAAACATAATAATAAATGATGCGTCAGGCTGTCATTTATGAAATGGAATGCAAATGTGTGATCCTACATTTACATCAATCAGGATACAGTCATTTACTGATCAGTTATTCAGTTACTACATCTACGGCATTTAGCAGACGCTTTTATCCAGAGCGATGAACATCAGTGCCATTTGGCACCTATTTGGAAGTTGAGATCAAACATTTTAGTACTTCCAGGAGTACAAGCCCACACTAGCTCAACTCCCTCACCTCTTCACTTGTTTGCCTGACTTTCTCTCACTCAGGTCTCTTCTCACGGGGTACCACCTCTAATCTATGCCTCCAGTCTATGCCTCCAATCTCTACCTCCAGACTCGCAAAGGAATTTTCAAATATTGTGACCACACAGCCTTCAATAGCACAGACTTATTTGGGAAGAATTCTCACGAAACAGCCCCCATTACATATTCTTAGACTTTGTGAGTTGTGAGCTATAACAAATGCCAGTGGCGGATGGGCTGCCAGCCTGCTGTTTAATGAGGCTGCAGCACAATGTTGTAATGACAGTATGGCACAAAACTTGTGTACGCTTAACAAGTTACAGCATCTAGTGCCATTATAAAGTAATGTTGTACAACAACTCCAAAATGCTTTTTTTTTTTATGCACAAGCAATGGAAACTAAACACAGACGGAAAGTAGCAAGCTAATGTGCTACCATGTACAATATTTTGCAATTTTCTTGTTGGATGCAAAAAACATTATCATTATGTGCAATATCTTATTATGTGCAAGAGTCTTAACAGTGCAATACTCCTAACCCCCATTTGTATTATTAGTAGTTCACTTCCATACCATTAAAACCCCAGCATTTGTGCATATAGCATGGTGTATTTCATATTGGGGTTTTTTCTGCAGAGGTTTTATTGGATTTATTTAGACTTATTTAGGATTTATTTAAGTTGACAAACTACACCACCAACCCACCTTGTGCCAGATCAACAAGGATGAGCAAATTTCCATTCATTTTTCATTTTTATGATGTCATCACATAACATCTCACAAACTGCACTTTGCAGTATTTTCAGCATCAGAAATACAAAACACTAGAATATTCTGAGACACAATATGAAGCCATTTCCATCAACCCAATCAAAAACATATAATAAAATGCTATTTTTTGTTTGAAATGTGTTTTTAAATACACGTATCATAAATACTGCCCATCCTTGAATCCTGTACAACAGAATGTGATCGCCTTAAGTCAGACGCACAGAGCACAGAGACAGTCTGCTTGCTTGTTTACTGCCCTGGAGCCATAATGACACCTGGCAGACAGTTCTTCTAATGGCCTGCTGTTTCCTCTTACATCACTGACTATCAATGAAACAGTAAAAGCAGTAAAAGCAGTTTTGTCTTGATTTACTCAATGCTAAAGAGTTGTAGTTGCTGCAAATTGCTGGAGTAGTATGTCTGTCTTTGTATAAAAAGTGTCTTTGTAGTAGTTCCTAAATAACAGGTAAGTTCTAATGACAAAATCAAATCCAAAACAAAATGCTGTTCTCTATGTGTCATTAAAGTGGTCATTCTGAACTAGAACAAGGTTTTCTATAGACAAACTGTGCCTGGAAGGTGCGAAGTCAATTTGTTTGTAGTAAATTACTGATAAAAACTCATTGATTGTAAAGTAGAGATGAACCAATTTAAGTAACTATTTTAAATACCATTTTAAAATAGACACTTAAGATCTAAATTATGTTCCCTAAGCATTCTTGTATTTGTTACCCGGTCTGTAATTTTTTTAATATAATGCCCCAGTCTCCTCATTTAGTGTTTTAAAAGTGAGCGGTAGCATTTTCCGTTCTTTGTCTGAAGCCCCCAGCTGTGACATTACAAGTTCTGTAATGACATCCCGAAAATTGAAGTCCATTTCTTTCTTTATTTATTTTTTTCCTTATTTCTTTCTTGCTTCTTTTATTTGATTTCTGAGGAAACCTGCCGTGTTCTAAGTGGGTTTATTTCTGTGTGTGTGCGAGATCTCCCTTGTTGGTCCGGTTCCAAATCACCTGATTGATTTTGTGTCTGAGCTATAATGCCTTGTGTTTTCTCCTTTAATCTGTGTTTTGATCAACCTAAGCCCATCACTACCCCCTGGAATGTGTGTGGGGACTAACTAGAATTAACGAGAATTAAATGATCAGGCAAAAAAATAACAAAAACCCTTGTGCAAAAAGAACTGTTCTTCAGCACACCTGAAGTGTATAAAAATACTGTAATATTATACATTTTTCTGATGTAAGGAATGCTAATAAAGGCCTTTCTTAACAAACTGAGACAGATTCATTTAGTAAAGTACCCCCCTATAGTGAACACACCACAGCACACAGTGTGAACTTCTTCCTCTGCATTTAACCCATTCACCAAGTGAAGCAGTGGGCTGCCTCCAACAGGGGGCGCCCACGGAGCAGTGTGTGGGGTAGGACCTTGCTCAAGGGCTCCTCAGTAATGACACTAACCGATGGGATTCAAACCCACAACCTTCTGATAGCAGGGGCAACTCCCTAACCACTAGGCCACCAGCTGCCTAGGCCACTTGACTGTCATTTTAAGTTTTGAAGTTATATGTTGTAGAATGGAAATACACTTGAAAATGTATTTATTAACATACTGAACACACTTTAACAAATATTTCAAGTCAGTTTATGTGCAGTAGTTAAAAAGTACACTTTAAAGCAATGCCTTTCAAGTGCTGAAAGGATAGTCGGTGGAATTGAAAAAATAAGCACTCTCTGGGCTCCTGAAGGCTTCTTCCAGGAGAAACCCAAGTTATTTATTTATTTTTTTGCTCAATATATCATCACTGTGGCCTTATGTAATGTCCTTATCCACAAATCAACCACAACCTTAAAACTACTGACAGGTGAAGGGAATAACATTGATTATCTCGTTACAGTGCCATCTGTCAAAGGGTGGAATATATTAGGCAGCGAGTGAACAGACAGTTCTTGAAGTTGATGTGTTGAAAGCAGGAAAAATGGGCAAGCCTAAGAATCTGAGCTGCTTTAACAAGGGACAAATTGTGATGGCTAGACAAGTGTGTCCTGTGTGCTTGTGGGCTTTTCACAGCATGCACCTAACAAATATGGTGCAGAAAAGGACAAGTGATGTTTGGGACAGGGTCATGCACATGGAGAGCAAAGGCTGGCAGGTCTGGTCCGATCCCAAGACCTACTGTAGCACAAATTGCTAAAAAGCTCATGCTGGCTATGACAGGAAGGTGTCAGAACACACAATGCAACACAGCTTTCTGTGGATGCTGCTGAGTAGCTGCAGACCGGTCAGAGGGCCCATGCTGACCTTTGTCTACCACTGAAAGTGCCTACAATGGGCATGTGAGCATCAGAACTGGACCATGGAGCAATGATGGCTTGGTCTGATGAATCACATTTTCTTTTACATCATGTGGATGACCAGGTGCATATGTGTCACTTCCCTGGTTAAGCGATGGCACCAGGATGCACTATGGGAAGAAGGCAAGCCGGTGGAGGCAGTGTGATGCTCTGACCAACATTCACGTGGATTTTACGTTGACAAGTAGCACCTGTCTAAACATTGTTGTAGACCAAGCACACTCATTCATTGGTCTTCACAAGAACTGTTTGACAGGGGATGATTTGAGAAACATGATAAAGAGTTGACCTGGCCTCCAGATTTCCCAAGTCTCAGTACAATCAAATGATCATAGGATGCGCTGGACAAACCAGGTCAGTCCATGGAGACTTCACCTTGCAGCTTAGAGGAAAAAGATCTGCAGCTAACGTCTCGGTACCAAATATCACAGCACACCTTGACAGTTCATGGGGGACCCACTCAACAGCATGCAGGTGGTTTTAAGGTTACGCCTAATGGGTGTATGTATGTACTTTATGTGTATAATGTACATTTATGTAACAAAATCATAATTCAAGTCATTTTGGGCAGTTTCTGTTATGAAATGTTCATACCAGACAATGCAGATGGCAGCTGGCACTTTTAACTGCTGTGTAACATGTAAATAAGAAAACAACATTAAACTGGTTTTGAGATGAAAGTAATTGTAATATAGCGTAAAATGACAAAGCAAGTAACCTCTCACCACACTCTGTGGCATATATTTCAATGCCAAACAAGCCCACTTTTCCTCAGTTTTAGATTCAGATGACAAGAGAACATCCACAGCTGTTCACTTTATTACTCAAGCAGGTAAGCTTTAATTTAATCTGAATTGCAGCTTTTGCTTTTCTTTTTTTTTTTTTACCAGAAAACAAGACGAGTTAAATTGTGCAAGATCAATTCAAATTCAGAGACAAGTTCTTTGAGCCTGACAGGCTGTGTGTGCCTTTACCTCACCCACTCTCTGCAAACAACTACAAAGCTCTCAGCCCTCGCCATACCTTCAACAACCCACTCTGTTTGAGTTTACTTTTCTGACCTAATATCATGTTCACACCCACTCATTAAAACCTGAAAGATAAACTTTCACCTCTCATGTTTTCTTCTGCATTCATCCATGCTCCTACTGAATGAAAACGGTAGCGACAAACACAACCTCTGCAGCTCAGAGCCCTGTGGCCATCAGGCAACCTTGACCTCTCGCCCCCCTTCTGTTAATGTTGTGTAGTGTACCCTGACAGAACAGTGAAATCTGCTACAGGACATTCTGAGTGTGCAATGATAACCACCAGCGAGTGTATAGCTGCTTCTTTCAGTAGGGAGGAAGCAAGACAAATGGAACTGTTTGAGGTGGCTGCACAGAAAAGCAGCTCTGAATGCACAGCAATCTACAGTGTTATCCAGAATCATTGGTACTCTTGTTAAGATGAGCAAAAAAAGCCTATCCTTTTTTATCTGCTTGAACTCACATTGGAAACAGAAGGTAAATACAGACATTTTTTTCTGGTTATTGCGTTTGTAATTTGTGGGCGTGCGTCTGTGAAAAATGTGCACATCACTTTTATTTTAAGCACTATTGACCACACCTGATTACAAAAACATGTTTGGAGAAAATGTGAAAAAATACATAGAAATAATTTATTATACCATGGAAATGTTAAACTACACAACACTCTTACATTATTTTACAATTGCAACAATTAAAGTAGTATTATTAAGTGTATTGTGTGTGCATGTGTGAGCTCTGTTTCATCCCATCAGAAACTGAATCAGGAGTGAAGCTGCTAGAATACAGCACATAGAAAAGCTGCTCTACAAACACTACTGCACTCACAACACATATGGAGGTGTTTATTTTTTCCACAGCTCTTGCTGCAATAGTTCATAAAAGAATAGCAACCTGTCGCAAAATTGTACAAACAGTGAACAGAAAAAAAGGGAAAAGTGATCTCTTCCATGGCTGTACAGTCACGAAAGTGAGGTAAATGATTCTCAGAAAAAAATAAGCATTTTTCTCAATAAATAAATAAATAATATCACAATTCTTGGCAACCAGGAATATTCTTCTAAACAAAATGTAACTGATATATACTCCCATTCATATTAAACCATTATGTGGTGACAACTGCGCATCCTTATCCACCCAATGACAAAGGGGGGACAGAAAACACACTAATAATAAAGACAAAATGTTTCGACCTTCATAAATCAAGAGATGGCTATACTAATATATCAGATAATTCTAATGCTATTGAGCTTGCCATGGCGGTGATAAATGGATAGCATTTCTGAAATCTCTGCATCCAAATTATACCAAAGAGTGGTCAATAGGTTTCATTTTGTAGACCAGTATCATTGACCAGCAAAATCACAGCAAACAGCAGTATTTCATTTCAGTAAGTTGTTTCTAAAAAATTCAGTTTTGTATTTTTTTTTCATTTGTTACCATTCATGTGAAACATCCCCTACTTGAGCTTGACAGCGTGCAGCGCCCAGCAATTTGAGTCAGAGTAAGTCTCAAGTGAGTCATGAACTGAGAGCTTATTGCTCGAATTGGTGCACATATGAAGTAAACAGAGTGTTACTGTTTTTATTTAATCAGTTTCGGTCCATTACACACTCCCTGACTGACACTCAAGCACCAACATGTTCATTAGACCCACACTTCCTAATTAAGACCGAGATATCTATCTCTCTTTGGCTTTCTCACTCTCTCTGTCTCTTTCTCACGATCCATGTGTGAATTGCCATGTATATGTAAAGATGGGATATATGTGCGATATTTGCATATTTGTTGGTTGCAGACAGTGGAGCTGTAATGTTCACTTATTTTCTCTCAGTTATGCATTTATTATTTCCCATCACAACAGAATCGTGTCACATGGACATTGCTTATTAGTTACAGTCAGATTTTTTTTTTTTGCTTTTTCCTGCCTCCCTTCACACCAGTTTCTTGGTCCAATGTGTCCAGTCTGGCCTATATAACCATGCATGCTGATCTGCCGTAGCAATTAAGCATGCACACACTAACACATGCACACTTAATGATATTAATATCTCCCACAACTACAGTTTCCTAGCAGGCTTTAAAAAAAAAACCATAAAATTTTGTTGATTATGTATTCCAAGTGCTCATCACTCTATATTATGAAGCCCTCAGGCTTGACAACTTTATGTTAAAGTTTATGAGAGGCAGTAAAAGAAGAGAGAAAGTCTCAATGCCCTTGTCATCTTTAAGAGAAGCCCATATGGTCTCTGTAAATGTCTATTTAACTTACAGCCCTCCATAGCCTTCGCTGCGACATCCACATTTGCTAATGCCAAAACATAGAGGACCTGTATTTTGGCACTCATCAGCCAAAGCCTAAGAGAAAAGCCAACACGCACACAGACGTGCGCCCATAGGAACACGTGCATGCACACACACAACACACACACTTCATCATCCACCTTTCCATGAAGAGAGAAAGAGGTGAAAAATGTCTTCTTGTCATTCTAGTCAGCATAATGAAGTGAGCATGACTAAGGTTATTTTATTCCCAGTTGCTTCCATAAGCCTACAACCACACATACACACCAACACTCTCTCTCTCTCTCTCTCTCACACACACACACACACACACACACGCTCGAGGCCTGAGCAGAGCTGTTTAACCTGTGCTGATTTTTCAGGCTTCTCTGACAGGATTATAATGTTTATTCCAGAGTGTAAAATAAAATATGAACATAGGTTAACATGAACTTGGATTTTCACTACAGTGTCTCCTATCATGGAAAACTGACATTTCCTTGCTTTTTTTATTGTATGTTTTATTTAAAAGTGTGATGTAAAATGTGAAAATTGTTCAAGAAAAACATAACATTTTTCATCCGTACGGTCTGTGTATGGAAACTAAGCTGCATAAACAGTCTGCTTTAAACGCGCTGCAGGTGCTGTAAATCTATTGCCATTGTTCAGAATTTTCATTTATTATTATTTCCTGCTCCAGAGGCTCACACTGGTTAACATGGTACACAGCTGTCACACCTTAGCTTCTACTGAAAGAAATAAAAGAATCTCATTTGGCCAGAGGCTGGTGCTATGGGGCTCGCTTTTCCATTTTGGTCCATAATTTCATCGTGAGGTGTAACATCAGAAATCTTCTTCAGTCCTAACACACAGAAACAAGGTGTGTCTGCAGGCCAGCTTTAGCAGGTTTGGACCAGAGGTGAGAGCAACACTATGCAAATGGCTGGATCAAAACAGCTCAAAGTCATGCAAATTTAGTCCTGTTCCCTCCAAATGTGAAGTTATGTGTGACACATCACCTAAAACCAAATCTAGAATGTTTGTTTCACATAATCTCTCTCAATTTTTCAGCCTGCAGCAGCTTAGCTCCACCAGTTCACACTGAAGTTAGAAGAAGTGTTGTTTCTGAGTTTTTGAATGAGGCTCAGGACGGGACAAAAAATTAATACAACTATAGATTTATATCTATCATTTTTGCCAGAATAACAATAAGACTATGTTTTAAGTTAAGAAAATAGATAGAGGTAGGAACTCTTCATACATATCCACTATGTACATATACACATACTTATATTTAAATATACATTTCTTTCCACATATATATTTACATACACACTGTCTATATTTCTGTCTGTATTTAATGTCTATATTTATATTACTGTATAATTTGAATAGTGTAATTTATATTATACTGTTGTACAGCTTTTTTTCTATTGATTTTGCTGCTCTTAACTTTGTAGCTTTGTAACTTTGTTCTGTCCACTTTCTGCCATAGCAATGCAAATTTCCCACTTGTGGGACTAATAAAGGTTAATCTTATCTTAAATAGGAATGAATTTGAACACTAATCTTTCTACTGTGCTTGATTCATTTACACATTAACAAGCTCATTCTGAGTTGGTGTTATGTGTTAGAGTAGCAACAACACTAAAATGTGCACGAATGTGTGCATCCCAGGATCAGACTTAAGAACCACCGTTTCCGACTATTTCCAACCGCTTGGTCAAATTCTCATTGATTAACTGGTTAAGTGTCCCATGTCGCATGTTTGGCATCACGCGCAGGAAGCATTTGTATTTTAGTGCTTATTTAATGTCTTTTTGGATTAGTGAGACACGAGTAGCCTTAGCATGCTGCAGTTGGCTCCCCTGAGGCCGGATTAAATCTTGAACCCTTTCACTGGATACTTCATCCAATTCACAAGTCAAATTCCAGTCAGGTTCTTTGTAAGAAATGGTAAGAACAAAGTAGTGAAATGGTAAGAACTACTTTAAATGCACTAAAGAGGTACACTCTTCTGTATCTACAATGTACATGTACGTTTTTGTCTCCCCAAACTACAATGTGAAGGTAACCTCAGAGGTATAACGTGGTCCTTAGGGTCCAGTGGTGTACTTTGAAGTTACACTATGTTCACTTTCCCAGGGGAAGATGTGTAAATAACTTTTTAAAAAGAGAAAATTGAAAAAAAAAAAAAAACTGGTTACAGGATGTGTAGACTGACTGAAGGTGTACCCTTGAGGGGAATCAGCCTAGTGACAAGAAGGCACAGCTTACGACCTTTTTTCTGAGTGCAGATCAGCACTGACCCCTGTTTCAGGAAGTGTCTTAACCCAAGGGCATAATTAGCCCCAAGCCTATTTGCACTAGCTTAAGTATACATTCCAGGCAGAGAACAGAGCACATGTTTTAAGTCGCACTGGACAAGAGCCTCTGCTAAATGCCATAAATGTTAATACAATTGAAAATGAAGATTAAATAACGTCGCATTTAATCAGGCGTCTACTTAATTACATGTCACTTGTTAATGTACCCTTTAACTACCCTTTTGTACCTGAAGAAACCAGAAGGCCCACTACTCTCACCTCCCTTTGGCCCATTCCTGTAGAATAGTCCCAAAAGGCACTCATGCAGATTAACTGACCATGGCACCAAAATGACATACTGCCCCACCAAATTAATCAAACGCAGGCCACAAGAAGAAAGAGCTGTGGCTCTACACTGTGGGTGAAATGAGTGTCCTGAAACATGGCACTCGATAAAATCCACTTGCCAGTACTGATTCCTACAACGTTGTAGATTTTTCAAACAAAAGCAGGCTAAATCTTGAAATTACCCATCACTCGCCCGCTGCTTGAAACAAGTGGATTCTACGCTTTTAATCAAGCAATATATGTTCTGAATTCAGTATCAGTTATGGCTGAGCATTCAGTCTTGTTTTGTGGAAAGTAGGGGAACACCATTTATAGTTTTGCCTCATAAAAAAACATCTGATGTCAAAATGATCTACACAAATTCAGAAGAGCACTCAGACTGTTTGATACAGCATGTCATTTAAATGTAAATATAATCCATTATGTAACCTTGTGATTATTGCTTTAATGATGTAATTCTATTTTAACAGGGTACTAAAGGAACAATGACAAACATAAACTATGGATTAAATGGAAAAACTGCCTATTCTCAGTCATCTAATTAAAACCTGAACAGAGGCTGAAATGATTGTTCCTGGCACTTTGGGTTTTTTAGGGATAATTGAGCCACCCTGTATTGGAGAGCTTCTGTTCAGTATGCACACTCCCCTGCCCCTCCTGTCTTTCCCTCAGCTATACAAAGGTCGACATACATCGATCTGTCACACACTACAACAGCAGTGCTTCTTCTCTGTTTATCTGCATGGCCTCACTGCTTCTCCTCAGCTGATCACCTGAGGAAGTTCAATATTTTACTGCAAATTGTGGCACCTTCTCATTCTTCAAACGTCCTATTCTCAACCACTACATGGAATTATGCTTGCTGGTTCAATGTGCAGGGGGAATAGTTTCTGTGTGTGTGAGAAAGAGAGAGAGAGAGAGAGAGAGAGAGAGAGAGAGAGAGAGAGAGAAGATAGACAGAGAGAGAGAGAGAGAGAGAAAGAGAGAGAAAGAGGGGGAGAGAGGGAGATGAAACACAGGAAGAGAGGCAATTGGAATTGGAGCTGTCAGTGAGGAGAATGACTCATTGATTTTTTGGCAATACTCAGGATACCATTCATCCACAAAGAGTCACCAGCACCTGAGAAAAGGTCATCATGATTAATAAAGATGTGGAATCTGATAGATTGAACTGGCATCATCTCCCAGGAGCTCACGGCCCGCGGCTTGAATGTTGCTGTTTTTTTTCTACTAAAAAACAATATACTCTGAGAGACTCCTGCTTCCTCTTTATACATCCTAATATACATTTGCCTGACACTGAAAATACAAGTCTAGACGTGTAAATACATTTTACCATCACGATACATTGCACCACCATGGACACACACCCATTCCAGCACATCTCACCAGACTTAAATATAGATTGGAGCTTCCGTAAGAAGTAACCTCAGGGTGGGGAAGTGCGTGTACACCCATGTTAGCCTAATGTTAACCCAACATAATTACTTTCTGTAGGCATGCTCACAGAACTTAGCATGATCCTAAAAGAGGTAATCAAATGAAACTTAGTGGACTATACCGTATATTTAATCTTTATTCAGGTTGTACCAGGAAGTGATGATAACCACCAAGCATGGAAGATACGGTGTAAAATATTGTTTCACTGGCATCTCAGTGCTTAAATTACAAAAATGCAGCTATATGACCGTTGATGATACAGCCATAAAAATCTAAGGACTAACTCACTACTTAAATGGTGCAAGTGCAATTTCTTAAGTCCAAAATGTACAGGACAAGAACATTTTCTTCTCTTGTGCCACTAAACCTAATTTGATCCGTCCATAGGATTTTTATGGCGCTATTGTCAATGGTCACATAACTAAAAGGAATGAGCATTAAGCAAACAATTACTCCTGGCTTCTCACTGTTGGACACACACACACACACACACACACACACACAGATGTTAATATTTCTGTGAAGACGGCTGGCTTCAGTGGTGTGTCATTCTTCTCAGTCTATCTCTGAAATCTTTTCAGGAGGAAAAGGTTGTTTTTACTCCCGAAGGACTGCAGGTCAGAAGTGTCAGTGCTTAACATCTTTATTAGACCCTACAGGCCCAATTCTTTATGACATATCACCTCATCTGCCAGGTACAAGCCTCCCTCTCTCTCTCCATTCTCCCTCCAAAGCATTTTCCATTTAATGTCAAAATTCCTCCGGATGTCAGACCTATATGCGCTCGAGTCTTGCTGCGTGTTGAATGTAGTTCACTCTTCCTCAGGGTGATGTCAGAGCCCAGTAAATCAGTTCTTCCATTCATGTGTTCACCTGTGGCAACACTAAACACGAATGAAAAGATTCATAAATCTGTTGCTGGGAACAAGAGCGAGGTGTTCCAATTTCCTGGCGTGCACGATACAAATTGCAGCTATAGGAAAGATGACCACAGACCAAAGGGCATGTCACTAAGATGCATGCTGCCTTAGTTAACAGGAACACCCACCTGCACCCATGCATAGCATAGACACTGTAGACCTTAATGTCTTGCCAGAGTCCTAGGCCTGCTTCATGAAATCTCCAAGCTGCGCTGCATTCTAATTCCACTGCACTTCATGCTCTTAACATTCCCACTGATAAGAGCTGTTTTATAAGCCTGTCACACACCACAGAAATATTGCCTCTATTGCACATAAAGCAGAGGCACATGCAGACGCACACAGTCACAGATACAGTTTCTAATTAGTAAAAGGAATGTTGCCTGACAGACAGCTTAGGTGAGGGATAGTCTCTTTACTGCAGGCAGTGCGCAGTGTAAGGTCATCTGTTCCAGTGTTAGTGTGACAACAGTATTGATTTACAATTTTAGTGGTACTGATTGTGCTGCAGTGCTGTGATTTTCTATATTTTTGCTTTTAGTCCCTAATACGAAATGTAATATAATACAAACAGAAAATGAGATAAGAAAACACAAAATACGTTATATCACCTACATGACTTTTATGAAAAAGGTAATTGCCCCTATAGACTAAATACGTTCTTGTGTCACTATCAGCAGCAATAACTGCAACCAAATGCTTCCTGTACCTGGAAATCCCATTTAAGATACCGGCCCAGCACCTTATTAACTTTGTTTCTTTTGAACCATTCTGAGTTGGACTTACTCTTAAGCTTCAGATCGTTGCCTTGCTGCATAACTCCACTGCACTTGAGGTTCAGATCCCAGACTAATGACTGGACATTCTCCGACAGGAGTTTCTGAGAGAGAGCAGAATTTGTGGTTCTGTCAATTTTGGCAAGTTGCCCATGGCTTGAAGGAGCAAAACCTACATGATCACGCTACTTTCAGCATGTTCAACTGTTGGTATGATGTACTTATTGTTGAATGCTGTATTAGCTTCATGCCAGATGTAAAAGGTTCACCTTCAACTCATCAGTCTGCAAAACATCTGAGATGAGAATTTATAATCCTTCTTGCGACTCTCCTATGGATGCCATTTTTACCCAGCCTCTTCCTAACAGAGGAATCAATGCTGACCTTGCCTGAGACGAGGAAGGCCTGCAGTTCCTTGGACGTTTATCTGTGCTCTTTTCTAACTTCCCAGATGAATGATCATTGCACTCTTGGAGGAATTTTGCTATACCAGCAACTTATGAGAAAATTCACCACTATTCTAAGTTTTATTCATTTGTATCCATATGAAACCCTTTCCAAATATTTGAAAGACATTCTAATTTCTTACTGAATGCCTCTTGATTGCAGCAAAGTGTGCTGCTTGTTATGATTTTAGTCAGTTAATGTTTAAATTAAACAGGGCTGGCAGCAATCAAGCCTTGGTGTGTCTAATTGTCTAATTGCTGAAAGCACACACAATGGATGAAGGCGGCAGTGTGGTTTGACGAATCACGTTTTTTTTTACATGACAGACGTCCATGTGATCTGCAAACCTGGGGAGGAGATGGCACCAGGAGGAGCTATGGGCCTGGATGAGGAAGTGTGATGCTCTGGCAGTTAACCAGATGCTCCCTATATGGTAGTGCCACGGTAGGTGAACACAACAAATATGTTTGAAGAACATAACAAATAGTCTAGGTTTCAAATTCCACGTATTTCAATCCAATGGAACATCTGTGCAATTCATGGAGGCCCCATGTCACTTAAGGGACATAAAGGGTCTCATAATGTTTTACCGTCAAATACCGCAGCACACCTTCAGAGGATTTGTGAAATTCATGTTTCAATGAGTTAGAGCTGTTTTGGTGGTACAGGGAGGACCTACACAACATTGGGAAGGTAGTTTTAATGTTATGGCTCATCGATGTATATGTGATGTTAAATTTGATCAGCACCAGTCAGGGCTAATAACACAACACTTTGCCTCTTGTACACGCTAAGAGCGTGAGGGTTAATTGCCTGGAAGTCCTTATCGTACATCAGTGACTCATGCAAAGCACAATGTGCCGTTTGTGCGGCCTAAATTCATAATAATATTCATACCAAAATGAAATCACATAGGATAAGATCAAATGACTCAGGGTCCTTAACCAAATAGTTTGCAGGTGTTCAAAGGAGTTCTGCAGTAAAAAGCTTGGCTGTTAGCTCAAGAATCCACTCATACGACTTGGTTGCAGAGAAAGTCTTTCACTATAGATATTTGCTTGCTTGAGCATACATTTATATTTTGCAGTTCCAAGAGGGCTGACTGAGCACAACGTGGATCAATTAATTAGTGTCATTAAGAGTGTCTCTACAGATGAATGAGAAGGGATCAAAGGTCCTTGCTACCTGGTAAAAGTTGTACCAAGAAATTTTTAGTGCGGAGGACTTAGCTCTGAGCTCATACTGTCCAGAGTTTGCCTTGGCCTTGAACATTTTTGTCATTTTGTTTTAATAATAAAGGAACTGGTCCAGCACAGACTTCTGGAACTACATGGTCGTAGCTTTCAAACCTACATTCCTCTTTCTCATAACTGCAAAACTTGCATTTTAGTGTAATAACAGTCACTGTATAACTCACAGTAATACAGATATATCAAACAATCACGCATTAACAAATGAATTAGAATGAACGGATTCATTTACCAATATATGAAGGTAAAAAGGTTTTCTTCAGTGTGTGCATTCAGGAAAGAGATATGAAAGGAAGTTTGATTTAACTGTGCTGATGCGGTTCTAGGCAAATACTCACTGAGCAAAATACGGTAGAAACAGTTACATGAGGGAAATATGCCGGTGGTAAATAGGAAACACAAAAAAAACACTAAATAAACTCCATAGTTATGTTGGCACATAAAATCTAGAAGTGACAGCTAAACTCCTGAAAAAATCACACACTGAAGAAAACACTAGAACATGTATTAGTTCATTAGGAGAATGTCATTAGTTTATAACTCGATAGTTTAAAGTAAAGCGGCCCCTTATAGTCACATGTGAACACACCACAGCACACGGTGTGAACAATGTGAAATTCTTCCTCTGCATTTAACCCATTCGCCAAGTGAAGCAGGGGGCTGCCACCAATGAGGGGCGCCCTGTGAGCAGTGTATGGGGACGGTACCTTGCTCAAGAGAACCTCAGTGATGACACTAGCAGGTGGGATTTGGGCCCACAACCTTCTGATTGCAGGGGCAACAGCCTAACCACTAGGCCACCCAGCTGCCCCAGTCACATCTGATTTGATTAATCATTCCACGTAAATGCATACATGTTTAGTTCATGTGCCCTTTACAGAAAGTATCAGCAAATATTGTTTGACATTTTTTGAACAGATTTTACAAGTTTACAAAGAATCAAATAGAAGTACAATGCTTAAAAACTTTTATGATTGACATTTTGAGACTGGGACGCCCTCTTTGATTTTCCACAAACATGCTCTAATGCAGAAGGTGATAAAAAGTCAACAATGCGTCATATATTTACTTTACCCGAGGCTGGGTTCAGTCAGTGAGTGATCGCAGCCATAATGATGAACTGAACTCCATGTTGCTCCTTGCTGCTTGTATTGATCGTATGGGTAAGTTCCAATGAGCATCTCTGAGTTTGCTTATATTGAAGAGGTTGACCTTGGGGAAAGATTGACCCTGACCTTTGAGACTAATTTCTCAAGCTGTATATATTTTAAATTTCCACGTCGTACTGAGACACCCATACCTGTTCGCTGTGAAACTGCTGCATATTTTGCCTGTTCTCAAGAACAACCACAGCATACAAAGAACAAGATCTCACCTTCACACACCTCCACAAACACTAGATAAGCCCGTCATTTTCCAATTGTTCCTTATAGAATGGAAAGATGGTCGATAGAAAGAAACCGGATTTCTATCTTTTGCTGATTAGGTCGCGCATGGTTTGTGCACCGTCAGATAAGGCTTACCATTTAAATCGAAAAATTAGTCCATCTCAATCTGGTTGTCTCTCCTCTTCATCAGAGTTTCAAGACACAAATTCTTTGCCAACAAAAAACCCTGTTTTTACACATCCATATCCAACATCTCTTTTTTTTATCATTCGCTCGTAACGGTGAATTTAATGTGTTGAGAAATAAATTGCTTTTCGGTCATTTGAGGTGAGTACCTGACAAACTCAAGTATTTTATATGCGACGTTCTACCTCTGCCCTCTTCATCAGCCTTTTACCTCCAGCACTTTAACACTTCACATAAAGATCCTGTCATAAACTAACACTCACACCCACACACACTTCCATCAGAGATCTCTATACCTAATGTGCTGTCAGATGTATTAGCAAGCTGTCACTGAGGACTGAATAGAGAATGGTACCATTTAGTTATTAAAAGGGTTATGCACTCGTACAAATTCACATCGCAGCATTTCCGCCGAGAGCTATTGTGGCAGTTTCCTAAAATTACGACTCTTGACATATCTGGGAATTTAACAGAGACATTGGGATTCTGATATTCCAACATTTTCATGCTTCTCCAAGAATGTTCATGCTTTTGACCTTTGCAGAAAGTGATGGATATGGTCATCTTGGCACTCTAGGTGAGTTATGGCCATGGGGGTGGGGGGGGGTAGAGGGTTGGTTGCTTGCTTGTTTGATTGGAGAATGAACAATTTGATTTTTACCAGTGGGCTCTGCTCTACGGGTGCCACTCTAGTCCCTGCTTGCAGAATATCAGCAATGCCAATGGAAACCTTTGTGGGTCTTTGTGTTTTGAATTTTGCCCTATGCCTTTGCAATTATGTCTTTTTAATCTGTCAAGTCAGCAAGGTAGTCTTCTCATCAATGGCAACATTTGGCAACATAATAGTGTAACTATTGTCATACAGTGTACAACTAAAATACATCAACTGGGGCAAAAGAGTCTAATTGTGAATCTATTTCAAAACACTTTTTCCTACCATGAACATGGAGTCGGCAAGTAAACCTTCAGTGATTGTATGCATGAAAAATATTAAAAGTCGGCATTATAAAGCAGGAAAAATGTCTAAATGCTGAATGGTTTAAAACTAAAATCCTTCCCAACGGTAAAGCTCTACAATACACACATCAGAGATGCGCGCTACAGGAGGCTCACGCTGGGAAATTGGTTCGGAGGCTCCAATTATATTTTAAATTACATTCAAATTAAGAATAATGGAAAGTTCCCCCCCTGCTTAAAGACTATAGTGGGCCTGGGGGAGGGAATTAAATAAACTTAGCTGTGGGACAACTCTAAATGAAGTAATGAAGAATCCCCAAAAGGTGTGGGCTGTGTCTATACGCATACAAATCCAAGCGTCCGCTCCCTTAACATTTCCAAATGATGGTTTTATTAGTGTACATACAAGAGACAATGGATTATTAATACCTCTGTGACCTTAATTAGCATATAAGATCAATTAGAAGCTAAGGATTGAATTTAAACATAAGGAGATGAATCAAACGAACTCAGTGCAGTGAAGACATGAACTGTTGTGTCTCTCTCTCTCTCTCTCTCTCTCTCTCTCCCACACACATACCTGTAATGTGGAATATAATACATCCGAATCAGACTGCACTTTTATAAAGAACTGAGCCACTTGATGGCTTTTCTCCTTTTGCATGTTGGAGAGAAAAATCTAAATGGATTTTTGAACTACATTCCTGCTACACACAACTTGTCAAAATGACATGCAGTTATTTGGAGTGCACACCATGAATGGGGATTTGTGCAATGTGTGCATAAGCGGCATAAATGCTGACTGGTTTCTGGTCAGCACAGCACACCTCCAGATTACTGCCGGATATCTTCAATAGAGCAGTTGTCTGTAATACACAAATGGAAGGACTTCGGCTCGGATTAGACAGCAGCCCTGCTTCAAAAAGATTCAATATGCACACTTTCAGGAATGTTATTCCACGTTTAAGCTTTAGAAGATTCCAATCTGCAGCTCGCAGCATTTTGAAAAACTGCAGTGCAAACCAAAAAAGAAACCAGTCATTTGGAACGTTTCCGAACGTGCACATTGTTCCATTTAATTGCCATAAATACTTCTGAAATATTAATACATACATCAAAAGTAGGTCGTACCACAATGAACGTTAGAGAGATATTCCTTAGGTTTACATGTGCTTTCAGAGGGGGGAACAAAAATCCCCCGCAAAATGATTCCAGTTGCATTCCCTGTCCAAGAACATCATGTAAATGCAAATCCTGTGTTTACCATATAAAACACTACTTAAAACAATTGTTTTATGACATACACAAAGCAAGAAAAGAGCACGCAAAACTGCAAGCTTGTGTGATCTACTCCTCTTTTCCTGTTCAACAAGTTGTGTGTCCAACACTTCAGATCAATTATTCATGCCTTTGTTAAACCATTTCTTTGTGACTGGAGGGAACCACAGAAAGAGACTTGAGAGGAGGCCCCAATCCCAACTCATTAATTCAAGTTTTTTGGAGGGCCTGAGTTTTGCGAGAGTCAAAAGAAAGAAAAAAAAATCGGTATATACCACATCCAATGTGCATTTCAGCTTGCTCATGGCGAACTGAAGGTAGGGCTTCAAGGCTCTTGCACTTTACTGTGTTCTGCGGGTGAGGTATTCAAGGGCAACGCTTATCAAATTGGGTAGCGAGCCACGGTGGGCCACGGCGAGGGTTTTTATTTTTCCCACACGAGAGCGGTTAAATTAAACTCAGCTTCAGCACATCAGTCATGACATGAAAAAGGTCCTCAGTTTGGAAACACCAAAGCAAACGAAAAGGAAATAATTCACAAATACAGAGGATAGAAGAAACAGCAGAGGGTGTGCTTTAAACTGAACGCCAGCGAAACCTAAGCGAATAGCAGAACAGGGTTCAACAAGACAGTCTGCGAAGGACGGACACACTGGGATCGGCTGCGGCGTAGCATGGTTCAGACATATAACTGAGATGCGTATATGATTAAAGACCCTCATGTCCAAGGCCGCACCTGCTAAACTCTCGCGCTGCTCACAAAGCAGTGCTTGTATTTTTCTGTCCACTGCTGTGAATAAAAAGAACGAAAGCTGGGAAAGCTCTGAGTGGATTATGCATAAAAGATCAATCAACGACTTCATATCTGTATACGCACTGAGGTTGTATTAGGCTTTTCTGCGCTTCGGCTGTTTTTGCCTCATGAGATGTGTGTTCCGTTTTCCTCTGCTAATAGATTAATTAAAAAAGCCTTGATTATATAATTAATATCTGATTCAACTGTAGGCCACCTACAGTTTTAGATCATTGAGCACAGAGAAAGCTGCAGTTAGTTCGGAGTTCACAGCACAGGTTACTGACAGCAGTCCAAACAAGCCGCTATTTGATAAATAAAGAAAAAAAAAGAAAATGAATTTAATTGGATTTTATCAACAAAGGACAGCATGACTTATACATCCACATCTGAAAGTCCTGATAGAAGTGAAAATTCTGCCAGGAGAATAAAATCTGCCTGTTATTATTTCATTACGATTGTGGCAATTCCGTGTATTCTGCTGCATATTAAACGGAACCAATGTCCCTTGAAATCACATCTTGGGAAAAAGATTTTCAGAAGTCCGTTACTGTATATTACTCAAAGCAGACTGGCTTTGCTAATGTCTCTTCTTTTAAAATACATTTTGCTCTTGAGAGAAAAAGGCCAGTTGTAGGCAATGACTACAAACCTTCCGCGACACATTTATACATCTTTAGTTTACGAAGCATGCTATTACATTTTTTAAAAAGTTTCAACCCTCACCAACCAGCCTGCTGTGAGATGACGACATTTCACAGCAGAATTTCCAGAGGAGAAAGAAAACCGTTGTTACTGTACCACCTGGATTAAAAAAAAAAAAGGCTATTGTTTACTGTTAAAACACAAAACCTGAATCATTAAACTCCACTGTTTACAAAGCAGCATTATTAGTAAAAATATAAATATAATTAATTATTAATATAAATAATTCAAAATGCACCAGCATGACATTTAAAATCACATCTGCATCAGAGAATCTGCTTTTATACAGGACGTGTATGGAATGCATATTGCCAGTACTGGCGGAAACAGTGCAGGACAATCAATCAGCCTAAAGCTCCACAATATAAATGGCTCTGATGTCCCTGTGTTCTGGTTCTGTAACAATGACATCCCTGTGTCATTGCAGAACCTTGTGCCTTTTCAAATCCCGCTGGTAATTTTCCAAAGATGATTAAAATGCTACCTCCATACTTCATATTTTCGAATGTGTTTTAGTTCTCAATTAGTGGTTAATTGCTTCTCGTTATGATATTATTACAAAACACCAAAAGAGATCTCTCACTAGTCCCACAGAAATATTAATAAAAAAAGTGTATTCCCAGTGATGATGCAGACAATCGTTTCTCTTAGACGAGAAGATGGTACGCAAGTTATGATGTAAAACGCTGCCCATGTAATACTAATGTGAAACGTTACTATCATTGGACATGCACTTCCCAAACTAAACATCTAGGAATTTCAAGATTAAAGGTCTTGGACTTTCAAGATACTAAAACATTGCATATCGAAGAAAGACTGAAAAAGTTGACTCCTGGAGTTTAGGAGGCCTGAGCAACCTTCAACAGGTTGATCCACTGTAGAGCTTTAGACTGAAAAAAAACACATTGTTTTTATCTAGGAGAACCATTACTCTATTTCTGTTCAAATTAAGGCCATTATTTAAAGCAGACACCCCTTCCAGCCTGACCCCACACACACACACACACACACACACACACACACACACACACACACACACACACACTATTCTAAAGAGAATGTATGGTGGTGTGAGAGACATCTCACACATAACTTTGAGATGACTGCATCTTGGAGAAGTGAAGATGCATTACGCGATCAACCACACTTTGAACAACAAGTTAAGATGATTCTTCAAATGATGGCTGACCTCAAACAGCAAGTATACATAGAGTTTCCAGTTTGTTGGGCAAATCTACCTTGCCAGATACCTCATATAGGTGCATTTCCTACTCACAGCTAATTTGTAACTGTCAATAACTAGAGATTACAGACTACAGCTCATCTATTTCCATGTACAGTTTGTGTCAGACGTCCTCTCTAGTCCTCAGTTTCTGACTGGTTAATTGATGGGTATGTTTGGTCGGTGGACTGTTCTTACCCACTGCAGCCCTGCTGCATCTATTCCATTTGTAACCCTCACGAGCATGCCACTATCATGTTGCCAGATATCATGTTGTCAGGTATCTTGTCAGAGATGGTCCATTTTCCCTGATGGACAGGGTGGTGAATGGCTGATAAACTGTGCAGCAACAGATGGGCTACAGTCAGTAATTGTACACCTACTAAAAGTCCACCCATACGGCAGGTGCATCTAATAAACTGGCGAGTCAGTGTATCCATCAGTGTGGCACAGATGACTCACTCTTCTGTACTATTCCACAATCTTTATCAAATTCAACTTCAGGGACGGTGCTGTTGCCGTTTTTGAATCAGCATACAGATTCTGAAGAGATGATGGAAGTCAATCATTGAGGATCTGTTCCAGAATGGACAGAAGATTCTTCAAGCCATAAATGTAGCCCTCATCTGGACTATCACTAGGAAAGACATGGGCAAAATCAATCATCCTGACCTCCACATCCTCACGCTCTCCGTCTCCATCTCCACTTCCATCTCTCCACCTTCCTTTCTCCAAGCCTGCGCTCTTGTCCTCAGCCACGCTTGTCCTTTCAGTGTCTTCCTCATCCCTTAACGAGTTGCCATTAGCTTGTTGCGGGTGATAATGTGGAGAGTGAGGCCAGATCCCATTCTCTTGCCTCGCATGGTGAATGTCCTGGGGAAGGTCACTACAGTTTAGCCAGCCACAGGCACCCCTCTGAGAGGCTAAGCTGTAGCACTGACCCCGAGGCTTGCAGTTGGCGAGGTGAATGTTATTATTGCACTCTGGCTCACCTTGCCCGTGTTCCTGTCCGGTCTGGGCGTTATCCCTCCACTTGGTTCCATTGGCTAAGCGAGGCAAGCCCTCGTACACAAACAGCAGGGAGCTGGCAAAGAAGTGCAGCTGCCGCTGACCCTGAAACCAGCCCAGGATGTCACGGATTTTACAAATGCTAAGAGAAACAGCGTCCTTCCTTAGCTCCTCTCCATTATGGAAAAATCGAGTCAAGCCTGTAAAAACAGAGTACAGGAGGAGCATTTTAATACCTGTTCAAAAGCAGCTTTAACCAAGTTTTGTCTTTTTTTTGTATTTATCTATTTATTTTTGCTTTTAAGGACTTCATAAAAGTTGAGTCGTACCACTTTTGAGGGTGTCTTTCCTCAGACTCCGTCCATAGAACTGGTCAAGGCTGATATAAGTCCCTGAATTTACCTGGTATACCTGAACATGAGACAGGGAACATGAAAAAAACGAAAGGACAGAAAGAAAGAAAAAAACGCACATAGTAGTCTATAAGTATTTTCATGATTCATTGCGTTATCATACACATGCCATTCATAACAGCAAAGATTTTTACATATACTAAAGATTTTTACATATATGAAAGAAATACTACATTTGTAACGGCATTAAGTGCACCAGTGAGATGCTGCTCATGTGGGTTTCCTCTATTTCAATGCTGCTCAAATTAGCAATTTAAGGGCTAATAGCGCCCCCTTTTGGGCAAACCTAAGACTGTCGGGCACACAGCCTCATGATTAAGTGGTAAAAGGCAGAAGCAATTAAAATAATTGGTAAAAAAAAAAAAAAAAAAGAAGCAATTGAAATAAACAGAAACCAGATGGGGATTGAACCTATTGGGGATGTGGGAAAGAGAAAGAAAAGGGCCTAGGCACAGAGGCAGTAACAGAGGTAGATAGAGAGTGAGAGTGGAAGTGTCCTGGGATAGTTGAGAACATTTCATCTACTGAGAAAACCTAATTAGATGCTAAAAGAAATTTTCAAAAAGAGTTGGTGTGTGTGTCTGTGTGTGTATGTCTAGGGATTTAAGTGCAATGAGAAAAAATACAGCACAAAGCCAAGAAGAGACAGTGCTCTCATTCTCTAGAGACAGGGGAGAGGACAGTGAGGATAAGCTACAAAAACACACCACCAGGCTCTCTATCAAAAGCAGCCAAAAAGGAATTTTATCAATTAGAACATCAGATCCTTTGTTTCTACAAAAATGAAACCAAAAATATTTTTCCCCCAATACAATTTTAATATTATCATAAACCATTCAAAGAAGATGATGTATATCTTTATGCAACGTTTTATTTTCACAAGTTTTCAGCAACAAGACAGTATTTATTTTAAACTGTGGTGTAGACTGCCCTCTAGTGTCCACATAACAAAATAAATAAAATAAAAGCAATATACATGATACATAATGGACTGACGACCTTCCAACCCTGATTAGGATAAGTGATTCAGGTAATGGATGGATGGACGGATGGATGGATGGATGGATGGATGCATGTTTAACAGACTGAATACTGGCATTATCACTCTTATTATACATATTTGCATTTGTACTAAGATCCTTTGTCAATTTATCACAAGATCTAATTACTAGTAATAATGTTCCAAGCGATAAAAATGTACACAATATGGACAAAAGTATTGGGACACGCCTCTTAACTTTGGGACACGCTTCCAACTTTGTGAACACAGTTTGGGGAAGAACTTTTTCTATTCTAGCATGACTGTGCCCCAGTGCACCAAGCAAGGTCCACAAAGACATGGCTGGATGAGTTCAGTGTGGAAGAACTTGACTGGCCCACACAGAGCCCTGACCTCAACCCCATCCAACACCTTTGGGATGAACTGGAATGGAGATTGTGAGCCAGACCTTCTCCTCCAACATCAGCGCCTGACCTCATAAATAATCAAGCCTAAATTGTTTCACTAGAAATTTCAAAGTGTGGAGCAGTGGGGCAAATAAAAAATTTATTTTTTGCATAAAACACCGAATTGTCTTTTTACAATATGAATGGATGCAAATTCTCACAGAAACATTCTTCCTTCCAGGAAACGGTTTTAGTTACAAAGGCGGGACCGTCTCTATTTTAAAATCTATGTATTTGAATGTAATTTCATTAAAGTCCCTGTTGGTGTAATGGTCAGGTGTCCCAATACCATTGTACATACAAGTGTATGACCTACAGTGGCTAGGCTGGTTTTGTCACTGCAGAGACTGACAGGAAATCAGACAAGCTCAATGTTCCTCTTACCACTTTAGAGAAAATTCCAGTGAGTTACCTCACATCTACACTCAGAGGCAAATTTCAGCTGTGCGGTGTGGCATTATCTGCTGCATGTATTGATCGCTTACTCGCCACATCTATCATTTCGTGGAGGTTTTCCCAAAGTCTCTTATCAAAACAAGTCCGGTAATTAACGCGGTTGCTAGAAAAGGCCTTGAAGTATCGATCAGGCCTCTCCACTAAAGTTGGAGGGAGGTTGGGCAGGCGTGAGTGGACTTTTACAGCTCTTGGCTTTAACACCTGTCTGGCACGTTTTTGGCTCTCAGTGGTAGATTTACGATATCATCACGTACAGAAACAACAATAGTACCTATTGGCTTGTGGATAAACAGCCTGAAGGCAAAGAGTGCAAAGTGCCTGAGTGAGATCGTGCTGTGCAATACATAGTAAAAATAGTTAAGAGTAGTATAGTTCAATCATAAATCACATTTAATTGTTTCACAGCATGAAACTGTTCTCTGCATTTATCCCATATACCCAAGTCAAGCAGCGGGCAGCCTTCCTCAACGGCACCTCATAGGTGCCATTATCAGTTGCAGGATTCGAATCCATGACCTTCTGTTTGCAGAACCACACTTACTTGGACAAACATGAGCAATCAAGACACCAAATGCCACAGTTCTACATCTCGCTGTCCACTTGTGAGGAGTTTCCAAAAACATTATTAAGATCATATTAACTAGTATGGATTCTGTTCAGTGTGGTGAACAACAACTATACCACCAAAGAATCACACAACCCATGTCATTTTAAAGCAATGAGCCACAGGAGGCTGTTATTTAATTTATCAGAACCAAACCTGTACAGTGTGAACTCACCCTGAAACTTGATTCTGGAGTCCAGTATAGCTAAGAAGAAATGGACACTAGTGTCCCACCAACTAACACTGTACAAACTGCATTTCTATGTAATCACACGTCTTAAATTGCAAGTTGAGAGGTGTCAAATTGACTTCCTTATGTTGTTTCTGACATTGTATGACACACCTTTATCTACAGAAACAGACAGAAGCGCAAACAAAATTCCAGCAAGGCTGCAACTACTGCAACTTCTTTAGCTGTCATGTGCTTTATCTGTGTTACTTGTTCATTGTAGCGCCAGTGCAAAACCAAAAGGAAAGCTTCAGACACTGAACGTACTCTGGCATCTCTAAAATGTGTGAAGTATATAATCCTGGTCGTTCTCTTAGATCTGCAGGAGCTGGTCAGCTTGAGGTGAAAAGAGCTGAAACTAAACATGGACAAATCGTGTTTAGTCACTACGCTGCTCACCGCAGGAACTGCCCATAAATATCAGGTCTGCACCAACTGTAGCTTTGAAAAGCTGCTAAAAACTGCACAATTCTCCTCCACCTTCTTTTATTGATTGTCTATGTATTCTTTTATTTCTTCTATTCTTTAATTGTACTCTATGTTATCTTTTATTCTATTCCTGAAAAGAACACAGACTTACTTTTGTGTATAATAGGCTATATAAATAAACTTGACTTGGCTGATGGAGTGCAAGGGGAAATAGTGTAAATGAGTTTTTTGTCACATTATTGCTGTTATAGAGAGCAAGTAATTACATACACACATACAAACACACACACACACACACACACACACACACAAACACTCACACAGTCTTACCCTCATTCCCAGAACCAGGAAGCCAACTTCCTCCATTGGAGGATACTTTCTGATTTGCTCTTCACGTTTCTCTCGTGAGGCTAACGGGTCATAGCTCTGCCTCCCAATCTTCACATCCATGATACACGGAACAGCAAACCCCCGCGTCACATCCTCCAGCTTCAGATACACATCTGAGGTAGAGAGCACATCCAAAGGGAAGACGTTTTTGTACACATTCAGCACAGAGACAATTACGGAATCATTTTTGGGTTTAACTACGAACCAAAGTAATAAGTCTCCACAGAGCTTGACTCCTTCGGTTGAGTGGGATTATTGCCCATACTTTATAAAGCTGGTCAAAAGTTGTAACAGATTCTATGATAGAACGCGTTTGTGGGTGAAGAGGTCAGTTGATTAGAGAGTGTTCTAAGGTCTTAAACACATTGCATAACTTTCAGTGTCGTCAGACGGTCATTCTGGTCACGCTACACCACCGACAGGAATCGTGAAGTCATTGTGGTTTGCACACTAGATGACTGGTCAGCGATGGGAGTCTCATATAACAAGACCTTTTACCAGAAGTCATTGATGACCAGTCTTTCTGGTCCTCTACGTTTCGTCACAAAAACCCACATGAGGAGGAAGAGAAGCAGTACCATGGGTAAGACTTTGCGTAACAATGTGTGAGATACGTCCGTTCTTTTTTTTCTCCCAAAGTGAAGGGAAGCAATAAGCGATAGCACATGTTTGTGCGCTGATTGGCAGCAAGAAAAAAAATATGAATCTAATAAACAAACTCATCCCTGGTTTTCCCCTAACTCTGCTCTGCACTCTCATTGGCCGTAGCTCTTTTTTTATTTATTTTTTTTACAGGATTTGGACGCGCTGACAGGTCCAGATGTTTAACATGCTATCTATTGGGCGTCTGCGAGGCATCGACATCTTTGAACAATTCACACATAGCGATCGAGGGCCATTTTGTGAGTCCCAAGTGAACATCGATTTGGGTCTGATGTGGGGCTTTTGTCTGCAATTTCTGAAAACTGGCAGCGAGTGGTGTTGAATTTGGCTTAGGAGGAACCAGTCACAAATGACAGAACGTTAAAACAGGCCTCATTTTATACAGGCGTGATTCTTTTTGCAGTGAGTTTTATTTGACATTTAACTTGAAAGTCAACTTGAGACTGTTAGGATAGTGCAACTGCAGAGGGCTGGGCTGAAGTGGATCTGCTGCGGCACTCTGATAAGACTCTATAACACGCCGATTCTTTACAGTCGTGTCAACAGTCACTGACAAGCCGGTTCTCAGCACGCTCAACTGATTAGAGTCCGAGAGAAAAAGTGCTTTACTATGTTTGCCATAACTGGGATGGTCACGACTGGTTTAAAGTCTACAGTTATCACAGTGAAACAGTTATCCTTTAAACTACCTTATATCTGTAACTACCATATAACAACAGTCCAGCTAAGCACACAAACACCTCTTCAACACGTTTACATCACCAGTCAGCACACAGACCTGGCTGGAAATAAACTCTGGGTTCAGTGTCACTCTTCCATAAACCAAATGGTGTGGCTCGAAGGCTCGTAAACAGCCTGCAGCCATTTCTCATATAAAACAAGGCTACTAGCACTGCCTCCGGTCTCTGCATGCTTCACTGGAAGACACAGTCATTCCATATGAAGTAGGTACATTCCACTGATAAGATCCACCAATGTCAAACAATCATTAACAAGTTAACCAGTTATTTATGGAGGAATAACTCCCTCAATCCAGCAGTCATTAATCACATACTGACACTTGTGTATGTGACAAAGTTTAGCCAAGAGAGATTAAAAAGTAGTAGCATGGATAACTAAACTGATCTTGATTCCAGACACAGAACTATATAATGAAGTTACTATTTTGTATAAAGCTGACAAAAAAACCTTATCTTACTGTTTGGTGATGACGCCCACGTGCCATAGTACTTGGGCAGGTGGTGTTGTAGGGCCAGTAGCTGTGGGTCTGTACAGTCTTGAGCATACACCTAAAGGACACATGACAGTCATGAAAGGGTTGACGAGATGTGGACTCATTTACAAAGGAGATATAAGAACAGGCAGACCATAAAGGCCAGATCACACATGCACGGAAATCTGTAACTTTTCTAGACAATACCCAGAGGACCTTTTTGGGTTAGACCGGACATTAAATGAACTTCACCCTTTCACCTCTCCAGCTCTGTAGGACAAAGTTTTTTGTAATGCACAACTGAGTCCATGTGTGAATACAGCAGGTCATTTTCAGAAAGACAGCGAGATCCAGAAACTTATTGGTAAAGAGCAATGATGAAATCTTCAGAAACATTTTACAAACACCATAACTGTTTATGACCAAATTATGAACTGGATGTGTGACTGCATCATGACCTGCCTCCTGCACGCTCAACCCAGACGCCACCCCTTGCAAAAACCACACGGAGCATTTCAAGAAGGTGAGAAATGTGGTGTGGAAGATCTCCTGCTGTGTATTACATGTGTGAAAGAGCAACTGCTGGACCTGACTCTCTGCACACCATCCTGAGTTCAAGTGTGAAAACAGCTACTTTAGAAAATACAGGCCATCAGGTGACTAAGGATTGCTACCTGAATGACTGTTGATCCATTTTAAAGCATGCCAAGGGATCCAGATTTGTCTTTTTTTCAGTGAAATGTGTTACCTGTCTGTAGAAGTGCATTTCACGAGGGCCTCTGGGTGGAGGCTGCAGCTCTTTCAGCACTGTGCCATCAGGATGCTGAAGGATACCTGGAAAAGTAATCATACAATGCTTAATTCCCCACGCACAACCCTAAATAAATACATTACAGACAGCATCACTGGGGCTTTCTGTTGTAGTGTTAGGCCACACTAAGATTTTATGCATGCTGTCATGATACATAATGGATGAATAAAGAATCACACTGTCTTTCAAAACTGGTGTGGAAAAACGAAACAGAATGAAACAAGAAAATGTATAATTCCAGAGGACCTGACTGAAACCCCTGGCCTACATAAAGTGCTGCAGGATGCGATGAACAAAAAGGGGAAAACTTGTTTTTAATTTTGCTGCACTTTCACTTTGGGGTGATCGGAGAAGTTCATTAAGCAACCAAGTGAAGCATGCAGATTAATCCTGGTCCCAAAGCTGATATGTGCATTGTTAGCTGTGGCCGATGGCCTTTTCTGCTGCTTGTTCAAACATTCAAATGTTGAACAGCCACAATCAGATAGCCACCCAAAAAAATAGCTCTCACAGCATTCTCATTCACAGGGCTTTCTGGGACAGCGCCTCAGGAAACGCAGCACCACCACCCCCACACTGTATTTGCAAGCCTTTTTACTTGCATTCCTGCATATCTCGGACTTTAGGTGTAGGAGGGGAAAGTTGTTAAGCCTTAGTTTTAACCGACAAAGCAACAGTGATGATACTGAGAAAAGAAACAAATAAGAAAAAAGCACCAGAGCCGCACCAGAGCCCCACTGAGATCATGATGGACTGAGATCATCTACTGCATGATGTGATGCATAAGTATCTCACTCCCACCTCATGGAAATAAAGAAAGAAAAAACCTGGAATGAAAGACCTTTTAATCAGTCCAAGCAAATGTGGGCAGAGGATATATATTATTGAATATATATTATTATTATATTATAATATATGGGTAAATTAAAGGAGCATTTTCAGTAAAACAATAATGACTCGTGTCAAAGGTCAAAGTAAAAGCAGCTATGCCCCCACACACACCCACACAAAAAAACCATGACCAAAAGTACAAAAGTGTCAAACGAAAATTACTGGAACTCCAGTAGAACTTCTAAGAAAGCGCAGAAAAGTCTCGTTGATTGTAAATAAAACATTACACAATTAAGAAACAGGCAGGTGTGAAAAAATATCCTGCCTGCCCAGAGAGCAAAGGGTGTGTGTGGTCACTTCCGAGCAGCACTTCCTCCTTTACTGCGAAAAAATGTAAATGATCAGATAAAACCTCACGTAATAAAATGAAGACCAACTAGCTGTCCAGTTTTCCCACAGAATGTCATCACCTGCAGGACAGTAACTCCACACCTACCTGACCATCACACCTACCAACATATATAAGAATTTAAACATGTATACAACATTGCAGTATATATTTACTGCTATTATTACTAATATTAGCTTATTGCTTTTCATTATTATTATCATTTGTCATGTATCTTCTTAATTAAAGATATTTGTATCTGTATGTCACACGATTTCATAATTGATCTTCAAAGTGCTTTATTACGTACTCTTTTCCATTATTATCAAGATCAATAACTCTACCACTGTTTCACACAGGATGATCAGTTTTTAAATGTCACATCATTTTAAGCATTATAGACTACTTTGGCAACACTGTTCCTGAAACAGTCCTACTTTAAAGTTGATTGAACTGACCCACTTTATCGATGCCATACTTGTGTCCAGCCACCTGATGAGGCAGGGGGACGCATCCATTGGCTCTGGGTTCGGTTCGGCCCGGGACAACGTCCACAGGACCGTCCGCTCCCAATCTGTCCACAGCCAGAGATGAGTGTACCTCTCGGTCTCCTGCAGCCATTCTGACGTTTGTCCGTCATGCCACAGAGTCGTTCCCCCGCTGAACGCCTGCTGTTACGAGAAGTTCCAGGACAAGGAGAAGAAACGCTATGGTCAAGCAAGTATATGGACCACTATATGGACCATGTGACTAAATCCCTTCATAAGTGCTGCACTAGAAGCTCTACGAGCACTAAAGTCCACTGGCCACCTCCCAGTTCATCGAAACCACCCGTCCACACCTATCATGCTCTCTGAAGTTCTTTCAGAAACTCTTCAGTCTTCTTCTCCTCTCCTTCATCGCTCACAGGCTCGGTCCAGGTGCATGGCTGGTCTTCTGCTCCAGGATCAGACTGAAGCTCCTGTTGAGCCTCATGGAGCCCCTGCTGAAGCGACCCAGAGCTCACATGAGGAGCATGAGGAGGAAGTATCAGCTCTCACCAGCTGTCAGGAGGAAGAGGGCGGAAAAGCTGCAGCTCTTTCACAGAGTCCACAAAGTCCAGTTTACAGAACAGTGTCATTTACAGTTTAATAGCTGGACACAGAAGGTCTTTTCTTTTGAGGGGTTCACCCCCCCTTGTAAGATTCAGGACAGAGGAAGCGATACCAGACCTATTGCTGAGCCGTTGTTGACACTCAGTATCGATGTGGGCATCAGTGCTGAACCAACTTACGCAGAGGAGCTGCAGATGAAGACTGAGGGAATTTAAACGTTAGGAAACTAAAACATGATTTACATTTATTTATTATTCATTTATTAAAGGAGGAATAACTATAAGCACATGTGCACGGTTCTTGTAAAATACGGAATAATTTTTAAAAAACATTCTATTTGTATTCTGTAATTCTGGAACTTTAAAATAACAAGAAAGAAGATCAGAAATGTATGATGTTTAT
>JBBPCX010000154.1:15455321-15479605 GCA_037974365.1 Hydrocynus forskahlii | reverse complement strand
CCACACATACACACACACACACACGTGTGTACACACACACACACACACAGATACACACACACACACACACATATATATATATATATATTAACAGAATAATAATAGAATAATTCTTAGACTGCAGTAAGCACCCCTAATCTATTCATCTGACTATAATCATTCAAATTTGAATGAAGGTCTAATGTCTATTACAATACTAACTAGAGAAAAAAAAAACAAATTGATGTTTATTATTTAATGTATTAGGGGGAATAACTGTATAAGCTTATCTGCACTTTTCTTGTAAAATCTTGAATTATTCTATGTAATTCTATCATTTTAAAATAAGGTTACTGATAATCAGTTTTAGGAAATATATGTATATCCACACCTTTAGATATAACCGTGTATGCATGTACACACATATAAACACATTTATTCTCATCTTTTTTTTTTTTAAAGCAGTACCATTTCTGACCTTATTTTAAAGCTCCAGAAGTGCATAGAATAATGAAAGAATAATTTTAAAATTGCTATTTGACATGGTTGACTGCAGTAAGCCCCTCTAATCTATTCCTATGACATTTATCATTCAAATATGAATGAAGGTCTAATGTCTATTAAAATACTACGTTCTCTGGGGTTTTCTGTTCAGGTGGTAAATTAAAAAGAACATCAGATCTGAATTGAAGCCTTAACTCTAGTGTGAAATAAGAAAAAGAAACATTTTGTTCTACAGCTGTATTGTTATAGTGGCTTAATTAAAAAGTTTTTATCTTTCTATATATTTTAAAGCATTACCAGCAACAGTTCATATGAACAAGCTTCTCATTTCAAGGTGTTTCATCATATTTGAAGATGCACTGTAAATAAACACCATCTGAACGGTTTAGTCTGCTTTGCTCTTCAGTACTAACGAATGAATGAGTTACAAAGACAAATTCGGGAAAGCTGAACAACACATAAGCTTGTATAGAGACTCATTACCAACACGACACAGGCTTACAGAAATAACTAGTTTCCTAAAAATAAATTAGTGAAGACAGCAAAAATGTGATCAGTAGATTGAAATACTTTGAGTTGACTACAAAGGGCCCTTTAAGCACACTAGACTTTACCTTCTTCGAGTTTGTTTGTTTGTTTTATGGCAGGCCATTACATCACTGCTTTCCAAGAAAAGGTTAATACTAGTTTTCCAGTGTTGGAAATACTGACTCACCACAGGCAAACAGAAGTTTGTAGTGGACAGAACTGATAGATTTATTGTTGACAAATGTAATTACAGAAAACACACAAAAAAACAAAAACTGTCAAATGGAGGTATTTTGGATTTAGCTTACCAACAATAGGAGGACGACTATAGTACAGAAGAACATACCACATCTCAGGTATTACACCAAGTACCATATCATTTAAAAAAACAAACAAACCAAAAAAAAAATCACAGGTAATTACACAGTCTGTCAAATATCATACAATCATTTCTGTCAGAGAAAAGTCAAGCATCAACCAATGTGTTTACGATGTAGTGATGTCGCCTCAAATACAGATTTACACACTGCACAGAAACTCCAGAACACATTTACATTAATATTACTATTTAAGGTCACATGTGAATCTTTATTGGCAACATTCGATCACATGAGCTGGGACTAGTTGGTTTTAACTGTTATTGCATTACAGACTAGCATTAGTTAAAAAAGCAGGCCACATCTCTCTTAGGCTTTTATTACGCAGACAAATCAGGTTTTCTTTGTCCTTTCGAACAATCAATCATGACCTAAGCGGATATTTCAATTCTGATCTGCAGAACAATCATATACTTAAATCTAAATATGATCAGGCAGCCATTGAAAACAATGAGCGTTTCTTTCGTCTAGAAGTATTTTCAGTGCTTAACTCCATCTTTCCTAAGCACATTTTCTGACTTGGGCTTAACCTCAAAATGGCTTGTACTCTGTACTAAATCCGCTTTAAAAACCCATTTTGTATTCGTATAGGTGAATACAAATCAGAACCAACACAACCACATTCCATTTGTTTTTCAACGGAGTTCAGTAATTTGTTTCATGTTTCTAGGGCTTTCAAATGTATACCGTTGTCTAAAGATTAAGTGCTTTTGTCCACATCAGGTAAAGTACCCAAACTTTGTCAGTCAAAACATATTCCAGACAGCAGCTGGAAAAAGGACGCCGGTATTGCACAGTGAGTCCAGAAAACCAGTTCATAAAAGTAGTGCTAATGCACTCAAAAATGAAACAGGTATTCAACTGCTGAATGTAATCCTCATTGTTCAAAACAAACAACTCACACTTTGATAAACGCATAAAACTACACTGGGAAGCATGACGGAAGACAGGTTAGACAAAAGGACCATGTTAACATTAACTTCTTAATGTGTTAAGAAGTTCACACTCGAGGGGCACAAATAAGCCATGTATTACCCCACACACACACACACACACACACACACACACAAAACTTATCAGCTCAGAAGCACACGGGAGGCAAATATGTACTAATCTCTCTCTCACACCTTTAATGAGCAGAGACTGCTGTGCATCCACGAACAGCGGCGACACTGAGAATGTGACTGCTCTCACTTATGCTTCCTTGCGCTTTATGATCAGGGGGCCTACATTGTCTCCTGTCTCCTGATTGTGTTTTGCATGGGCACCATCACAGTACGGGAACTGCAAGACAAACACATTAGACAATTAAATAACAGCATGCAGCAAGTAACTTCTTTTTAATGTGTCCTTAACAATTCCTGAGCTTTAACATGCAATCATGAAATGAACAAAGGTGACAAATGAAGGGAAAAGACAATTAGCCAAGAAGGAACACAAACCAGACTTTTTTTTTTTTTTAACACCCCTAGAAATACACTGATCAACCAATTCATTAAAACCAAATGCCTAATTTTGTGTAGGTCCACTGCATGCCACCTGAGCAGCTCTGACTCAGACTCCACAAGACTTCTGAAAGCGTGCTGTGGTATCTGGCACCATGACATTAGCAGCTGATCCTTCTGTCAGGATTTGACTAGTCTGACCAGCACACCCCACAGATTGAGATCTGGGGAATGTGGATGACAAGCCAACACCTTCAACTCTATTATGATCCTCAGACCATTCCTGAACAATGTTTGTAGCATGACAGAGCACAACAACCCGCTAAAAGAGGCTGCTAACATCAGAGAACACTGAAGGGGTGGACTCGGTCAGTAACATTGTTTAGATATGTGGTTCGTGTCAAAGTAACATTGACATGAATGCCAAGACCTGAGGTTTCCCAGCAAAACATCGCAGAGAACATCACAGTGCCTTTGCCAGATCTAAATACCATTCTGAGAGGAAAAAAATAAAAACAACATGATTGACTAGGCCATCTTCTTAAACTCCTCCATGGTCCATTTCTGATGCTCATGTGCCTGTTGTAAACACCTTCAGCAGTAGACAGGGGTCAGCATGGGCACTCTGACCAGTATGACCATGCATAAAGGTCCTCAGAAATCCTGAGATCGCACCACATGGTTGTAATACCTTCACCTTTAAATGGTCCTTCTGTATATGTACATATTAGTTATGGCATTTTGCTGCTGTGTTTACACCTCTTTATCTGCATTTGTAAATTACACTACTGTTCTGCACTTCTTATTAGGTACTAACTGTGTTTTGTAGTTTTGTATCTGTACACTGCACAATGATGAGGTTAAATCTATATTAAATTATGTTCTTCGTAAATCAGGCCCATCCTTTCATTACCTTGCACACCAGTGAGCCTTAGGGACCCATGATCATGTTTCTGGTCCACCAGTTGTCCTACCTTGGACCACTTTTGGCTGGTATTAACCACTGCATACCAGGACCACCCCACAAGGCCTGCTGTTTTGGAGATGCTCTTATCCAGCTATCTAAACACCAGTTTCTTATACTGCCCATTTTTCCGGCTTCCAAAACATGAACTTCAAGAACTGACCAGTCACTGGATGTCTAATATATCCCATCCCTTGACAAGTGCCTATAAAACAAAAAAATCTGTCATTCTGTCCATGTTTTAAATGTTATGGCTGATCGGTGTAATCTGGCAATCTACTCAATTTACCCAATAATCTGGTTAAATAAAACATTCATCTGGCTGATTGTGAACTGTCTCGCTTCAGAAAGGCATTCAGAAAGACTTTAGCGTCAAACAGACTTCCTTATTAGGAGAATTCTGTCAGCGCTAATTATATCTTACCTTTTTAGACCTCCAGCATCTACAATACACTGCTTTATCACCAAGGTCCTCAATGTCAAACGCATGCACCACTTTGGGGTTGTCTTTCTGGAGATCCAGGTTCACCTTTGGTTTCTCACATTTTGCTTTGGAGAAAAATGTTTTGTAGACTAAAAATCCCACAGCTGCAGCCCCAGTAGTGACGGATAGAGCTGTTATCAGTTCAGCTGTTGCAAAAAAAGATGGCAAGATAAGATTTCATTTCAGAACCAGGTTAGGTGAGTAACGAGATGCAGATACAGTCACACAGTTAACACACTTACTGGACTCCATTTATGTCTGATAAACACTGAAACCAAACGGAATTTTTTAGATCATAAGACTTTGTCCTAGTTATTAACATTAGGTCTTAGTGGGTCATGTGCTCAGTGCCCCACTTGGAGATAGCTATGGTTAAGTAACACAGCTAGCATTAGCAACTTGCTTCATTTTGCCCTGTGTCTTAGATATTTTTGATAGAACAGGCTTACTAGGTGACATTCACAATTAGAAACCGAAATGTTAGAAATCTCACAACACAAACAGATAACAAGACCGATATAGTGCAATAACAGTTAGCTAGCTAGCTGCTAAAAAAAAGTAAACTCAAGTATAAATTCCCAAACAACAGGGTAATTAACTTAAAGAAGTTTTTGTGAACATTACCTTTGCCCAGGGTATTTGACCTACTCATAGCTGTGCTGGCCAGTTAATTTAGTGCGCTGGTGGAGGCTGTACAGCTCTGTCTGTGTTGCTGTGTGTCTGTAGCCGGATGACCTTTATTTTAAAAACAGTGGGTGGGAAGCACGGGCTCTTCAGGAGAAACAACCATGCAACAACAAAACGCATACAGCCAAGTAGTCACCTTTTTCATACTCTATATGGACAAAAGTATTGGGACACATCTGTTTGGGTAAGAGAATGGGGAGTCATTTCAGATTCAGCCCTAGGCTTTAAGATAAACCCTTATTAATCTCACAGATGAGAAATTTACATTGTTACGGCAGCAAAGTAGACAGAACAAGAGAAGAAAGCTGAAGCAGCAAATTAAAATAACCAATAGAAAATAAAATATACAACACAACAAAATATAAATATCTTTATTTCTTTATTTATTTATATATAGTAGATATGTATGTATGTACACAGTGGAGACATAAATATATGTATGAACACAGTAATGCACACAGTTATATTATATCTGAGAATATTTCACGTGTTGTAGCTCTAAACTAAAATCAATCAAAATAATTTAGCTCAGAATTACATTTCTAAACAAAAATTCATACAAGAAACATACTGAGCTTGAAAAAAAATGTCACTGACTTTTAATTTGAAATGTGTGAATCGGCACAGGCACTAAATGCTGTGCATCAAACCCATCCTCTCTTTGCTCTCAGACTGATCTCAGCTGACAGCGGCACAGATCTACACTTTAAACCGATGATATGTGAGTGATTTTTAAAATGTTCTGTTCATTTCTATAGAGCAAATGTTAACTCAACACCTGGATCTCCACACTCAGTAGTGCCTGATGGAAAAGGGCTTCGCTGTCAAACTATCCTTTAGCTCCTGGGCTAACCATCTCGTTATTTACTCTCATAAAACTCATGTTAAGTAGAAATGAATTGCCAGTGAGATATTTTGACCGTTCTGTGCGCTAAAAATCGACCAGCTGGCTCTGAATCTGTACAGCTGAGGTAACTGGTTCTGCTGGAGGACCTGCTCTAATGAGAGTTCCTATCGCATATACACGGACAGAAGTATTGGGAGTATTGGGATATATGGACAGAAGTATTGGGAGAGCTTTTTTTTTAGGATTAGACCCCTTACTTCCAGTGAAGGTAATCTTAATGCTTCAGCATACTAAGACATTTTGGACAACGCCATGCTTCCAACACAGTTTGGGGAAGAACCTCTTCTATTCCAGCATGACTGTGTCCTAGTGTGCAAAGCAGGGTCCATAAAGACACGGTTGAATGAGTTCAGTGTGGAAGAACTTGACTGGTCCACGAGCCAGGCCTTCTCGTTCAACATCAGTACCAGGCTTCATAAGTGCTTTACAGAATGAATGGGCACAAATTCCCACAGAAACTCCAAAATCTTGTGGAAAACCTTCCAAGTAGAGTGGAAGCTGTTATATCTGCAAAGAGGGGACCAACTGCATATTAAAGTCTATGTATTTGAATGCAATGTCATTAAAGTCCCTGTTGGGGTTATGGTCAAGCGGCACAATACTTTTGTCCATATGATGTATCTCAACACTGCACTTCATTTTGTTTTCTAATATTCAAATTTGGTTGTAGACTTTACATACACAAGAAATATAATTGCAGTATTGTCATAAAACACTTTGTGCTTTTTGAATATTTAAACATTTAAATTAGGTATAGTAAAAACTGTACTTATTATCTCAAATTGTTACAAATGGATATGTGTGAGACTCTTAGTTTACCCCCCTTTCTTTCAGAAAAAGCAGCAAGTTATGAGCGTAAGGAGAAGAGGAAAACCCAATCGGGGTGGAGGACGGTTCAATAAGCCCAGAGGAGGAGGAGGAGGAGGAGGCGGCGGTGGTGGAGGAGGAGGAGGAGGAAGGAAAGGGGCCAGTGGCTGGGATGATGATGAGGACTTCAGTCTTAATCTTGGACCAAGTCGCTCCCACAAACCTCCACAGACCAAAAGCAGAGGAGGCGGAGCTTTTCAAGGCGCTGGCCGTGACGGAGGTGGAGGTAGAGGCAGGGGACAGGGCAGAGGACGGGGTTTGCCCAAGTTTTCTTATAATGGAAGAGGCGGCCCCAGACAAGGAGAGGAACGGCGAGATCGAGTTAGACCAGAGCAGGTTCATCTTCCTCTACAGAAGATACACATGACATCAGAAAACCAGCTACAAGTAAAGGAATTACTGAGAGAACTTCAGAGTCAGGAATACACCACTCCAAACAGGTTAGTGAGTAGAAAAGTGTAACTTGAACATCTACTGACATATGGTTGTTTAATAGTACCAGCATGGGACCTTCAATGTAGTCCTCATCATAAAGTAAAGTGCCCCCTTATCGTCACAAGTCACCACACCACACAGTGTGAACAATGTGAAATTCTTTCTCCACAATTAACCCATTCACAAAGTGAAGCAGTGGGCAGCCACCAACAGGGGACACCTGTGGAGCAGTGTGTGGAGAGTATTTTTCTCAAGGGTACTTCAGTGATGCCACTTGCAGTCCTGGGATTCAAACCCACAATCTGATCACCGGGGCAACTCCCTTACCACTAGGCCACCAGCTGCTGCAGTCTATTTGACAGTATATTTGTCTTTGTGTTGTCTGTCAGTAACTCAGATAACAAAACTATCATTTTGCTTTTTGAACCAAGCGGCTCAGACTTTGAGGCAGAGGATGAGGAAGAGGAGTATGATGAGCTGGACCATCGTGAGGAAGGTCAGTTCTGGAGCACTCATGATGATGGAGTAGATTGTGCAGAGGACGGCGTGTATGAAGAAGATTATAAGGAAGAGACACACGCCAAACCAGAGCCGGTTGTTTCCCTGTTTGCTTTAGGCACTCTCAGCAGGTACTCATTGTTTCTGTGCTTCCATTGTTTCATGTGGCGTTTTATGCTGTAGGATTTGTAGAATTTGCTCCATCAAGTTTGTCCATACAGCATCACCAGTTTCCAATCAACTATACAGTACAAGTTTTATATTTTAGCCACTTCACAACAGTATTGCATCACTATTACTATTATTAAAATTGACCTCCTTTTTGTATTAGCTGTTGTTATTGGATAGTTTGCTGTTGTTATTGGATAGTTATACCTACAGAACCTAATGGACACACGCATTTAGATGTATTTTTACCAGTGGTCCTTTTACATTTAAGCTTTTTGGATTTTTTTTAAAGGCTTTCAGCAGTTTGTTATTGTTAAGTCTGTTTTATTTATTTGCCCTTTAAAAAAACAATGACTTGATTAACTGTCAAAATAATGATCAGACCACATGGTTAATTGTTATAACTAATAGTGACAGTTAGTGGCTGCAATTCCAGTCCAGGCTGTGTGCTTTGGAACAAGGCAGAACTCATGCCTCAGACTCCAGTCCTCCTGGGTCACAGCGTTCTGCCTCATTAAACACACCTGCTTTTACTCATCAGCTAATTAGCAAAATAATCATGAGTGTTATGTGAGAGAAAACACTAATCTTCAGTAACCTTCACTACTTTGGCCTGAAAGGAACTCTGATTGGCATGTCTGGGTTAAGGCAGAGTGGTCTGTAATAAGAACCTGAGTGTCACTTAGCCAGTTTGACAAGTGGACCTGAAATCTATACAAACATCAGCAGAAAAAAATACAGCCTTTGTAAAAGCCTATGCAAAATTGTGTAATGATTTTTGAAAAGTGTTTTTTTTTTTATATGTATGAGAACCATAGTTGGAGAGGGGGATATATGATCAGTTTTACATTTACTTGTCGTAGGTATGGCTTTGACCGTGATCGGAGCAGGCAAGCCCTAGAAGTGGGACAGGGCGGCGGACGGGGTGAAGTGGGAACGACGCTAGAGTTCCTCCTCTCTCAGGTATTCGCTGAGCGTTTTGGTTCCTCTGCCCTCGCCCCTCAGGTCCCTGACCCTCCCTCACGAGAGGAATGTGCGGCTCTTCGCCAGGAGGAAGCTCTGGCTTTAACTGCAATCTATGGTGAGCGCTTCACAGAACGAATCAGTGACCATGTCTGGACTGTTGATTTGGATCTTCTGTGGTTGACTGAAAGCCAAAGAAGGTCTTCTCAGTCAAACAACGATAGACACCCAACAGAATCTTCATCTGCACAGTTGTGTAAGTTCTACCTGAAAGGTTCAGGATGTAAGTTTGGAAGCCGCTGCAAGTTCAAACACCAAAAAGAGTCCAGTGACCACAGAGACTCATATGGACCCAGCAGGCCTGGTTTTAGCAGTTTTGAACCCCCTGTTTACCAGCTGGAGGTCCGCTTTCCTCCAGGAAGCCGCTACCCCTATGAGCCACCATTAGTTGCCTTCAGCACCACTGATGAAGCAGTTCCTGGAGCGGGACGTCTTAATGTGACAGAATATCTTTTCAGCCAGTCACTTACAGCTGCACAGGAGGGCGAGCCAGTGGTCTACACCCTCATCTCCTGCCTTGAAGAAGATGGGCCAGTCAGTGAACTCCTTTCTGTTGCCCATCACAAATACAGCTCCCCACCCCCTGTGCTGGCTCCACCTTCTGTCACCACAAACAAGAGCCGGAGCACTAAGAGCAACATAGCCAACAGCACACTGAGTAGCACTACAACTACATCCAGATCAACGAACACACCAGCCTCAGACAGCACAAGCCTCAGAGTAAAATGTACCGAAGGTATTGTATCCATGTTTTATCCAAGTTATAGTTTCTCTCTTGAGAAAGCCTGTCTCTAAATTGGCACATTGGTAGGAAAAATAAAATGTGTTTGTAACATCTGATAATGTAACTTTAAATGAAGCAAACTGTTTCAATGTCATGAAATGGAATTTCCGATCAGTATTCACACCCGGTTTGAAAGACTTTGTGTGTGCTCATTGTGTTTACTTCAACAGTGTCCCCCAGCACAGAGGATGTCGAAGATGAAGATGAGGAATATGATGAAGATGACGACGACTGCGTTCCTGTGGAGAATGAGAGTTATGTGAACTTCAGGAAGAGGATTGGTAAGAATGCTGCGATACGAGATGAAGAAGTGCTGCAGGAGAACAAGAAGCTGTGCAGGGAGTTCAAGAGAAAGCCGGTAACACAGCTTTGCAAATGTCTCTCGTCTACCACTCCTTGACTCTCTGTAGTTCCAGAGACAGTCTATATAACTTTGCCTTCCGTGTTGGACCTCCTGTCTTTCAGTCTTCCAGGCGCTATGGCTCCATGCAGCAGCAGAGGCACAAGCTGCCTGTGTGGGAACAGAAAGAGAACATTCTGGACTCTCTGGAGAAGAGTCAGGTTCTAGTGATCAGTGGGATGACTGGGTAGGCCTGAAAAGCTTTGTAATATGCCTAGTCTGATGAGATTACAAAGTGGACTAGAAACAACTTTACACTAAGATGTGCTTATCTGTTTGATCTCAGGTGTGGTAAGACCACCCAAATCCCCCAGTTTATCTTGGATGATTCACTGACTGGGCGACTAGAGGGTGTGGCCAGCATCATTTGCACTCAGCCACGGCGCATTTCTGCCATCGCTGTGGCTACCAGGGTTGCCCAGGAACGGGCGGAGGCTCTGGGCCACTCCACCGGTTACCAGATACGCTTAGAGACTGTCCGGGTAAGTCTTTAGTTTATCTGGTATTCATACATACATTCAGATCCATAAATATTTGGACAAGTTATTGTCATCTTAGCTGTCTACTATAGCATAGTTTGAGGGTTTTTACATTATCTGTTCAACTGATTTGGATGTGCATACCCTCACATTAAAGCTTAAAGTATACACTTAAAGTATATATTCATTACTTAATTTCCCTTCACAATAATTCTGATGTCCAAATATTAATGGACCTGACTCTGCAAACACCACATCTCTGATATCACTGTTGGCCAGAAATGTATTTATACCAGTGTTTTGTAATCCTATTGGCCCACAGCACCACACAGTTTGCAGTATTCCTTTGATGCAGCTCTTCAGCTGATCACTAAGTTCTTCATGAGCATGTTGTGGCAGTAAATAGGGAAATTCCTTTTAATGGAAAAATGATTTGGCGTCAGAAGCTAATTGTGATGTTTGTAATAGATATGCAGTTTGTTCATTGCTAATTGGTTAGATTGGTAAACTTCCATTTCTTGTTAGCTGTCTCTGTAGTGTACTGAGATTAACGTGGAATTTCTGTTCTTGTGCCCAGTCCTCCAGTACTAGACTACTGTTCTGCACCACTGGTGTCCTTCTGCGGAGGTTGGAGGGAGATGCTGAGCTCAGAGGTGTCACGCATGTCATTGTGGATGAGGTTCATGAGCGTACAGAGGAGAGGTGAAATAAATTTTGCATGCGATTTCACCCATAGGTACACACAGAATCAAAGAGTGTCTCATGATAGTATAACACCTGTCTTCCAGTGACTTCCTGTTGCTGATTCTGAAGGATCTGATGTTGCAGAGGCCAGATCTGAAGATCATCCTGATGAGTGCTACTCTTAATGCTGATCTTTTCTCCCAGTATTTTCACAGTTGTCCTACTATCCACATACCAGGTAGGGTCTCAGCAGCTTCTAAATCCATTTATGTGCTGCGTTAAGGCTACAGTCCAGAAATGACATTCTCTTTGATCAATTGCTGTTTCTTTCCTACAGGACGTACATTCCCAGTAGAGCAGTTTTTCCTTGAAGATGCCATTGCCAAGACTAGGTAAAGACATTCTGAAATTTGTTTCAACTTTTGATTGTTTCTGTCTTGAGGCATTTATGTTTGTGTGCATGTAGAGATGGTGTTACGCATATATTTAACAGGTATGTAATAGAGGATGGTAGTCCATATCGGCGCTCTGCAAAACAGAATGCACCCAGTCAAGGGTCAAAGGCTGTGAGAGGACGACCGGTTCTGGAGGTTGATGATGATGATGATGGTTGGTCATTTGGCTCCTTTATGAGGAAAGATGCAGTCAAAGACTCCATCCCTGACCAGCAGCTCAGTCAACAGGAGCTCTCCCTGCGATATCCAAGTGAGGGGACCAAGATTTTTAATGGCATCCAATTATTTTTGTGTCACTTTAGACTTTTTATGGCCCTTTGCACTATGACCACACACTATAAATATATAATTGTTAACTATGATCATTTTACACTAATATGGTCATATTTAACATATGTTTGTTTATTTCCACAATTACCACAAACTCCTAATAGATCATTTATGACTATTTATGTTTTGTGATCTAATTGAGTTTTCTGAATATCTGGTAATAAGATTACTCCAAGTCTGTGGTGAAGACCCTGGCTGCAATGGACCTGGATAAAATCAATATGGATCTTGTGGAGAGTGTCCTGGAGTGGATCGTAGATGGAGATCACAACTACCCACCAGGTATGGTCATATATGGATATACATACCATATCAAATATGGCAAATAAGGAGCAGGATTGAGTCAGTAGCTCCTATAAAACTAGCTGCCCAGTGATACTGCATCAGTGACCGTTTGAAAAGATGCAGTGGCTGGTTTCATGTGAATTGGAGAAAGCATGTGCTAGCTTTCAGCCTCTCAGTGTTGGTGGTATCGTGTGATTGAGGGAGTCCTAGCTAGTGAGTGGAAATGGACCTGACTAAATCGGGGAGAAAATTGTAATAAATTCATTTATGTGATTTAACTGTAAAGGGGGCATCACCTTTCTGCATGAAGTGTGTGTATATAAAGTGAATTTTAAAACAACATACATTTTAAAGAATTTTATAAAATACTTACGTAAGCACCCATTTATACCGTACATGATGGATCCCTAATGCCATGAAATGTACATTAATGGTAGACTTTTTCTCTATTTGCACTCAATTAGGTGCTGTTCTGGTGTTTTTGCCTGGGTTGGCTGAGATAAAGCAGTTATATGAGCAGCTGCAGTCCAACAGGATGTTCAACAACAGGAAAGCTAGAAGGTAAACACAGAGTCCTCAATGTATCTGTGTAGATGAGTTCTTTAGTTCCTGAAATAATTCTTTTGTTATTGTTATAGGTGTGTGGTGTATCCACTTCACTCTTCTCTGTCCAATGAGGAGCAGCAGGCTGTGTTTACACGTCCACCAGAAGGTGTAACCAAAATCATCATCTCCACTAACATTGCAGAGACATCAGTAACCATCGATGATGTGGTTTATGTCATTGACTCTGGCAGAATGAAAGAGAAAAAGTAAGCAATCCTCACTTACCTCACTGAATTCAATTCGGGTCAAATCAGAAAAGCTTTTATGAGTGTTAGAAAAGTCTCTGCAAGTCGTGGGTCCTCCAGGACTTTAATATGAGACCCTAAGGTTGCTGCCTTTGCCTTTGTGTCAGGTATGATGCCAGCCGCAGCATGGAGAGTCTGGAAGACGTGTGGGTGTCCCGTGCTAATGCTCTGCAGAGAAAAGGCCGTGCAGGCCGCGTGGCATCTGGAGTCTGCTTCCACCTTTTCACCAGCCACCGCTTCACCCACCACCTCAGCCAACAGCAGCTCCCTGAGATCCAGAGAGTGCCTCTGGAACAACTGTGCCTTAGGTATACAGAGCAACACCGTTAAAGTTGCACACTGATGTCCTCTTAAACTGTAATCCTTTGCTTTTTGGTTATAGTGTCTGTACCTCAACCACTTTGTTCCTCTGTCTCAGGATTAAAGTGCTGGAGATGTTCTCCGAGCGTCCCCTGGACTCTGTGTTCTCTCGTCTCATAGAGCCCCCAGCAGGGGGCAGCCTGGAAGCAGCCAAGCAGAGGCTGTGTGCTCTTGGTGCTCTGACAGAGAATGAATGTCTGACTCCACTGGGGTGGCATCTGGCCTGTCTCCCTGTGGACGTCCGCATCGGAAAGCTGATGCTGCTGGGAGCCATCTTCCGCTGCCTGGAACCAGCACTCACTATTGCTGCCAGCCTGGCCTTCAAGAGCCCCTTTGTAAGATGGCATAATGCTAAGGCAGTCATGCTTTGAAGAAACTGTTTGGCCAAACATATAATTTACACAATTTGTCCCTTACCCCAAATGTACTCTGTCAACAAAAATGTTAGATGGCTTCTAAAAGGGAAAAGGGAAAACTGTACATTTCATTTTTAACACTATCACTTTAAGACACTCAATATTACAGTGGTCCTTTAGTCCATGTTATCTCTGCCTAACTCTCTCTCTCTCTCTCTCCTTCCCCCTCTCTTAGGTCTCTCCTTGGGACAAACGAGAGGAGGCTAATGAGAGGAAGTTAAGTTTTTCTTTAGGCAACAGTGACCATCTCACTCTACTGCAGGCATACAAGGTTACTCTGATTAACATTTAGGTAAATAAAATCAGTTGAACATACATGTAGTAATGTGTGTGTGTGTGTGTGTGTGTGTGTGTGTGTGTGTGTGTGTGTGTTTCTCAGGGTTGGTGTAGTGCAGAACAGAATGGCTCCAAGGCTGGCTATCAGTACTGCAGGGAGAACTTTTTGTCTATACGAGGCCTACAGGTGAGCTAACCCTTTGGAAGAATGAATTTAAATGTATTGTTGTTAGACTGACAAGTATAAAGGTGCATTTTCCCCCCAAAGGAAATAGCATGTCTCAAAAGACAGTTTGCAGAGCTTCTGTCAGATATTGGCTTCGTAAAGGACGGATTGAAGGCCAGAGACATAGAAAGAATGAGCTCCAAAGGAACTGATGGAGTGTTGGAGGCCACAGGCTATGAGGTGAATCGGTTGCGTATGCTAGTTTTATCTAACACAACAAAAGTCTGTTAGCTTTTGGAAAAAGAGTTTGTCATTTTCCTGTTCTAGACCAGTGTTGGTCATGTAGACATAAGACACACCCAAGACCATGTCTGCTGCATCTTTAACACATTGCGGGTGCCTGTTTCTCCCTTTAAGGCAAATCTGAACTCTGATAACACAAAGCTGATGTCAGCCATGCTATGTGCTGCCTTGTACCCCAATGTAGTCCAGGTCAGTGTCTTTAGTAGCCAATCTTTGCCATTATAGCCCTTTACAATACGGAGTTCCATGTGATTTATGCCTCTTCGTTGGTATCAACAGGTGCGAGCTCCGCAGGGAAAGTTTAAGCAGACGAGTAAAGGAGCTGTTAAGATGCAGCCTAAAGCAGAAGAGCTTCGCTTCCTGACTAAAAATGATGGAGCAGTTCACATACACCCCTCATCTGTCAACTTTACGGTGACAAAGCACATATACGGTTGTGAGCCAGATGATTCTTTACATGCTTACTGAAACACAGACTGAAGCAGGACTTGTTTTGTGCAGGTGCGTCACTATGATAGTCCATACCTGGTCTACCATGAGAAGGTGAAGACCAGCCGAGTGTTTATCCGCGACTGCAGCATGGTATGCGTGTATCCTATGGTGCTGTTTGGCGGGGGGCAGGTGAATGTGGAGCTGCAGCGTGGAGAGTTCATCATTTCTCTGGATGACGGTTGGATTCGGTTTGCTGCCGCCTCACATCAGGTAAGCCAACCCCAACATCTTTTTCTTTAATGCTTGGTTAGTTTTAGGTAAAATGTGTGGATAACCCTGAAATAATAATGTTTAAAAGTTTGGAATCAAATATTTCAGTAATATATTTAGAAGGCCTAGTGGTTAGGGTGTTGCCCTTGCTATTAGGAGCTTGTAGGTTCGAATCCCAAGACTGCTAGTGGCACCTCTGAGGTACCCGTTAGCAAGGTACCATCGTCACACACTGATCCCCGGGTGCTGTGTTCCTGGCTGCCCACTGCTTCACTTGGTGAATGGGTTAAATGCAGTGAAGAATTTCGTACTGTTCACACTGTGTGCCGTGGTGTGTTCACAGATGACAAAAATGGTCACTTTTAAAACAAATTTTGTTCAGATCATTTTGTAAAGTACCGTCCCCACACACTGCTCCCCAGGTGCCCCCATTGGTGAACGGGTTAAATGCAGAGAGAGAATTTCACATTGTTCACACTGTGTGCTGTGGTGTGTTTACGTGTGACTATAAGGGGCCACTTTACTCTAGTATAATAACCTGTGCAACTTCGTTAGGTTCTAAAATAACTATATATAAAATGTGTGTCCGTCCAGTGAATAATATTTAAATAAATGTATACATTTTAATTGTGTTTACACTGACCACAATTATTAACAAATGATTTAAAACTAGTGTGGTCAGCCCTCCCGTGGTCTGTTTGTTTGTATGTTTTTGGTAGATTGTTTTTGCAAAGAATTTAAATAGTATATTTTGGTGACACTTATCCACTTGTCTGCCAAAATACATGGCTGACATTCTTGATTTAAGTGTAGCTTTACAGATTTGAAGAACAGAAGTGGGCTACTTGAGCACTGTTGTGCATCGCTCTGGATAAGAGCGTCAGCTAAATGCCGTAAATGACATAAAATACAGCTAGTTTATGTTTATATTTTCAGTCAAAGTCAATGTAGTAGGTTGGACAAATGGCTACTGAAAGAATTCTGATGTGTAACATTTATTGTTGCATGATTATTCAAGTAAAATTCACATCAGTTTCTATTAGTTATGAATGAACATTTTGTCTGTGTGTGTGTGCAGGTGGCTGAGCTGGTGAAGGAGCTGCGCTGGGAACTGGATCAGCTCCTAGAGGAGAAGATCAAGAACCCTAGCATGGACCTGATCACCTGTCCGAGAGGCTCCCGCATTATACAAACTATCGTGTCTCTTATCTCAACCCAGTAACATATTCTCAGCACACACACACTTGAAATGTCATTTTTGCATGATCATCTATCTTCAGCCATATTCAGCTGGTACACGTTTTCTACAGTTTAACAATTTCATAACATAAACATGAATTATGTTTCTATGCAAACACTGCTGTCATACTTTTTAAAAAGAATTCATATTACTTGAATATGATCAATCACAGAGCACTTCAGAAAAAGTACATTAATATGATACACTTGAATTGTCTCTGTGATGTTATGTCAGTTTCTTCCAAAGAAGAAAAAATAGAAAAAAAGAGCTTCACAGCTTTTGTGATTTACTCATACACATTAAGAAATGACTGAGTCCATATTGGATTCTGTGAAGGAGGAATATTATCTGCCTTACTGGAGTATAATAAGAAGCACTGACTAGTGAAGCATGTGCATGAAATATCCTTAGCATGAAAGGCATGAAGAATGTTTTCCTTTGTTTTGGTGAACCATTTGAGAATTTATGTCAAGAATGTACGATCATAATCACAAATGATATGAACTTGTGTTTATTTTGCCAAAGGACATTTGGAATGTCTTGGTTGTAAACAAAATGGAAGCTAAATGACAAGAATAAAACAAGCCAAAGAACGAAATGTCATCAGTGTCATTTCTGATTTAATATCATTAAGGAAGAACTGTGACTGTGTATGTGGACTGCACAATGAAATGAACTGGATAATCAACCGTTTTATTAGTTACAAACTGAACCGAATTAATAGGGCCCTACAGAAATGACATTTAGAAATTAGTTAAACAGGATTTTATGCTACATTTATACACTTTCTCCGCTCACTTAATCTTTACTAAAAAATACACCCAAAACAAATAAAGTATGTTCACCATTTGAGTCCCTTTATTAACCAGAAAATGTCATTTTTTAAATTCATCATTACTGATCTATAAAAAGCCACCTAATATAATGTGGCTCACCAGATAACTTTTAGATATTTAACAAGCTATTAAGTGACAGCAAATGGCATTTCGTGCATTTAAAGGTAAAGCACAGTACAGAAATCTGTCCCCACCACAGTTAGGTAATTGGATGTCAGACACCCATTGTTACATATTCTTTCCATGTTACGAAGGAAACATTGTATTTGAACTATTTTCAATTATAGTTGTTCACTCAACTATTGTTGACTGATAGCATAAACGTCATTGGAATTTTCAACAAATGAAGGGAAAAAAATCAAGTTTTATTTAACTTGTCTGTTCATCTCAGAATGCTCATCTGTACTTAAACCCTATGAGATAAACCTGCTAACTGAGATAAACCCTCATTTTGTGAGGCACATTTTACGCTTTTACTAAACTATGGTCTCCAGTTTGGCAAGCTTTGTGATGAACTTGTGTGTTTGTGTGTCTCAAGCCACTGAGAAAATGAAGCGTGTAGTGTGCATGTACTGCTCTCCTGGTCTCAGCAGGGCATCAGGAAACCGGGGCTGCACAGAGAACAGTGTAACATTAATTCAAATGTATTAAGTCTCTATTGTTTGATTCATTCAATGCTCAAATGTACAGAATCTGCTACAAAATACTGGTATACTGTAGCATGCTTGTCTGTGTGGGGAATTGAGCTCCAGTCTGTGGAAGGCAGCACTATCTTTATTTTACTATGTTAATTTTGCCTTTCGGATCATTACCTGATTGACAGCATCTGGCCAGTTTTGGGTCTCCAGACAAAAAGCACTGTGTTTGGGGTATGATGCCCCTTCTTTGCCTCTAAATGATCCGTCCAGAAAGTTGGAAGTGTAGAACTGAACGCCAGGCTGAGTGGTGCTCACCTCCAGAACACGCCCAGACCCGGGATGCACGACTCTTCACCAACAGCAAATGACATTTGTTAGAAAATAATAGCAACAGGGATATGTTATCAAGAACCAACTAGAAATTGGTTCCTTGGTTGGAAAAGCTGAATAATTTGCACTGGGAGGGGCCATGGTCTTACCTTGCACATTTCTTCTCCAGTTGTGGCTGCCCTGCAAGCCAAAGGCAGAAGTTGTGATCAAACCCAGTGCCAGGAAGTTCCTTCAGTCGAGACCCAAGAAGAACAGGCTGACGGAGGTCGAAAGGTGAGTTCTCTACAGGTCTTATCTCTCCTGTGAAGATTAATTTGTGATTTTCACAATCCATATCTCTAAGACTTCAAATGCTGTTAAAGCTTCTACACTTGGAAGGAAAAACTACTTAGTTTAGGAAACTAATTTCCTAAAAAATAATTGCAAGTTTACCTCTGCTGGGAAGTGCATCTATATGAGTCCGGGAATAATACTGAAATACAGTGAACTCCCTCTAATTCGCAGTTCAGAATTCGTGGCTTCAGTCATTCATGGATTTTTTCTTAGAACCAGATTAATAATGTTCGCGGAAACCCCTGCAAATTCACAGAAACGGCAGATTTTTTTATTTTTTTTTTTTTTCCCGTGGCAATATATATTTTTTCATGCATTTTAGTGCTAAATTATTAAGAAAAATATAATTTACTAATTTTGTAATATAAATATTAATGTAAATTCAGGTACATTGCCATATAGAAAATAACTATACATTTTTTGGTACTGTCCATAGAACACAAAGAAAGGGATGGTGAAATACCGCTGAGTTTTGAAAGTTGCCAATCTAAGAGCGTTATTCATTTCTCCTTGCTGCTGATTGGCTGCTGCCCTGTGACACATATTTGGCAGGTGCAGTCCAGCATTCCCGCAAGTGTTTCTCTGAGTGTTCTTGTGTTTTTTCATTCCAAAGAAGAAAAAAATTGAAAAAAAGAGTGTGTGATTTACACATATATAACAAGAAATGACTGAGTCCATATTGGATTCCGTGAAGGAGGAATATTATCTGCCTTACTGGAGTATAATACGAAGCACTGACTAGTGAAGCATGTGCATGAAATATCCTTGGCATGAAAGGCAGGAAGAATGTTTTCCTTTGTTTTGGTGAACCATCTGAGACTTAATATCATTAAGGAAGATCTGTGACTGTGTATGTGGACTGCACAATGAAATGAACTGAATAATCAAGTTTTATTAGTTACAAACTGAACTGAATTAATAGGGCCCTACAGAAATGACATTTAGAAATTAGTTAAATAGGATTTTATGTTACATTTATACGACTGGAATTTTCAAAAAATGAAAGAAAAAAATCAAGTTTTATTTAACTTCATCTCAGAATGCTCATTTGTACTTGAACCTTATGAGATACACCTGCTGATAGAGATAACCCCTCTGATTTTGTGAGGCACATTTTACTTGAGCTGTTACTAAACTATGGTCTCCAGTTTGGCAGGCTTTGTGATGAACTTGTGTGTTTGTGTTCTTGTGTTCATTTTGTTCTACTTAAAGCCCTGTATTTTTATTACTGTAAATTAAATGAATTTATTACTGTATTAACCTGCATATACCAAAGAAAACAACAGAGCTCACCAAAGAAAACGGGCGTGCATGAATTACAGTACAGTCTATACAGGGGTAACATCTGTATTTTACATTCTAGCACTGCAGGAGACAGCAGTCCAGTAAACATTTGTTTTTTAAAGGTAAAGTATTAAGCTGAGTTTAAAATGAAATTAAATTGTTTTGGGAGCATGTTTGGGGACATATTTGGGGTTTACATAATTAAAAACGGGCATTTTTAGGCATTTCTTTTTACCACATCACAAATTCGCGTTTTTCCCAATTCGTGGAACGTAACCCCCACGAATGTCGGGGGTTTACTGTCTCTTGAATAATGATCATTTTTAATCATTTTAATTTAAAATGATTACATTTTAAATGATAAAATAATTTAAAATAATAATTATAATAACCAGTCGGAATCATGGTGTCATCCACAGGCAGGTAGGCTTCAGCTGAGATGGTCACCTCATGGTCATAAATGTCTGGTGTGCCCTATGAAAAATGAGGGACAAATGTCTCAATTGTCCAAACAAGTGTTGGCTACTTTTTTAATCTATTACCTTTTAGCAACTAGTTTAAGCCTGTGTGTATGATAGTCTTATAGTAAATACATTGTGATAATTATTGCTGTTTTGGTCCAGTACTACAGATATTTAATGATGAGACATGAGACTCAAGTGAAGAATGTCAGCTTTGATTCAATGGCACTGAAAAAAACACAAACATGTCACTGTTCAATTCCTTACCCTGTCCCAGACATTACCTTGTGCAGCTGTAAGTGTTGCTGCAGCTATGAGCTTTTTCACCACGTTTACCGATGGTTCTGTGTAAACCTGTCTCACCTGTCCAGCCAGATTGAAGTAAGAGTGGTTAGTCAGGTTGACGAGTGTAGTTTGGTCAGTCTGGGCATGGTACTGCACACTCAGTGTATTCTCCTCCAGGGTATAGGTAACAGAAGCCTTCAGGTTGCCGGGGTATCCTTCATCCCCATCAGGGCTAAAGTGGCTCAGTCTGACTCCATTAGCCACAGCCTCACAGGTCCACACAGCCTACACGAATAAAAAGACATACTGAAACCTCCACTTACAAAACTTGGTCAATTCATCAATCAATTGTTTATTTTACCAATCTTACAGAGTATTATTTAATTGTATTCCTACAACATAAGGATGTTATGAAGCTGCTCCAGGCAGTACAATGCACACACTTAGTCATGAATATGCATAGAAAAAGATCTGGGAGCAGCCCATGTGGTGTCAGTATCATAAACTACATGAACAAATACATATCCATTATGTATAGATTTAAGCACATCATATTATAAACAGCAGAACAACCCTGTGTCACACTGAGGATGGCAAATGTACACAAAAAGGACCAGTGTTAAGGTGTTCAACTCTAAAATGAGGCAGAGTTACACAAAGGTAATCATGAACTGACAAAATATTACACAGAAAAGACAACCCAAGTTCCAGAAGAGGGTGAGAGCCTTAACTGTCTTTGCCATTTTTACAAATTAATGCAACTAACGCAGCCAGCAGTATAGAAGTATATAAATAATACAACACATGGTTCCACAAAATAGTTTGGGACAATTTGGAAATATTTTGACCTCAAACATACATTTATACCATGTTTTACTGACCTTGTTAAAGCCCTTGAGGCCACCATGCAGGGCATTGGGTCCATTATTGATGGCCAGTTTATACACCTTACCCTCAATAACAAACTGACCCTTGGCAATACGGTTAGCAACTCGTCCCACCACAGCTCCAAAGTAGCGCGCATTGGTCAGGTAACCTGTGAATGGATATATTTATTCAATATTTAAAGTGCCATTTTGAAATCTGTCTAATTACTACTGATAGTAATATAGTAATGATCTTTACAGTGTGTCACAAATGAAGCTTTTGAAGGACAAATTTTTGAGAAGTGCAGGTCAGACAATCTACACTACATGGACAAGTATTGGGACACACCTCTTAATTAACTGGAAGTAATTGGGTGGCCAATTACTTCCAGTGATGGGCAATCTTAATGCTTCAGCACAACAAGAGATTTTGGACAACGTCATGCTACCAACTTTGTAGACACAGTTTGGGGAAGAATCTTTTCTATTCTAGCATGACTGTGTCCCAGTACACAAACAAGGTCCATAAAGACTTGGCTGGGTGAGTTCAGTGTGGAAGAACTTGACTGGTCCGTACAGAGCCCTGACCTCAACCCCATCCAACACCTTTGGGATGAAATGGAACGGATAAACTGGAACATCAGTGCTTGACCTTTTAAATGCTCTACAGAATGTATGGGTACAAATTCCCACAGAAACTCTCCAAAATCTTGTAGAAAGCCTTCCAAGAGGAGTGGAGGCTGTTATAGCCACAAAAGGGGGATCATATCCATATTAAAGGCTATGTGTTTAAATGCAGTATCATTAAAGTCCCTGGTTTGCACAATCATATATATTGCTGTTCAACGCTGTTCTGCATTTTTTTGCACATGTAACTTCTCCTTTGCATTTTTGTACACTACTCTTTGCTGCTAGAATACGGTCAAAATACTGTATTTATCCAGGCTGTAGCTACTGTAAATTGCACTAAATGCTGGCTAGACAGTTGCACTGTTGCTCTTGTGTTTTTCTTGCACACTTTTGTGCTGTCTGCACTTGTGTTCTATTCTTTTCTGTTGCACCATGGTCCTGAAGGCACGTTGTTTCGTTTCACAGTGTAAGGTGTGTATATGGTTGAAAAGTCAATAAAAACATACTTGACTTGTCCATACAGTGTATGTGAAAAATCATCTTAAACAACACGGCTGGTCCTTCCAAGGACCCACCAAAACACTCATTCAGTGAGGAACGAGGGGAGGAGAACTTACTTTCCAGATCATCGAAGCCCAACACTATATCTGCAGTCTGTCCATTCCTGTCCAGTGTTCTGATGGACGTTATGACAGCACCTAAAGAGATTATTTCCATACTGACACTTTCTGATCGCAGTGTCCACTTCTCAACAGAGTGCTGCCCGGAACCCAGGCTGAGAGTTTCCTTCTTCACCTCACACATGGCGGCTGAAGCTCCGTCCTGACCGTACGATCAGTTTTCTGTGGTCAGTCACACATCTCCCCGTTTCCCTGAAACTTTGAACGCACAAGACTTTGAACATGTGACAAAATATACTGTCATCATCATGCGTCGATGGCAGCATCTCAAATAGCTCCGTGCTCCCTCTGTAGTACACTCCGTAGGTGTCGAAAGAATGTATTTTGCTCTCCAACAGGGCATGATACGATGCATGGACAAAAGTATTGGGACACTTGTTTTCCAGGGTTTGGACTAGGCCCCTTACTTCCAGCGAAGGGCGATCTTAATTCTTCAGCATACCAAGACATTTCAAACAGCGCCATGCTTCCAACTTTGTGGACAGTTTGGATAAGGCCCTTTTCTATTGCAGCATGACTGTGTCCCAGTGCACTAAGCAAAATCCATAAAGACATGGTTGAATAACTTCGGTGTGGAAGAACATGAATGGCCCGCACAGAGCCCCTGGGAAGTTGGACGAATAGGCCTCGCCGTTGAGCGACAGAAGCCAATCAAATTTAACTCCCTTGAATAATTACCAAATGGTTTGTTTCCATTGGCTCGTGATCATTATTGTGGACGTGGCTACAATTTGAATTTAGACCATTGCTCTTATACTCAAGAATATATAAAGATAAACAAAATCATTTTTTACAAGATCACTTGTGAGCCAAAAAGTATAATTAATTATTTAATCTTTTTTCTATCTTTTAAGACATTATGAAATACTGTAATAATTTATTAGCACATTGTTGAAAGCTGAAATGACCTGAACAGCGTGTTATCAATGTATATTCAAACCAGCATATATCATCACAGGCCTACCTTTACTGATAGCCTACCTTTACTGATGCCTCTGCGAGGTGTGGTGTAGAGAAGGCACACATGAGCTGACACTGAATAAGTGTGGACCATTCTTTTAAAGCCTAAACCTTAAAGCCTCAACAATTAATATGATATGGTGCAGAATGCTGCATATGGACAAAATACAATACAAAATATAAAATGATATCACTTTAATTGAAATGGAGCCTAAACCAAGAAGTGTCAGGAAAAAGGCAGCATTAAGAAATGAGAGGCTTTAAACATAGTGAGAAAGAAGACATTTTGCTGTACTGTCAGGAAACTGTAAGAATGTGAATATGAAGGTTTTTATGGGGGTCTCCTGGTGAATTTACAGAAAGAAAAAAAAATTATTATATATA
>JBBPCX010000154.1:15427808-15455221 GCA_037974365.1 Hydrocynus forskahlii | reverse complement strand
GAATTTACAGAAAGAAAAAAAAATTATAATATATAAACTTTTACAAATTAGCTTCATACTTTTTCCTTAGTTTTTTTTTAATTATTATTATTTTCTTTGTTTTTATTATTTTCTACATTGTCGATTAAATATAAAACAAACAAAATGATGAAGGAACACAACTGAATTATGCAGTAAACAAAAAAAAGAGTTAAACACACCAGAATATGTTTTGTAATAAGGTAATGATGGATTATTGCCTAATTTTACTTTAGTTAGGTGGTTCTTGCTATAATGTGGAGTAGAACTGTAGTTGAATAGGATCACTAACTGCGTACCAACCCGACCATCACAACTGATGGTCCCAAACACATTAAGAAGGCAAGGAATTCCACTAATGAACTCTTGACAAAGAACACCTGTTAATTAAATACCATTCCAGGTCAATACCTCATGAATCTGACTGATAAAATGCTGAGAGTGTGCAAACTGTCATCAGAGCAATAGGTGATGTTTTCAATATTAATGTATAATGTAGCCAATAATAAAAACAAGGGAAATTGTTGAATGAGAAGGTGTGTATATATATATACAGTCATATCATAGTCATATACACACTCACACAAACACATTTTATATATATGTACTGTGTATATATATATAATGTATATACAATATTTACGATGTATACAATATATATACTTATATACAATGTGTGTGTGTGAGTTTGTTTGTATATGGGTAAGTAGAAAGAGGGTTTGGATGCAGGGTTCTTTGGTTTTGTTCTCTCTCTCAAGGATTTGGAACACCTTTATTCTCAAAAGTTCTTAGCTATTTTATTTTTGTCTGGCAGATTAGAAAATCGGATACTAATGAAAAAATGTAAAGCAGTCAATGCAGCTAAATGTTTCAGAAAAAGTTTTGTATGTCAGCTTACACTATCAGTCAACAGTTTTAGAACTCCACACTTTTTTCCATGTTTTTATTGGAATTCAAACAGTTCAAGACCAATTAATAGCTTGAAATGGTACAAAGGTAAGTGATGAACTGCCAGAGGCTAAAAAAAAGGTAAGGTTACCCAAATGTGGGAAATAAGGTACATTTCAAAATTATGCAAAAAAGCCTTTTTCAGGGAACAAGAAATTGGTTTACAACTTAAAGCAGCAAAGGAGATTGTTCAAGCCTTGAGAGTTGGTGCGACTAATCCCTACAGGTGTCTCAACTTTTCCTGATTACTCACAACCCCCTTTGTCTGCATAAAAGTAGTGTTGGAACACACTGTGGCACCATACCCTCGAGAGCATTATTTGAACAGGATTGTACTGCAGAAAGTATTGTGTTGCTATAAAAATAGCAAGAAAAAGTTAAACAATGGAAGAGAGACAGACCATCATTCTCCTACAGAGAAATTGCGAAGAAAGTCAAGGTGTCAATGTGTTACAGTTTCCTTCACCATCAAAAAGCACTCAGAAGCTGTTGGGAACTCTGACAGGAAGAGGTCTGGCAGACCCAAAGCCAAAACAGCATCAGAAGACAAGTTTCTGAGAGTCAACAGCTTGCGTGATAGGCGGCTCACAGGAACACAGCTTCAAGCACAGCATAGTAGTGGTAATAGTAAACAAGTCTCAGTTTCAACTGTAAAGTACAGACTTTGAGTTGCAGGTTTGACAAGTCTGAGATACAGCAAGAAAGCCATTGGTAAGATGTCAGAATAATAAGAAGAGACTTGCCAATTGACTATTGAAGATTGGAATAAGGTGTTATGGACTGATGAATCAAAATTTGAGATTTTTGGTTCATCATGCAGGATTTTTGTACGTCGTCGAGTAGGCGTATGGATGGTTCGTCAGTGTGTGACATCAACTGTCAAACATGGAACAGGAAGTCTTATGGTCTGGGGCTGTTTTGCTGGATCTCAGGTCAGTGACGTGTACAGAGTGAGAGAAACCCTGAAACAAAATGGCTACCAGAACATTCTGCAGCGCCCTGCAGTACCCTCTGGCATGCGTCTAGTTCGTCTGGTTCATCCTACAGCAAGATAATGACCCAAAACATAAGTTCAAGCTACGCCAGAACCTTAGGAAAAAAGAACAAAATGGTAAGCTTGAATACATGTAGTGGCCAGAAGTATCCAGACTTAAACACCACCGAGCTGCTTTGAGAACTGGACAGAAGAGTGAAAGCATAGAAACCTACAAGTGAAACACATTTATGAGAGCTTCTGCAACAGAGTTGGGACGAACTTTCTGCAGAATATTTGATTTCCATCATAGAAAGAATGCCCTCAGAGTGTGTTCAGCTGTCATATCTGTAAAAGGTGGCAAACGTTTTGAATACATTTTGGTTTGTCCATGGATTCCATGATCTCTTTTTCAACTTCAATTGTTTATTTGTCCTACTCTTTCATTTCAGAGTACAGTGAGACATTGAACTGCTTGAATTTCAACAAAAAAACAAATTAGCGTGTTCTAAAATGTTTTGACTGGTAGTGTAGTTCACAAATACTTCATTATTAATTCACATTACTGCTACCTGTTGCGAGCATTACAAATAACAATAAATTTAAAAAAAAAATCAATTTATATTACACTATACTTATACAGACAAATCTTCCCTCTGTCTTCCCCAGTGTCGCAAGTACCACATGTGGTGCAATGTACATGGTTTTCACAGGGGATTTATACTGAGTGTGCCAATATAAAGGAAAGACTCTGCATGAAGGTTGTTTGTGCAAAATAAGTCCAGCTAGAGCACTGAATCTGTCTCACCATTGAGATCCACACATACATACATACATATATATATATATATTATATGCGTTATACAATATAAACACAGGGTGCATTAATCATTAGTACTATTTATCCATTAACCATTAACAATTTTAGTGATACACTTAATACACTTCAAAAGGAACAGAAAAAACACAAAACACAGTATGTACTCTGTTGCAACATCTGTGGATGTGCAGCCAAGTAGAATGTTTGACCTGCAGAAAAATAAACAGTGAGTGCATGAAGTAGGCCTATCGAGGCCCAGATTGCAGTGTCTCTGCGGGTTCTTCTTTTAGCATCTTGCTAACCTATTTTTTAGTGGGGTCAGTATCTAAGCCAAGCAAGCTGTAGTCCTCAAATCACAGCCAGTGTTCCTAAAATATAAAGTGAATTGTTAAATATAGTTTATAAATTTTGCCATAAGATCGATCATAATACTATTCCAGGAGCATATTTTTTGGCATGTGTTTTGTCTGATTAAATTAGATTGCATATATCAGTTTGTTATACACTATATGTCCCAAGGTTTGTAGATGCCTGCTTGTCAAACATTTCTTTTGAAACCAAGGGTATTAATAGGTCACCCCGTTATTGCACTCAGCCTCGTCTCTTGGGAAAGCTTTGCATTTGAGCATTGCTGGGAGGATTTACTGCATTCAGCCACAGGGGCATTAGTGAGGTCAGGTGTATGATTAGTTCTGGATCACAACTCAGTTCTTTATTCCTCTCTAACTGACCCTGATTTGACACTGGGCATGGTGACCTTAGGCTCATAAGGGCCTGTTCGAGAGCATCCTATTCTACTGCCAATACTTTTTTATGGATATTATACAAGCTGTGTGTGTGAGCAAATGAAGGACTGTGTCAAGCTGTCTGTGTTAGCAACTAGTGCATGTTAAAGTCGCGGAGGTCACTAATTAGAAGAAGTGTCTTTACTTTAGGACAGATCAGCTGTAGCATTAAAACCACTGGTAATGGCACCTGACCGTGAGTGGAATATATTAGGCAGCAAGTCAACAGTTAGTTATTGAAGCTGATGCATTGGAGGCAGAAAAAATGGGCAAGCGTATGGATCTGAGTGACTCTGAGAGGGTCAAATGGTGATGACCTGAAGACTGGGTCAGACCATCTCCAAAACAGCAGATCTTATATGGTTAGCACCTACCAAAAGTGATCCAAAGAATGACAATCTAAACTGACCCATGTCCATTGCTGAATGCGCCTACAGTGGGTATCTTCAGATGCAATGTAAGAAGTAGTTTCCTTTTACATCATGAAGAGGGCTGGCTGGGTGAGTTGGCTCCAGGATGCACCATAAAAATAAGACAAGCTAGTGGAGGTAGTGTGATGCTCTGGACAATGTTCTGCTGGGAAACCTCAGGTCTTACAATTAAAGTGTATGTGAACGTGACACGCACCCCTCATCTGAACATGGCTGTGGATGAAGTACACCCCTTCACAGCAGTATTTCAACAGGATGCACTGCTTGATCAAAAATAGTTGATTGATCAAAAATAGTTGATTGATCAAAAATAGTTTGAGGAACATGAGAAGTTCCTTGTGCTGACTTGGCCTCAAAATTCCCCAGAACTTAATCAGATCTAGCGTCTGTGGAATGTGCTGGACAAACTGGTCCAATTCATGGAGGCCCCACATCACAAATTACAGGGCTTAAGGGACCTGATGGCAGATACCGCAACCTTCAGAGATCTTGTGAAGTCCATGCCTCAGTAAGAAAGAGCTACAATATATGGACAAAAGTATTGGGTCGCGTGGCCAGTACACCAACAGGCACCAACATGGTACTGCAGATTTACCCCCCCAAAAAAAAAAAAAACCAAAACTGGAATGTTGTGGCTGTGGCTGAGTGGTGTGTGTGCTGCAGTATGAGGTCAGGTGGGCACTAGGACCACGCGGCCCGCTTCCCCTCCTCTCCTCCTCTCTCATAAAGTGAAGACGGAGCGCTGGATACTTTAACAACAAGATGGCGGAGCACCGCGGAGTGAGAAATCGGAATGCTTTGACGACAAATCATGTAAACCACAAACCTGACGAAGGTAACAACGACTTTAAAATTTCTGAAACTTTTAGCGTCGTTTCGGCGCGGTGTTTACTTGCTGCGTGCTGAGAAAGCGCTAGGAGTGTAGAGTTTGTGAATAGTTAATAAAGTTTTCACACCGTGTGGCTGTGAGAAACTTCTAACGTTACCTGATCAGTCTCCTGATTTTTCTGACTTTTCCTGTCCTGTTCCGGTAGCTGTGAGTGCTTTCTCCGCATGGTGGCGATTTCCCCCCTCCTTAAACTCTAAAGAGAAAGTTTTGCCCGTGTTTATTTGTTTATTTGTGTATTTTTTGCTCCGACTGGCCGGTTAACGGGCTCTGTGTTCTGCCCGAGGCCAGTGCCTGTTTATTTTGAGTTTGCTATTCTTGGCTGGCAACTTTTCAGCTTAGATAAACTTTTAACGTGCCCAAGTCACTTGTGACATCTGCTACTCTTTTTGACTTAGTGTGAGACAAAACTGTCAGCTTTTTATGCCTGAAGCTTGCAAAAACAACGCTTGTAGAATTTGCAATAGACATTTTGGGTTAAGATAATTTCGTAACCGGCTTAAATTGTGCAAATGTGCTGCGAGCCCCCTGGCCAACTCAGTAACTGAGCCCTGGAGAGTGTGTGAGCGAGTTTGAGACTGTGTGTGTGTGTGTGTGTGTATGTATGGGGACAAGCTGAACCTGCCGCACTCTGAGTGTTTGTGAGGGAGTTCTGATTTCGTTAGGTAACTGGTGTCTTGGGTTAACAGTAGTTCTCATTCAGAGTGCAGAGCTGAATGGGAACGTTTTCGTAGATATGTTTGTTTATTTTTATATTTTAAGTATTGTAAAGCAGCTTGTCTTTCTACAAGTCCCAAATCATCTAGGATGTAATGTAATTTGTCTCTCTGTGTATATAACATACAATAAGCATAAGGCTTAACTTTTCTCACCTGTGTTTCGTGATTTTGCGGTTTCATTTGAAGGGCGTTGTGGATATAAACACATTATCCCGAATTATTAATTATGGTTTAATGACGCTAATGGTTTAATGACGCTGTTTATATCTATCTATCTATCTATCTATCTATCTATCTATGTATGTGTGTGTGTGTGTGTGTGTGTGTGTGTGTGTGTGTGTGTATATGTGTTTGTGTGTGTATATATGTATATGTATATATTTATCTATATCTATATATATGTGTATATATCTATATATATAAAAGTGTGTGTATATACCCACATGGTTAATTATAATCCCTCTGTAACCATAACATTTCTTCTGATTAGGGCTCAGAGAACATACTGGCCAAAGGGAAAAGTAAAATTCCTGATTCAGGCAGCAGTGGGTTATTTTAACTGGCTCCTGTGTCCTTGCGTACTTGAGTTCGCTTCACACACACTGCGGTCATTTGGCTTCCTGCCCGAAGGGGCCGAATGGACACCCTGTTGCTGTTTGTTTTGTGTCCACCGGAGAGGAGAGGAGAGGAAAAAGCCAAATGTAGCTGAGCTGCTGACCAAATCCAGGCTTATCGCAGCTCGTGGGTAAAGTGCAGGGGTTAACAGTTAACACTAGGATCCGCACGCCTGGAATAGAAAGTGATCCGTGTGCGGAGGGCCGTCCAGCTAAAGGACAAAACTGTAGTAACCCATGGTTTACCGTGGAGTTGACAAAGTATACATTTGTGTATTTATATTGTGTCAGAGATGTGTAGTGTTTGAAAACTTGGCCATTACACCAAACACAGTGTTCTTTATTTTGCGAATTGGCTCCTTTTTTAGCAGCAGTAACATCTTGGCCTTTTCTTCAACCAGTGAGAGTCGCCAGTTGACAGGTGCATCATCACTCTAGGCTTGTCAAAAGACTCTTTCGGCCTCCACAGATGCTTCTGTCCTTTTAAAGTATTCTAGATTTGTGTGAAAGGCTGTGTGGTTATAAATATGCAGCTGGTCTTTGCTCCTTTTCTTTAAATCCTTCAAGTACACAATGAATGGCTGTATATAATGTGTGAAAATGAAAGCTTTTTAGTGGTTGATCTGTTTTAATCTGTGTCCACGTGAAACTGCTCAATGTTCTGCATTTACAGATATGAGAGGGGTGGAGGAAGTTCCGATATCTCGTCCAGTTTTGGAGTCCTCCATGGAAGAATTAAGCCCCGACACAAACGGAGCTGCCCCGTGTGCTGTAGAAGAGGAGCTCGAAGAGGAAGAGCCAGTCCCTCAGGGAGCACGGCCAGTCCAGATTGTGGTGGCCAAAGAGGATGACCACATGTTTGAGCTGGATGCTGCTGCGCTGGAGAAGATTCTAATGCAAGAGCATGTCCGGGATCTCAACGTGGTTGTGCTGTCTGTTGCTGGAGCTTTTCGCAAGGGGAAATCCTTTCTGCTAGACTTCATGCTACGCTACATGCACAGTCAGGTTTGCCATACTTGCTCTCACACGTTCCACACACGTCCCCAAAGTCATCAGCATGCATACAATGCACTCCTCATCTTCACTGGCATGTTGTGACCGTTTCCCTGAAGTGTAATACCAGCCTGGCAGGTTAATGTTTTCACCCAGAAAAGCAGTCGTGAGCATGCTTTGCAGGTGTCTCGTTCTCGTCCTCCTCTGTAGTCGGTTGAGTCATGGATGGGAGGAGATGATGAGCCACTAACAGGTTTCTTGTGGAGGGGGGGTTGTGAGAGAGAAACAACAGGAATACAAGCCTGGAGTGAGGTCTTTGTGGTGGAAAAGCCAGATGGCAGTAAGGTGAGGTGCTCGTCAGTCATTCATCACTGAGCGATGTTGCTACTCCGATGTCCTTAAATGTAAATAGTCTAATTGCAATTTGTCCATAGGTTGCTGTCCTTTTGGTTGACACTCAGGGAGCCTTTGACAGTCAGTCCACCATCAAAGACTGTGCTACAGTTTTCGCCCTCAGCACTATGACCAGCTCTGTACAGGTGTGTTATTGGGCAGAAAAAACTAATCTATCAATGTATTCAGGCATGCCTCCAAGTCACATTGCCATATGTTCCCTTTTGTTTGTTGTAGGTTTATAATCTTTCACAGAACATTCAAGAAGACGACCTGCAGCATCTGCAGGTACATGTTTCTTCAGTGTAATTTTCAGTTTCAAATTAGTTTTCAATATTCGTTTATATTGTCCTGTTTGTTTTTTTTTTGGTTTTTTTTTTAAGCTTTTCACAGAATATGGTCGTCTAGCCATGGAGGAAATCTATGAAAAACCATTTCAGGTAAGAAATGGTTTAATCTACTTTAGAAGGTTCAGGAGTTTTTTTGTTCTCTAGGAGTTCATTTTTGTTGTATTTGCCTGTAACTTCTTCCCAATTTTCCCCCCCCCCTCACTTCTCTTCTTTAGAAACTTTTGTTTCTCATCAGAGATTGGTGTTACCCTTATGAACATGATTATGGGCTTGTGGGGGGTAATCGCTTTTTGGAAAGGAGACTTCAGGTGAGGTCATTATATTTATTATTTATTGTTGTTGTCATTGCAGTAGTAATAATACCAATAGTAACAAATTATTGTGTGTTTCCTGTACAGTGACAAAGGAAGTGTATTACTGAGGGTTGTATTATTGTCAGTAAAGTGTACTGAATGTGTCTCCATCCAGTCCATATTGTTAGTAATCAGACATATGATTGGTTGTTCGGATTGTTAGTAATCAGAGATTTGAATGGTTGGCTGAACACCTGTATTTAAAGCTACTGTGCTGAACTATGTATAAATACTGTGTTTTAGGTGAAACAGAACCAACACGAAGAGCTGCAGAATGTGAGGAAGCACATCCACTCTTGTTTCTCCAGCATTGGCTGCTTTCTGCTGCCTCACCCAGGGCTGAAGGTCGCAACCAACCCCTATTTTGATGGTAGACTAAAAGGTTAGAACCTTGTCATTCTCAGATGCATATGCTCATGCACAACAATGTTCTAATCTTGATCCACTCTACAGATATTGATGATGATTTCAAGAGGGAGCTACAAAATCTTGTGCCCCTCATGCTAGCCCCAGAGAATCTGGTGGAGAAAGAGATCAATGGAGCCAAGGTCACATGCAGGGACCTGCTTGAATATTTCAAGGTATGGATTTTATTTTATTTTTTTTTTAACCTGTATGAACATATCTGACACTCTTGCAATTACAGTACTGTTTGTTCCTTGAGTTCAGATGAAGTATTTTTACAGCAGTATTCTTGTGTGTGCGCAGGCCTATATTAAAATCTACCAAGGCGAAGAGCTTCCTCATCCCAAGTCCATGCTGCAGGTACACATTCTCGGTGTTTCATTGGTTGTCTACATGTATTTATTTCATATCGCTCACTGTACCTCTGTACACTAGGCAACAGCTGAAGCAAACAACCTTACAGCTGTAGCTGGAGCAAAAGACACTTACAGCCGTGGAATGGAGCAGGTAGGATTAATGTTTTCATGTTTTTCTTCATTGCATAGTCTGGTTACATATTGTGTCTTTTAAATTACCCATCAAGTAATTTTTTCATTCAGTTTAAGAATTCATTTACACCTTCCTGAAATTAGACCCAAGAAGGAATGGGACTTGAGTCCCCAATTAATATAGCTGGAGTGTGACGACGTAACCTAGATAACTGAAAATAACTTGAGGCCATTGCACTGAAATAGGTTTGGCCTAGATAATTCAAAATGTGCCTAAGTATAAGAAATCAATATTTAAGGTTTCTTGTTCTCCTCTCCTTTCTCTACACCCTGTGTGTGTTTTTGTCCTAGGTATGTGGTGGAGACAAACCGTACATTGCACCGATAGACCTCCAGCGCTATCATGAGGAGCTCAAGCAAACATCTGTCCAGCAGTTCCGTGCTGTTAAGAAGATGGGAGGACTGGAGTTTAGCCAGCGCTACCAGGAGCAGCTGGAATCGGAGCTTGACGAAGTCTTCGCAAATTTCATTAAACACAATGAAAGCAAGAACATTTTCTATGCAGCAAGAACTCCCGCCACGCTGTTTGCCGTCATGTTTTTCACCTACATAGTCTCCACAGTGACTGGCTTCATTGGTTTGTCTGTAATCGCGGTGCTGGCCAACCTGGTGATGGGTGTGTCACTGCTGTCGTTGTGTGCTTGGGCATATGTCAGATACTCTGGAGAGTATCGAGAACTGGGTGTGGCCATAGACCTCACAGCAGAAGCCTTGTGGGAGCAGGTGAGTAGTGTGGGTTTTTTCTTTTTTCTTATTTTTGCTGCTTTTTCATTTAGATGCACATTTTGATGGACACAATCGAAGCCTGTGTCCAGGATCTTTGTTGCATAGACATGAGGGGAAAAGATGGTGTTTTTTTTTTTTTTCATATTGAATCTTTCAGACAGCCTAGTCAGTGAAATGGTCAGATCATGTTCTCTAGGCTCACCCCCAATGTCCCACTGAGCTACAGCTGCTCACCCCCACCTCTTTTTGGTGCTGCTGCATTGCACCTCTCTGATCCCTTCCTTCCTCACTCTGTATATCTGTCCCATGACATTCAGTCTTAAGCCTTGATCTTAACTCCGTTTCATCTCTATCTTCTGCTCTGTAGAGGAATGTGCCAAAGTTGAAGCACTCCCTCTTCTCTCCTTCCTCATAGGATTTTGCCATGTTTCTCCACTGTACGCTAGTTTTCTCGCAGTGTCTATTGCAGATCCAAAATATGTCAGAAATTCATTGTGCTCCACCACACTAGTATGTCTTGTTGGTAAACTCCACTTCAACACTTGCCCTCTAGACCTCTCAGTATTAAATTTTTGGTAGATTTTTGTTACTACTTTGCATAATTCCTGTATTGGTATTTTTTTTATGTACCACTAACAAGCCTCTTTATTTTTCTTTGTGTCTTGCTCCCTCCCTTTTTTAATCACCTTTAGGTGCTGAAGCCACTGACCGAACAATACATGGAGGAAAATATTCGCCAAACTGTAGTTAACTCTATAAGAGCCAGTCTAACGGATCAGTTGACACAAACTACAAAGTTAAAGACCACCTGACCACTTATTGCACCTTGTATATCTCCTCTTTTTGGTTTTGTGCAGAGTGTTTTTTGTTGTGTAGTTTTTTTTTTGTGAATTCTGTTCCCTTAGACTCCATAATTTAAACCAAAGTTTACAATCCATACCCTGTCCTTTATACAGCTGAAGTGAAAGAGCGAAGCTCAGTCACTGTAATGTAGAAAGAAGCACTTCCTTATAGACGCACGTGAATTTAAATTTCTCTGTAAGTTCTTCATGCATGTTTGGTTGTCTTAATGCTGAGAAATAGTCGGGGGAAAGGTTACATCCATTTTACACATTTTAAACTCATTAATCCCTGGATTTCTGTTCTTTTAAGCCTGTTTAGATTTGTTTGTTCATTTTAAATGAAGATATTTCTGGTATGTTCCAGAGGTTAAGACTGCTACTTTTGCCCATATCCAGCGTTTCTGCAAGTGTTAAATAACTGACCTTCATCCGATTAGCTTTTTTTTTTTTTTTTTCTGGTAAATTCACTACAGTTAAGATGATTGTAAATCCCTCCAAAACTATCCAGTTTTCCTCCTGTACACTTTAGATTGTATCTTAATCTTAAGCATGTACATGAATGTATACAGACAATTTTTATATTTTATTTCTAAATCAAGGGGGGCAGTAGTTTACAGTTGAATAATTTGCTCTGTACTGTACATGAATTGAATTTTGCTGTTCATTTACTGTACTTTGCTAAAGCTTGCCTGAACTTGTCGCACCACGCACAGCTCTGTGACTGGAGTTTGCATGGGATGACTTGTTTTGTCTGCCTTTTAAGGACATGTCCTATAATTTATTTTTTAAATTAAAAGTATTTAAATTATCTCTGTTTTTGGTTCGTCTTTCACAGATATTGTGAAGTTCATTTGCAGGGTCTAACCATCAAATCTCAGCCAAGCTCTGGAGGTTCAGTCAAATGATTTCACTTTTTTGCCTGCTCTTATGGAGTCCGTATCTGAGGTATGGACTGATTATCATAGAAATATTGGAATATAAAGTTCAGGTCATTCAGTACAGGTCCTTATCTGTACCCTTGAACATCCAATTGTACACTTTGACCTAATTTACTGCTCTTCCAAGTGATTGATTATATTGGTTCCACACTCCGTGTCTTGTCTGTCTTATCAAGCTTCAGGCACATGCTCAGTATAGACTAGAAGGTAGTTTGTGCTTTTTAGCTCCAAGGGTTGCTCCGCTATAGTCATGTCTCTATGGTAACAGACAATTTAAAGTCTGAACAATGGGGTTTTGGCTGTGCAGCAGTCTGCCGTTACAATCTAGTTCAGGCACTGAGGACTAGTGCAGGATAAGGTAAGGGTTGTGAAGGAAAATGTCCTTAACTCTGATTTTGCCAAGTATTTATTTATACAACATTTGGACAAAGTTCATAGAGTGGTTATGTGAGCACTTTTACAGCCTGTGGTAACTATATGTAAACTTTGTGTTGCAACAAACTGCTACACAACCAGCCATTTATTGTACATCTGTTTACTGATTGTTTCTGTTTTTCCATTATTGAGTTGACCTATTCAGTGTGCAGCATTATGCTATACATATGTGTGGTATTTCATATATATAAAACCTTTAGTTTTGGCAATGTAAATGATGTCAATTCAGAAGAAAATGACTAATGCAACCACAATGCATGTTTTTAACTTTATCTTTTGACTTTTTTTTTAATCTTTTTTGTTTTCTAACTCTAAAATGCAGTCTAAGCACTCTTAAAACAATGGAGGGAAGTTGCAGATCCGCAACAGAGTCCTTGAATAATCATGTTCTTGGTAATGCCCATTACAGACAAATGGGCTTAGGAGAAGTAATTTCTGAAGGTTTAGTCAAGATTCAGCAATGTGAATCCAGTGAATTGTTCTCCAGTGACATGAACTTAAGGTCAAGTGACAGACTGACCTACTGTGTGAAGACTCAAAATGATCCATATGATGACTCTCGTCATGGGACACTATTTGTTAAACCCAAGGCTTTGCCTCCAGATAACGAAAATATATATCATTTAGACGGACAAACAATGGAATTGTTGCGGAGCATTTTAGCCACAACAGAAATGAGCAAAGTTAAAACTGGATCATGTACTCTGGTGTCCAAAGCACTGGAAGCAGGGTCACCACTTGCAAGCCCTGACAGAAATATAGAGCTGGAGAACTTTAGAGTGCACTTTAATCCCAGCAAAACCCTCCACCTACCACACAGAAGCTGTGCTCACTCAGACTTTAAGAGTGCTGTGGGCAAACTAATCCAAGAACCTTCTGCACCAGGCAGTTTAACCAATAAATCAAAAGAAAATGCGAGTGTCCGAAGCGATCAGCGCCTGTTGTCCGAAGGAAGGCAGCTTGGTTTTTTAGAGGCCTTGAAAAAGAAGTTACGACAAAAAGATCTAGAAAATCAACAGACTGTCCAGTTGCTGCTGCTAAAACATCAAGAGCTGAGGGATGTGAAAGAAAAGTCAAAGCTAAGAGACATGGAGGCCCAGCTTGTGGTTGAAAAGCTGAAATGTGAGGAGCAGAAGAATGTTGAGCTCACCAAGAGGTTTGACAATGCTTGTGAAGATCTGAGGAAGAAATTGTCAACAGCTAAATGTAACAATGAAAGCCTCGCCCAGCAACTCAAAGCACTGATGGAGAAGTATGAGCGACTCCAAACACGAGCCAATACCATTAAGGACCAATTTCTTGAGGAACGTACCAAGCGAAAGAGCTCTCACAAAACTGTAAAGAAGATCCAACAGATGGCTGAGGAACTACTGAGGAACCAGACGCTTCTGGAGAACCAGAGGGACATGGCAGCAAAAGAGCTTTTTACATGCAGACAAAAAATGAAAATGTTGGAGGAGGAACACAAGAGGGCTGAGGAGGAGCGATTAGCCATTCAGGCTGAATATAAAACCCTTAGACAAGAGCTTTATGAGACTCAAGAGGAGAACAAGAAGCTCATGCGAGTAGTTCAATCCAAAGAATTTGAGAAAAAAAGAACCGAAGAACATCTGCAGGAATCTCAAAACGTGCTAAAGCAACTGAATGCAGAGCTGGATGAGAGTAAAATGCAAAGAGAATCCATTCATCAACTACTGGAAGCCACAAAGAAAGAAAGAAAACTAATTCACAGCAGAAGTCAAGCAGAGAAACTGCAGTTACTGGAGCAGCAAAAGGCTTACATGAAACAGTCTGAAGACATGAGAATGGAGTGTGAGGCCTTAAATGAAGTTCTGTCTAAACTTAAAAAAGACAAGATCATGTTAAAGGAGGAGCTGCAGTGCCTTCAGAAAGAAAAGACAAAGGCAGAGACAGTTTCCAAGTGTGAGGGAGACAGACTGAGAGAGACTGTTAGTCTGTTGGAGAGGGAAAGAGAGCTTCTTCTGGATGAAATGAGAGATTTGAGGAAGGATTACTTCAGTCTGAGCGACCGCATCACACAGAGGCTTGGGCAGCTGGACCATGATGCTCCTATGAGCATCACAGATATTTCATCATTTCATCAGAACAGGGCACCCAATACTGGCACAGTCCCAGTCACACCAAGTATGGACAGTAAGTACAAGCTTACAACAGCTCAACGAAAAGTCCAATTTACGGGTCATTCCACGAAATCAGTACATTTTCAGCTTTGAAAATCTTAAATAGAAAATCATTTTTTCTCAATTTTTTAATTATCTCTGGAAAGAAGACCTCCTAAAGTGACAAAAAATTTATGGTGCCATCTCAGGCTTTTAGTTTTATTTTTTGTATTATATTTTATGATATGACATCTTAGAGAAGTAACAGGACTGACAGTATGAGGGTTGACGATTTCAAGCTAATTTGCCTCTAGTTAGCTAATGTTCAAGGTCACAAGAGCAGATGTCATACTGTTTGAAAGGATATTACTTATAGATATGGTAAATATCAAGATACAAAAAAAAATATTTTAATTAATATGTTAAAAATTGGTAACAGGAATGACGCGGTATGATCTCCCCACCCCCAACAATCCCATAAAACAACAAAATTCTACATTATAGAAGAGGGAAACTTGTGTTTTAAATGTTGGAAATCCTCTTCCTATAAATTATGTAACTTCCTGTAAATTATGTCACTGCTGGAATGTGTCATTTTTTACAGGGTTTTTTGTGTGTCAGTAACAGGGTTGACTTGAAATCAGGGGACACTGATAAAATTATTTAATTTTTATAGAGATGACATGTGTTCATGCTAAAAAACATTGATTAACAATGAGATTACCTTTAGGACAATACACAAATGTGAAAATTTTATCATTTTTCCAACTATTTACTATTAAGAAGACCTGCTGAAAAATAACTTTCATAGTGAGGGACAGGCCAAAATCCCTGCCTTATCAGCATAAATGCAAATTTAACCATGGACAATAATATTGAATTTACTTAATTTTTAGGAAGTATTGATGATAGAAGACATTCTAATGTTATGTTTTCAAATTATGCATGTATCTGGTATTATAGTGATATTGTGACAGATTATTTATCTGGGACGCAAAATGTACCGATTCCACGGAATGACCCACTTTACCAATATTTATCAACTAAGACTTCATAGTGTAAATGCTTGTCAAGTCACCTAAATATTTTCTGTAAATACATTCTCAAAACGTGCTCAAACTGCATCCAGATCTTCATCGCGGTGGCACAGATTAGTCAGCGTGGTTCACATGCTGTATGACTTGGTGATCTATACAACTGAACCAAACGGGCAGGCAGCTGTTTTACACAACAGGGTTTCCACAAACCATCTCACGAGTAGGAGCAGAATCAGTTTGGTCATCAATATGGAGGAAGTCTTCACCGCCTCAGTAAAGAGCTGAAAATGGTTCGAGTGAAGTTTTAGTAAGGTACTTTTACAGAGAAAATTTGGATGACTAATGACCCCTAGTGTTTGTGTGCTACATTGGCCTTGAAAAAACTAACACCAAATGTGTTTTGTCTGATATCTGGAGTAGCGAAATAGTGAAATTGTGTAAGTTAGATTTCTGGCATAACCATTTCTTGTGTACACAATCTAATATCAGAAAAACCAGACAAATCACGGCTGTCCTTCTCCCCCCCCCCAGTGATACAGCACATAAGAAGAAAACTGGAGGAAGAGGACAAAGTCCAGCAGGAGTCCTTTTAAGCAGCAGTGACCATTAGAAAATTCTGGAGCTTTTTATATTTTCCTGATTGAATTCGTGCATTTTTACTTTTTTCTGTTTTAGTTTACTTTAATGCACATTATTTTAACTTGTAATAACTGTATATATACAAAACGGACAACATCGGATAATGGATGTTGCTTAGGAAACGTCTTTGTGAAGGTTTTTCGCTTCAAAGCCTTCTCAAGCACCGCGTTACTTCTCGTCCTCTCAGAACATTTAGCATTGCTCGTTTCACCTCCGCTGAGACCTTCTCGTCGTCGGAAGACTCACCTCTTCAAGGAGCACCTAGGGGACCACCTAGTCCTCACGTATTGCTTGCATTTTTTTATGCATGGGGAGAAGAAAAATCTCACTCTTCTGTTTGGGCTAACTTTGTACTAACTTCTTGACAGGGTTTGCTAACATGCGAAACTCAGTGGGTAGTAACTTGGTTGATAGATGTTGAATAGTCTAGGTTTGCAGTCATAAAGAGCAGATGTGGACTACTTAAAGCACTGATGTACATCGAGCGTCTGCCAAATGCTGTAACTAAAGCATGACTCCATTAAGATAGACTGTTCTAAAAGATGAATATAGCATTTATTTTACTTCGCAGACATGAAAAAAACAAAATACCAGTATAAAACATATGGTCCACTTGTTGAGCAATATTTTCAGAAAATGTTCAAAGTGCTTTGATATGACAACGTTTACAAGGAAATGAGCTGATCTTCAACGGCAAGCGATCGCTAGTACTGGTTTCAAAACGGAAAAGGTGACAACAGTTTAAGGTGCATTAAGTGTGACTTTCCTTTGAAACTTACCACAGAGCCAACTACTCTACAAAAATATGCAGGGACTTTAACCAGAAAATACCTTGGAGATGAGAAGTACTATATGTCAGCATGAAATTTTCTACATGAGTTAGGTCCAGTATTAAAATAATACAATTGCTAGGACCTAATAGTAGTTGCTACCTTTTTAGCAAACATGCAATGTGAAACAATGAGACAGGTTCAACTCACTATTTTGCATTTTCAGTATGAAATGATAATTTAAAAAATAGCAGTTAAAACCAAGATGTGATGGCAGGATAAGGGGGAAAAAAATTCTATAGCAGAACTACACACTATGAACTATACAGCAGTTTGCAGCCAGTTTCACGTCTCCATTTCTGTCTCGAGGGATGGACTTCCAAGTGTGGATTGTCTGAGCACTCACGACAAACATATTTCTGCATTTTCTGCTTTAGTCTCAACCACCCTGAACACTCCATCCTTCTCTTGTTTGACCTTTTTTTTGGCTTGATCTGAAACAGGAGATTTAATTCACATTATGTATTTATCTCATGAGAGAATAATCCAGCAGTTGTGATGAGATGTGAGCAGCAATAGAACAGTGTAAAAGTGACATGTGTCGCTACTAATAGAGCAGTTTTGTTAAGCAGACACCCATCATATTATTGTGATGGTCAACATTTCACTTACCTAGTAGGTCACTGCGGTCTAGCAAAATCTCCAGATCTTTGTCACTAATGACCTTTCCTTTGGTGCTCTTCACTGCCCTGTGAAACACATTAAGCACACATCTCACATGAGCAATGCAACATCAGTGTCTCACAGCACCATAGTAGGTACCCCAAATAACCATATCTGGTTACAGCTTGGTTTAATATAATGATTATGGCTGCAGATAACAACCAAGACATTTTGGATAAGGAGAATTTTGCACCCTAGCTAAAAAGTCAGTAGTTCTGACTTCTTTCACAGTTCTATTGTTCTATTACAGGGCATTTATTGTATGTACAGAAAACTAATATTGCCAAGCTTGTAACAGTGGTAGATTTGACAAAAAATATTGATTCTCTGCATTGACTAGTTTATGCTTTGCCAAATTTGATCTATATTTCCATGCATCATGAGCCTCAAAGAAGTACCTGTCATAATCTCTGGACTTGAGAAGGTCCATCAGTTCATTCATATCCACACATTTCTTGGTCTGCTTGAGGTCAGCTTTCCCACCTTTGAATTTATCTAATAAAAAAGATATTAACACAAAGAATCTGAAATGGGATGACAGGAAAATAAAAATAATGTGAAGTGATCATAGAATTAAAGCCAGCAACTTTAACACCTTAACAATTGGGAAGAAAATTAAACCATGCAAAATGGGGTTTCCCCCACATGTTTGTAATGTATAGTTTTTAATACATGTTTGGAAATGAAAACATAACAGGCAACAGACCCAATTTGCCAAATCCCCAGAGCATTTTGGCTGAATCGGGGCAACGTTATACTTAACTTATAGCACAGATAACTGGCAGGAAGTTTGTGCATAAAACAGTAACACTGACACATTTGTTTCTTAGTTTGCCATGTTTCAGTATAATTGTGAATTACCAAAATTAAATTAATGTATCTGTGCCCCTGTCAGTTTGGTAAAAAAACATTATACAGGTATTAATTAAAATCACTTGTTATGAAGCACTGGCTTTTGAAGGATTAAACCTACTTAAAATGCCCTACTATTCACCAACCTGATACAGTAAGGTACTTCAAGTGTAGCAAGATAAGCACATTTCATTAGCTTACTTTTGTGAATCACCATCTTCTCCAATTTTCTCTTAGCAGCTGCCTTCTCCAGAATTTTCTCATCAATAGTGTTGGCAGTGACGAGGCGGTACACCACCACAGGCTTTGTCTGTCCAATACGGTGACACCGATCCTGAGCTTGCAAATCTGCCTGAGGGTTCTACAATAAAGAACAGTGCACACACACATTCTGAACATCTGATACCAAGCTGCATTTTATACTAAATTATTAGATGTAGATGTAAGCTTTTGGGGAAAATGTATGCCTACCCAATCACTGTCAAATATGATGACAGTATCTGCGGATGTGAGGTTGATCCCAAGACCGCCAGCTCTTGTGCTCAGTAAGAAAAGGAAGACCTCTGGATCTGTGGAGAACTTCTTCATCTATACAGAGTAGACAGAAATGTCTCATCACCGGCATACACTGATACAGTTGTATCGAATATATATTCGAATATAAAAATCTTAAAAATGCATCCTGCATACATTCTCATCTCTGTCGCTGTATTTCATACTCCCATCCAATCGGCTGTACTGATATCCTCGGAGATAACAGTAGTCCATCAGAATGTCCAAGATAGAGGTCATCTGGCTGAAAATTAACACCTGTCAAACCAATTAGAAAATATAAGCATCTCAAATCAAAACTAAGGTGGTCTCTAGGTTACTACTGGGACACCAACCACATAAATGCACCAATATCTGCTAAACCAAGACCAAACAAACAGATGGAACGCACACCTTTTCCCTCTCCCAAATTGCTTGCATGGGGTCTACATATCCTGCATAAGAGCTGAATTACGAGATCTGAATGTCTGTACTTTACCTTATGTCCTCTCTTTTTCAGTTCAGGAAGCATTCTATCCAAAATCAACAATTTCCCTGATGTCTCCACCAACTGTTCATCAATCTATACAAAAGAACAAGCTTCACATTATTTAAGAGTACCATACCCAACAAATAAATTCTCTTGCGTAAAACAGATTCTTCACTTGAGATCAAGTTGTTACAAAAGTTAATTACTTTAAACTCTCCAGTTCCTGGGACTAGAGGGTACTCTATAAGGTAAGCGTGGTTGCAGCATCGCTTCAGCAGCATGAGGACATTTTGTAGTTTCAGGTTGATCTGGGCATCTACAGGCATCTGCACATCTACCACAGGAACAAAGCTGAAAAGGGAGATTTTGGAAATTACTTTAAGCAAATCAGGAAAAAAAGCTGTAGTAAACTGGACAAAACTGTCAAACAACAGACACTCACTTCTGCTGACTCTCCATTTCTTTTTGGACTTTCTCAAAGTATTTCTCCAGATCATGGGGAGAGTCACCACTCTTTTCAGAATAGTCAACTACCTTCCTGCTTCTTCGTTTTGGTCGACCTGCGGTTGACAGTTCCACAGATCCAGTCTCCTTCTTTGAAAAGAAAATGCATGACAGCTTATTAAACCATTAAGAGACTGAAGGAACTGCTTTGTATAATTACTTCACAATGGCAGTGACAAAAAAAAAAAAATCTATGCATTACCTTTTCTTGGCCCAACATCTGGCCAATGGTTCTGTCAACAATAGCTCTGTAAAAGGACTCCTGTTTAGCAGTGAGAGGTGCATACACCACAATTTCTTTCTTTGGTGGAACCTCTAAAGTCACATCAGACTTCAGTCGTCTCAGCAAAAAGGGTGTGAGAATCTGTTTTAACATTCACAAACAAACGCCAAACATGTCACCATACCATGTTTATGGACACTACTGAACATTAATTATGGTACAAATGATCTGGAGTATTCAGTATGCTTTGTTCTTACCTGGTGAAGCATATTCAGGATGTGGTGTTCCCTTTCGTTGACGACAATATCATCTCCATCTGAGGTGATGGTGCTGATGTCAAACCAAGACTCAAAACTGAAAGACAAAGATAGATTTCTGGATTAAGCAATGTTCAAAAATGGACTGTATAAAACTATAGTTTATCCACATGACTAAATACCTTTTCAAGTCATCGAAGACATCCGGGAGAAGGAAGTTCAGCAGAGACCACAGCTCAGCAAGGTTATTCTGCAGTGGAGTTCCAGTCAGCAGTAGCTTGTTATCAGTTGGAAGAGTTTTCAGCTCTCGCACCAAACGACAGTTCAGGTTCTTTATCCGGTGACCCTCATCCACAATTAGGTATTTCCATTGGTATCGCTGAACAAAAAAAGAACAGAGTGTTACAAATTAAATTCACTTTAGACACACATTTGTTCTTCTATAAATTGTAGATTAAATGCAGGATTGCATTTTAAGAATGATCCTAAGATAAGTTACCTGAAGGAATTTCCTGTCAATCATGGCTATTTCAAATGAGGTGACAACAACAGGGCACATATTCAGGGGTCCCTGAGGCTTACGAATCTTCTTGACAAGTTCTAGTCTCTCTTTCTGTGAGCCATGATAAAGTATAATAGATACCTAAATAACAGAGGGGGGAAAAAAAAAAAATCAAAACCGTGACAAAATGCTGCACATTAAAGGAAGTACTACAATTACAGACACATAATGGGTGGGTCCTTTATACAAAAAAGGTATAAAATCCATTGAACTTGTAATCTTAGCATACAGAGGTAGAAGCTGTTCCCACAAAATATTATTTACAAGTTACATTTTTTGCATTATTCTACATTAAAGCAAACTCTTGTTTCCTGTAACCTCACCTCCGGGGTGAAGCGCTTAAATTCACTGATCCAGTTGGGCAGAGTGGACAGAGGAGCAACAACCAAAAATGGCCCCATAACCTTCTTTTCAACCATCATTGCAATGTGAGCAATGCACTGTATGGTTTTTCCTAGTCCCATCTCATCAGCCAGGATACCATTAATACCATTCTCCCACAGCATCTACAGAACAAACATGTTAAATAAAAAGTTAATTATTTCTTGATCTGAGACATTTAACTTCATTAATTGTTTCACACTTGTCCTTTCCAGACTTCTTGTCTGCCGTTTACTTACCCTAAGCCACTCAATGCCCTCCACTTGGTACCATCTCATCACACCCCCAGTAAAAAGTTTTGGTTGCTGTAAAGGCACAGGCTGTCCATTTACTTTCCTTTTGGGGTCAAGCATGTGCTTGGCATTGTCTCGCACAGCCTCAGACAGTCGTCCTTTTATATCTGAGTTAGAGTCACTTATTTTCTCTATGTCTTCAGCCTGAAGTTTCTTCTGGCTAGAAGCCTCCTACATAAAAGAAGGTAAGAACATTTTAAAATCACAAAATACAGGTCTAAGGCCTGAGATTGTTTTAACTAGTACTTCAGATGTATTCAAGATTTGAGAGTATCAAACCTATGCATTAATAAAAATCTGAATTAAAAATGTAAACTTATTCACTTTCAAAATTACCTCGTCGATCTTCGGTTTCTTAGCTTTTGACATAATTTCCTATTAAAAAAACACAGAAACTTAAATGTCACTATGGATAGTTCATGATACAAAAAGCAGTTTAGTGAAAAACATCCATGTTAGAGAATGTAGTTTAAGAAGAATGCGTACCTCTTTGGACATGACATCAGCAATTTTGTAGTCTTCTTCCCTTTCTCTCTTTTTTCTCTCCACTGAAGAAAAACCACCAGAGAGAAAAATGTTTTCAGTGTAAATCTATTAGGCAAATGTTGGAATCTGAATTTTACGTTAGAGCTTTATATATCAATGTTTAAAAAAAAAAAAGCAACCCATATTTCCACACACACACTAACAAAGTGTACATATTTTACCTTTCTCTGTCTTTTTGTCACTGCCCTAGAAAATAAGTTACAGGAATAAAATATAAATGACTGTTTCTGTATAACAGTCATAAAAAACATTTTTAAAATCTTCATGGGTAAAACACTTGACATTAAATATGCAAGACTTAGAAACACGATTACATTTATCTTAAAAATGATCTTATCTTAAAAATGGCACCTTTCAGTTTACCTTCTGTTTCAGAGCTGCTTCTTTCTTTTCACGTCTTTCCTTCTTGCATTTTTCCTGTTAGCAATGGACCACATTAGTTTTGAGCAAACCGACGATACTGACACGTTCAAATAAGCAAGGGAAGCATGAGATGACTTGATTGAACTTGCCTAATCTTCATGGGTTGGTAAGAAAATAAAGGTTTGATTATTAAGATTAAAAAAAAAAAAAAGACCCTTTAGTTGGCTTGACAATCTGTAATCCCAGAAGGGGGTATGCACTCTTGAGTAATTGCAGCATTCAACTCACTTCCACACATTCCTTTGCCTTTTCACACTAATTTCACCCAATGAGAACACAAGGTCATATTTCAATACAAGTTGGGGCAAACCCCACCCCCAAAGCAAAAAAGGAAACATACCTCTTGCTGCTGCTGTTCCATTTTTGTAAGCAGAAATTTGGCATATATGTTGCTCTTCTCCAAAAGATGCTGAAGTCTCTTAAATCGCATTTCTTGAGAGTCTTTTTCCCACGACTCTCTAGCCTGCTCACAATACATGAACAACAGAGTGAATTAAGAAATGTGGGATTTTTCAGATCTATACACAAAAAGAAACCTGGCAGTGCAGTTCACCAAGGAAGTCATTGAGACTTTGTTCACCAATTACCTTTTCCATCATTTCTCTTTCCTTTTTCTCTCCTTCTTCCATCAAATTCTTTTCCTCCTCCTCCATTTCTTTAGTAATGACAATCTCTTCATCCTGGCATTTTACTACAAAGAAATAAACACAGTTTACTCTGGATTCACCAGTTCAGATAGAGCTCTACTCTTTGCATCTTATTTTGAGAGCAATGCAATTAAAATGCATATTCACTGAGACCTGAAGCCAGGCTGGTCACACACACCTGCAGTGGCTACCTCCATTGCAGCTCCTACTGGCTCTTCTGATTCGTTTGGTCTGGGACACTGAGGGGAGACACTACGAGTCTCTTCTTTAACAGTCCTAATCATTTGGGGACAAAAAAAATAACCTCATGCAAAGACAATTCACCGTCCCTTGTGTAAGGTGGGCAGTGAGAAACACAACAGTCCCAGGACTAGCAAACATCACACAAGTGAGCTAATTAAAAAAAAAAAACCACTATGGACAAAAGTATTGGGACACTTGCTTCCAACTTTGTGGACAGTTTTTGGGAGACCCTTTTCTGTTCCAGCATGACTGTGTCTCAGTGCACAAAGCAACGTCAATAAAGACATGGATGAATGAGTTCGGTGTGGAATAACCTGACTGGTCCGCACAGAGGCCTGATCTCAACCCCATCCAGCATGAATGACCACAAATACCCAGAGAAACATTCCAAAATCTTGTGGAAAGCCTTCCAAGAAGAGTGGAAGATGTTGCAAAGGAAGGACCAACTACATATTAAAGTCTATGTATTTGAAAGCAATGTCCTTGAAGTCCCTGTTAGGATAATAGTCAGGCGTCCCAATACTTTTGTTCACATTGTGTAAGCTGTTACTTAAGCAAATTACGAATGAACTTACCCACTCATTTTCGTCACCTATCGGAACTCAAGACAATAGACGACTGTTAAAAAAAGAAATCTTCCTTAAATTTGCACTGTTATGGCTCAGAAGTGAAGTAAATGTTGCAAAACAGCAAAACTATTTAAAAGTTATAGCAAACGGCGGGGTATTTTCTTGACAGGTTAGTCAATTATAACTTGCAAGTAACTTTGGTTAAAAAACCAACAATTCAGAGAGTGTAGAACTGACTTCCAAATCTAAAAATAAAGCAGAATAAAAACTAAATAAGTAAGTTAACACAACTCACAAATTGTAAACAGTTAAGCAGTCAAGCTCCAACCCCCAGAAGTTCCGGCGCGAGACTGAGAACAGCGCTGGGCAGTAGTTTCGCGCCAAATCGGACGCAACCAACTCGTCCTCAGCACGGGGTAGGTGTAAAGTTATGATAATGCTTATAAATAGTTTTTTTCTCATGCAATGATTGAACCTACACACTTCAATCATACAATTTCACCGTTCTATCCATTTCGAAGAATATAATGTCTGCGATCAATAACTTGAGCCACTTGGATTCTTCCACTTTACACGATTCCCCCCTTGTTTGATAAGTGTGCAACATGTTTCCCGCGAAAGATTTTGGCACAAGCAAAGAAAGCATGGCGAGTCGATCTGTAGCCAAAGAACAAAGACAAATGAGCTGTTGAGCTCAGTACAGTAAACTGGAGTTGTTACTCTGAGGACAGGTGACTTGGACAGAAGGGAAGCATCTCTAAATCCAGATAACTGTTGCAAGCAATAACAATATTTGCAAAACAGATTTGATTGTACTGATGAGAGATGCAATTTATGAGTAAATAAAAAGATCAAAGTTCAAGATCAGGATTTTTTTAACCATGTGGCTTGATGTTACCATGGGTCATAGTAGTTAAACCTTTCGTGTCTATATACGTATACAGTTCCATAGCTACTTAAATAAAGGGATGGTTAGAAAGTAAAATATACAAATGTTTTATTCTGGGCAGTAGAACAGCGGTGTCTTTAAAATATCATTCTTGCTTTTTTGTAGCCACTCAAATATTTTAACTTATTTGCTCAAACGCTGTTTCTGCACAGATCAGAGTCCACGTTTCTAGCAAATAAAGGCTGACTGAAATTCACCTCATAACACTTATCAAGACTACAGATGGCTGGTAGAAAAGAAAATCTTTGTAGAGACTTATATAAACCACTAGACGGCGACATTTGTCTATGTTTAATATGGAATCCACAGGTCAAGCTGAGAAGCTCATGAGCAATGCAAGAACCCCATCACCATTGGTTTCATTGAGTACTGTGCCTGAACATGTTCTGAAAAATGCTGTTTAAAAGCACACGTTTTATTTAGCAGCATTTATTCTGTTGGTGGGGCAGCTTGTGGCCTGGTGTTTAGGGAGTCCCATGAATGAAACAGAAGCGACAATCCCTTCTTTCTTTCCTTTCCCAAGTCTTGGAACGTGCCGTTTATAACCAAATCAACTTGTTTCTCTCTCAAAACAGGCTTCTGGACCCCCACCAGTCCAGGTTTAAGACAGCACACTCTACTGAAACTGCTCTACTCGCCGTCTCAGAAGAACTTCTGGCAGCGAGCTCAGCCGACCTGTCTTCGGCTCTGATCCTCCTTGACCTCTCTGCTGCCTTCAACACAGCCAACCATCAGTTCCTCCTCGCCACTCTCTCCAACCTTGGGATCTCGGGCACAGCCTGGCAATGGTTTGCTTCCTACCTCGACGACCGGAGGAGCCACGTAGCATGGCAATTCACCCAGTCTGCTCCACGAATATTATCCACTGGTGTTCCACAGGGCTCGGTCCTAGGACCACTTCTCTTTACTCTGTATACTGGTTCCCTTGGGGAGGTAATTGCCTCACATGGCTTTTCCTACCACTTTGATGCTGATGACACACAACTCATTCTCTCTTTTTCTTCCAGTGACAACCCCTTCCCACGTCTCAGACTGTCTGGTCGACATCTCCTCTTGGATGGCGGTCCACCACCTCAAGTTGAACCCCAGCAAGACTGAGCTCCTCCTCATCAAAGGGAGTCCTTCACCAAGCCACGACCTCATCGTTTCTGTTGGGAACCCGGTTATCATTCTAAGAAGGTAAGAAATCTTGGTGTTATGCTGAATGAAGAGACTGTCTTTCTCGCCGCAGGTTGACCAGATCTACAGAACATGCAGATACCTTCTCTACAACATCAGAAGAATCCGACCCTTTCTCACCACGAAAGCTACACAGATTCTCATCCAGTCTCTGGTCATCTTTAAACTGGACTACTGCAACTCTCTACTGCCTGGACTGCCACTGAAGGTAACTAAACCACTTCAGCTGATTCAGAATGCACCACAAGGTTAGTCTTCAACGTTCCTAAGTTCACTCACACCACAGCCTTATTACGGAACCTTCACTGGCTCCCTGTAGTTGCTCGCATTAAGTTCAAGTCCTTAACACTTGCTTTCAAATCCAAGAATGGTGTTGCACCCTCATACATAACAGCATTGATCAAACAACATATCTCTTCTTGTCCTCTCAGGGCTTCAAGCACAGCTCGTCTTGAGCCTCCACCGCACAAAAGAAGAGGGAGACCTGCGTCAAGACTCTTCTCGGTCTCAGCCCCCCAGTGGTGGAACGAACTCCCTCTTCCTATCAGATCTGCGGAGTCTCTCGCCTGAAGCGTCGCCCGTAGACCCTCCTCTTCAAGGAGTACCTTGGTGACTGACTATCTCTCTCATTTCGCTTGCTTACTATTAAAAAAAAAAAAACTTACCCCATCCCTTCCTTACCTTGTTTTACCTTCTGATTTTCTTTGACAGGTGTTGTTTAGGTGTACCGAGCGTGCAGTATCTTAGTTGAATGGTGAATGTTGACTTAAGTTTTACTTTAAAGGTCTAAGATACAGTTGTGGACTACTTGAGCACTGATGGACATCGCTCTGGATAAGAGTGTCAGCTAAATGCCGTAAATGTAAATGTAAAACATGAAGTAAAGAAATCCTACTGAACTTCTGATGTTATGAGTCAGGTTTTCTGCAGAAACCTAAAAGCTGTTATCTATTTTGGCTGAGTCCAAAATAAAAAACCAAACATAATTCCATACTCTTTGATTGTGTGGTTTCCGAAACATAATTACATATTTGTTGAAAGCTCAATTTTACTGTGTATTATTTTCTTATTTTAAGACATAGCTGAAGCACAGGTTACAGGTCTAGACTTTTAGCGTCTTTATTACCATTGCGTCTTTGGCACTTGCATGGCAAAGGCAGATTTCTTTTTCATTCAAATTGGGCGCAAATAGAACAAGCTAAATAAACACGAAGGGAAGTGGCAGGTGTGTGTGTGTGTGTGTGTGTGTGTGTGTGTGTGTGTGTGTGTGTGTGTGTGTGTGTGTGTGTGTGTGTGTG
>JBBPCX010000154.1:15393793-15424272 GCA_037974365.1 Hydrocynus forskahlii | reverse complement strand
GTGTGTGTGTGTGTGTGTGTGTGTGTGTGTGTGTGTGTGTGTGTGTGTGTGTGTGTGTGTGTGTGTGTGTTTGTGCAAGTGTGTATGTGCATGTCTCCCTCCATTGGCTGATATGCCTCACAGCACCGTAGAAAACTTTTGAGAATGGTGCAAATACTGGTGAACTCACTAGTGTTGACATGAACAATGGTTGCAGTATAAGCAAACTGAAGTAACTCATACATGATTATTTCATAACCGCTAGTCAAAATGTTTAGAGGATAGAAAAAAGTCCCTATGTTGATCAAATATGATGAAAAATCATGTCTTTTGAATTATATGACACAATGGATTGTATTTAACCAATATTTAACCAAGGACATGAGACAGCAAGGTAAAAAAAAACATTTTATTCTCAGATTGTCTCAAAAGACATTTCTTTAGTGTTACATACAACCACAAGAGGTCAGCAGACCTTCTCCAGTGTTCTCATACTTCCTGACCACATTCCATTACTTCCAGTTGGCATCAATAGTCAGTTTTCTAGATGCAGCCAGTGTTTTAGGCTAAAAAAGAATGTAAATGAAGAAGTCTAGATTAGTGTTGTAGTATCTGTTCCCACAAACCCATCAACATTTTTCGATATTCTTTTACTTCTACTAATTTCTCCCCTTTTTGAATGTTGAAGTATGTGACAAGTAATTAGGGAGGACTGAAAAACTCACAAATTTCTGACATTTAATTTTTACATTTGTGGAGACTACAGGGCTGGCATAGCTTAGGCTGACGAGAGGCCAAACGTAGTAAGACCGAGGTGCCTCCAAAATTCTTTGTGCTTGATAAGACGGATCAATTTACAAAACAGCTTTTTGTCAAAGGAGAGGACGGCCTCCTGCTCACTGCCTGGAGCGGTCTTATCTACCGCCTAGGAACGTGTGTGAGCTGCGGCACATTTCTTTTCAGCTAGTCTGCAGTCCAATTGTCAACAGAAAGATGGGGTTACTACAGTCCCCTGGCTTGAGGCATTCGCTGAAAATGAGAAATGCAGTGACAAAAAGGGAATTAAGAATTAGAAGCTAGACATGTTCCATGCTTGTTGAAAAGGTGTGGGACCACTGTGTACGCCTTGCTTTAGTTGCCATTGTCTTGCATTGTTTCATGTTTGTAAATCAGAGAAGCCAACATGTGATTCTCCACCACTTGTTGAGAAGTGTTTGATGGTGAGGTCTGACTCTAAACTGAAAGAAGGTTTGACTCTAGAGGAGGAACAATGGAGGGAAAACAGTGACCCATGACTGTCGTTCCTTGCACCATTATGTCTAGAGTTAGTTGTGGGATTTGTTGGCCATGCATTTGAAGTATATGAATCATCCTCTCGTGACTGTGTGTGTGTGTGTGTGTGTGTGTGTGTGTGTGTGTATAGGTTATCTGGAAGGTTATCAATGAGAGCTGGCTGGCTGTAAACATATGGAAACGACCCATTAACCCATTTCCTCCATTGAGGCTCTCTGACTTACCTCAGTGCGAAGGATATCACACTGTCCATGCATTTCATCTCTGACTGAATAGGGCTACTCTTGGCCTTGCTTGCATTCTGGAGCATGCAGTGTTGAGCAGCACTCACTATACATACATTCACTCCTAAAACTAAAGACGCCAAACAGTTCTTTGGAGCAATTTAATGAAATAAGCACTCTGAAGAGTCTCCCTGAAGAGTCTCACAATTGTTGGAAATGAGACGTGTGAGTGCGGAGAACCTCTTTAAAGTTTGAAGAGACAGGTTGTAAAGGATAAGGTTCAAAGATTTTTCCTTCAACCATAGTCAAGCTCAAAAGCCCCTTATCTTTTTAAATGTTTAACTGTGAATATTTCATTCACATACATGTGTTGCTCAATTTTGTTCTTATCTAATACATGTTTTTGACCTCTGAAACATGCCCATGACCTCATTGTTCTTCTTCCCCACTTTAGTTGCAAAAAGCCGAAGAACTCCATTGTGCTTTGTTCACACTGTTATTATTCATACAGTGACTACAATCAAGGTAAAAGCAACATGAAGCGTCTTACTTGAGTCTCTGTTGCAAATGTGTCAAGGTCTTGTGATCCGTCTTAAATCGCCCTGCAAAAGGCCCGCCTGTGCAGTTCTCACACGATAAATACAGCTTTACCCACATCTAAGAGCTAAACAAGCTCACATTACTAAGCAGGGATTTGGTCATAGTGTTAGGACAAATGAGGGTAAATAAGATGTAAACTAGAATCATTTTGCTGCTGAAAGTTTAGTTGGAGCATTATAGAGATTTGTATTAACTGTTATTCACTGCATTGCAAGTCAGTGTTTCCCAACCCTGGGAGGAACACTGCTCTGCACATATCAGTATATTCAGTATTGTACTTTGAGGGTCATTGTGCATCAAGGACCAGGACGTGGAAGCTTTAAATTAAAGGAATATTTCAGAGAAAAATCCAGTTTCCACAGTTTTATAGTCACCCAAATCTATTCTGACAAGTGATCTCCAAAAAGAACAATCCCCAATTTCTGTCAATCTGTTTAAACTACATCCAGCTCTACACTGAGGCAGCACAGACTTGTTGCTGTGGTTTAGGACATGGTATGACATACTGTGAGCTAAAAAAAAGAAGAAATGAACTTCACTCTGTAGCCAAATGCTGAATTTTAGACATCCGAGTGTTTTTAAAAACCACATTTAGAATCAGTTTTGTGAAAAGATTATTATAAATACAAATCTGATCAGAGATTATTCCTTTAGGTGACTTGACTTCTTAGTTATATACACATACAGGGGGTCCTCGAGTTACGCCACAGATCCGTTCCTTCGACAGTGATGTAACCTGAATTTTGTTGAAACACACCCTAGCCTAAATTACTTACCGATCCTAACACAGTTGTAACATCATAAAAACACAACTAAGCCACAGAAAAAGAAAAGGAAAACTCCCTCACTCATACACTGCATTACTGCGTATTCTTCTGCCGCACGCAACCAAACTAGTTCGCCCACGTGGTCCATAAGTACGAGGCTAACAGTGTAAATCGAGTGGGAGTGAGTGGGTGTGAGTGTTGTAAACTTGAAACATCCCCCCCTATATAGACCCCCTATATAGTGTCTGCCATTAATTGACACTTTGTTTTTGTAACAGTATTCTATTCTAAGTAAGTTAATTTGATCTGTTTCTAATGGGCCATTTGTTATGAAATATTAGTGTGTATTGAAGGATGGCTGGTCTTTTCAGTTGTTTTAAAAAAAAAAAAAAACACTACAGGAGTTTGGCTCAACAATAATGGTCCAAGTTCTTTTCAGTTCAGGTTTGTTAATATCTGAGGTATGTGTTTGAATTTAACATGCAATGGAAGTTAGCAAACACTGTTATCAATTGCATATTTTAAGTTGCGGAGATTTTTATTTGAATTGACACGTCTTTACCTTAGGACTAAGAGCCTGCATGACTGCTCAAAGTTCAGGAACACCCAATGTTTGTCTAAGTCCGACACAATAAGAAAGGCATGCTGTCAAATGTATTAAATCTGCTCAATGGATGTTATGATAACACAAGAGATAATCTAATAACTGAGGTCATGAATTATCAACAGTGAGCATGATATGGCATACACCCCCCACCCGCACTCTCCAACGCCCACACACACACACACACACACACACCGCAGCTTGACCCAATTCCTGTAAAATTTATGCAAACACAAGCCCGGAAGAAAAGTCAACACCTCTGAAAGGCAACTGCAATCAAGTGAGATTTGGAAGGAGATACCGGCAGATCACATTTTCGTGAGGGAAGAAACATCAAAACAGGTTGCTCCGATCGCCCAGACTGGAAACACTCTTAAAGCAAATTACCCCTAATTTGGCAACTCCTAATTTAGTCACAATCCTCTTCCCTTTTATGTCTTCTCAGAATTGACTAGAAGGTCTTCCAAGGAAATTAGGCTCATTTTACCACTAGATACACAATGGTTTGGGCACACACAAGCAAATAAACAAAAGAGATGTCCGTCCCATTTTTACCTTTCAAACATAGCTGGAAAGCCAAAGCCTGGTATAAACAAAACTTCTAAACAGAGAAACAGCCCAGCATATGCTGCGGAACATGTCAGTAGTATGAGTCAATTCTCATGTAATGCTGTTCTAGTTGATCCTTGTTCCATTTTCAGTGTGCAGAAATGCGATTTGGATGAGTTGGGTTTTTTTTAACGGAAATAGCATTTGGGATATGACAGGAAGTCCAGGCCTCCCTGCGGCTGTGATAGCAGCAAACGTGGCCTAAAATATGCTTCACTAGCCCTCTGAGCTCATTAAGCAGCATATGGATTTCAATGTTTGTTGAAGAATTAAAGTAGCACTCTGACTATAAAGGGCCTTTGTGGACCAGCTTTTATCAAACTGGTTCAATTCCACAGTTGATCATCAGAAGAATTAATTAGGTCAGTGGCATAATATGAGCTCACATTTCTATTGCTGCTCCCAAAACATAAGTATGTGTGGACTGTCTTGAGGGCCCTGAGGACCTTATCTTAATGAATAAATGAATACAACAAAGTTGTTTAGAAGCCCTTTTTAGATTGAACTGAACTAAAATAGATTGTTTAAGTCCAAACTGAAATCCAAGAGGCATATTCAATGTTTTCAGTTTCTTCTGCTTTTTTTTTTTCTTCAAAAAATTCGAAGGGACTGCTTGCTCAAACTCGTTCAAGCCACAAAAATAGGTGACACAGCCTTCTCCTCTGTAATCAGTGTTCACTCCTCCTCCCGATCACGGACTTGTTTTCCTGAATTGAGGTCAGACCTGAACTGTGTGTAGGAAATTTCAGTTCTACACTTTTTAAATAAATAGACAATAAAAATGTTCATTTTGCTGGTTGGCTTGTCAGTTGTAGATGCTTTTGCCTTTAACATACATTCAACTAAATATCAGTACCACTCCAGCTTTCCTGTATGTTTCAATCTAACACTCACTCTAATCCCAGCTTTCATCTTTGTCCGAAACTTCATTCTATCACTATCTGTAGTTTTAATCCTAACCTCAGTGCTGTTGAGACATGACCACCAGATAATGCACCAGATTTTTGCTAATAATTTTAGCATCTTTTGATTGGAGACTGAAAATACAGTGTGTTTATAATGACTAAAATGATGTTTTAAAATGGCCATTTTTGAGCAACATAAAGGTCCTGGGTTTTACCAGATAACATAAAACCTGCTGTAGGACAGATATATTGTAGGACACGGTTTGTTTAAATGATTTAGAAGAAAGATAAAGAGCCAGACAGACACAGTATTGGTAAAAAATGACTTAGATCACTGAGAGAATTATATTTGAAAAGTTATTAAACCGGGAGGTTTCATAGTTTCTTTTTTCAGAAAATATTCACATTAGAATAAATGCAAATAACATTAAGGCATTAAGTTGTGATTTTATGTAGGTTGTGTTAGCTATGTTAGGTATGTTTCTTGGTGCTATTATGTAATACCTAGTTTCAATAATCCATGCTTAATCATGATGGCTGGGATAAAATCAAGAATCAAACCTTTGTACTTCTGACTCGGTCAAAAGATATCAACTACTTTTATTTTAGTTACTTTCTGTAATATTATAACTGAGATGAAAATGATACTATTACCAAATCCAAAAGTGATCAAGCTCTCATCATTTGACTTTTTTTTTTCTCTGCTTACACCTTCATTCTGTTAACCTCACATTTTTCTTTTCGATGGATCTTTGTGAACTGAAAAAAGTGATGCATGATTCAAATGTGTCACGTGGTTTGAACAAGATATATCACATTATCTTGTGTTACATGTGTTACAAGTTTGCATCGTTTGCAATTGTGTTGCTGTAACACATTGCATGCAACCATTTCACATTTGTATATGGACATGACTTCAGTCCATCTTTTTTCTAGGGGAGGTAGAGTTTCTGTCAAAAAAGACTTGAGTCACTCTTTTCCAGCAAGTCAGATAACCATGGATGTGACGAGGTGCAAGAAGTACAAAACAGTCTTTGAAAGTGTATCAAATGGAAATGCCATTGCTGAGCGTGTACAAGGTCATGTCACTGGCTGCAAAGTTTTCCAGTGACCTTTTAGACATTTCTGGAGTTATTTCTGGAGTTCCAGAGTTATAAAGAGCTTACCTTGTTTTTTTAACATGTAGTTCACCTTTTGACCTTCAGTCCTGGGGGGCCGTGTGCAGCACATTTGCCCTCCTCAGACACACCCAGTAAACCTGGAAATGAACAGAAGTTGTTGAATCAGGTGTGTTTGAGCAGGGAGATCACCAAGCTGTGCTGTACATCGGGAGTTGGAGTTGTGCACCACTGTCCTAGATAAATGATGACCTTACAACTGAAATCATTTCATAAAAGATGATGTTATAAAGATGCGTGGAACAAAATGACTTCAGAATCAGAAAACTCTTTACGTTACGACTGCAGATACAGAGACAAGAATATAAAATATAAAGTCTAAATAAATCCAATGAAAACTCTGCAGAAAGAAACTCAGTATGAAGTACAGTATTCTATATACACACATGCCAGGGTTTTGATACTATAGAACAGTTAACTTACAGTTAAGTGAATTACTAGTAACACAAATTAGGAGTATGTTATTGCAAGTAATAGTAATAAATAGTATAGAACTAGTATTAACATAAGTAGTGATATTTTACATGGTAATCATATTACATCTGATGAGATATTGCACAAAACTGCACATTTCTTTTAGTAAAAAACATGTTGAATTTATAAAAGTAGCAAGCTGTTAACTGAGGTGGCTCAGTATTAGTACTGCTACTTTGCACTTAGTGTTTTTAGACCCTTGTTATTTTACTCTTACCCTTCCTGCATTTGTATAAATAATTACAGCTGTTTCTCGAAATGGGCTGTTCACATATTTGACCTGGGAGGGAATACTACCATAAGGTCACAGAGCCCCTTGCTTGAACTTTTGCTAACTGTTCTTCTGTTGTCATCCTTGTCTTGATGTTCTTATGTCCCTCAACAAAAAAGAAAGAGCTACTATGATGATTTAAACATGGAAAACACACAAAGCAGCATGAGGTGCTCTTCAAAGTCAGTGTTACATAACTGGCTGAAATGTTCGGTGTCAAACCCGGGGAGATAGAGGCATTTACAGTCCAAGACCAACAAGGCACTCTGGAAAAACAATTCAGAAAAGTTTCCAAGCAAACACAGATTTAGCCAGCATTTCCTCATTGTGCACATATTATACCTCAATGGGGTTCTGAAGAACAAATGGGTCTGTTTGAGTTCAGTCTACAGGTGACTGATCTCATTATCACACTTTTTACTTTGCGGAAATATGTTCCCACATATCTGTTTTTATCTTTTTTTCCTGCAAGACTTTAACTCCAGGGTCAACAGAAAAATGGAAAATAAGAATGTATTACTGTCACAAATGGACTTTTTCATTAGGCAATTGTGCTATTAAGATTCATATTAAGGAGTTTAAGCCGTTCTTGCACGTTTCAGCTCACCTTAAAAACATGTGTTTTAACATGTGTCTTGAAACCAATTTCCCATAGTAGATTGTTCAGTCAAGGGGACTTTAAACTGATTTTCAGAGCTGTATATATTTTTCCAATATAAATATTTCTTTTAAAATATTTCTAACTGAGAGATCAGATGTAGAATGTGGATGATAAAAATTGCAGGAAAACATGGTGGTGGGATTCAGAAGAGATGGTATGAATCTGACTATTATAGATTGGTGGTACTTTCAACAGACAAAGAGTAGAATCATCACCATGATACTAACGTATTGTACTATTTCCCACACTGAGTCTAGTTCTTGTGGTTTGTGTCTTTGGGTGATAAAATCTGGTGTATTTGTGTCTGAGTGCGTGAGCATCTTGCAGCACAAGCTGATGGAAAACACCAACATGCAAGCAATGGCATGAAGCCTATTTCCTATAGTGGATTGTTCAGTCAAGCTATATTAACCTGATTTATCTCTAATGATTTTCAGAGCTTTATCTCCGAGCTATAGATTTTTCCAACGCAAATATTTCTTTGTTTATATATATATCTCTAAGCTAAAGATTTTTAAAATATACACATTTCTTTGTTCATGTATATCTCTAAGCTATGGGGTTTTACAAATATTTCTGTGTTCATTTATTTCTCTAAGTTATAGATTTTATAATAGAAATATTTCGCTGTTCACATAGAACAAAAAAAGTTCATATGTTTGTATTGGTTGTACCAAAATAGCTGACCAATCCTATAGTTAAAAACTATATGGTCATATAGAAAAATTATTATTCTATATAAAGTTTGATTCTTAAATACTGCTGTCCTTGCTAAATACGGGTAGAAAAGTTTGCTTCTTCTCTTGTTGAAAATGTGAAATCTTACCTTTAACTCAATGTAGAATGTGAATGATAAAATAAATTGGTTACCAACAGGAATGAGAGTCTTTACTTTCAACCAAACTCACCTTTGGTATTGGCTCATATGACCACAGGACCCATTCTAGCCAAAGCTCCAGAAGCATCCAGTTAACTCCAGATTCTTATGTTTGAAGGTGATGTGAATGAAGTGATGTGAATGAAGTGAGGTGAATGCGGTGAAGGAGGTGAATGTATATTGCAGGGTTGATCATCTGGTGATAAGGGTGACCGAAGGCGTCTGACACACTGAGAGGGTTGACTTGAACAGACCTTGACTTTTCATTACATCTCTTCATTCTGGCTTAAAACATACAGGACGGAAGACTTCAGCGTTGTCGAGGCCTGTAAAAGATAAGCAGTGCTTTCTCATTCACAGCCTAATCCTGTGCCTAAGGGCATTCCTGAGCAGCTCCCCTCTGTCTGCTGCCCCCTAAAACCCTCACCTGTTGCTTACCAAAACAGCAGCGTGAGTCAATAAGGCGTCAGGTGTCCACAGCAATGTCGAAAAAACAACACAAAGAATCCATCTGTCCTTGGAGAAACATGATATATTTAGACTGTAGTTGTACACTTAGACAATATTATCATCCGAACACGTACCTGAAACCATGTTTAATTGAGCACATCACTGCGTGTGTTGTTTTCTGTGGAACAACGGGATGCTTCATTGAGAGCCAAATTAATTTCCCAGCAGATAACTTGCTATTCCTCCCACGAAAGTGAGGGAGTGATCCAGAAAGGCAGTCATTGTAGCTGTAAGAGAGTAGGTGTGGCTGAATTCTGTTTCTTTATTTTGGCTTTCTAGTCAGGAAAGTGTGTGCAGGACTTGAATTATGACCAGAGTTAATTATTCGCCTGATAATCTTTTAGCATTCTAGGATTCTGTAATTTATCTAGTTTGCATGAGTCTAACACTCAAAACCTTTAAGTCCATTATACAGTCACTGTATGTCAGTGTATGTGACTGAGAGATCAGATGTTGAATGTGGATGAAAAAATTTGAGGGAAAACATGCTGGAGGAATTCAGAAGAGATGGAATGAACATGACCATTGTAGATTGGTGGTACTTTCAGCAAAGAGTAGAATCATCATGATGCTAACATATTGTACTATTTCTCACTCTGAGTCTAGTTCTTTCCAGTCGCGGTTTGTTTCTTTGGCCGATAAAATCTGGTGTATTTGCGTCTGAGCACGTGAGCATCTTGCCACACAGATTGATGGAAAGCACCTCCTTCACAATTTTGTAAAAATAAACTGAAGATATCCTATTTACTGGGGCTCAGTTTCAAAATAACCCCTCCTTTCTCTGTTCTCCAGTGTGTTTCTCCTCCCTCCCTTCATGCTCAGCCACCCCTCCTCCCAGCTGCTGAGTGCTGGTGCTGGAGGCCGGGCCGCTTCATTCTCCTCACTGAGTGCACGGGAGACACACTGTCACACACTCTTACACAGGCAAGGACATAGAGGCTTACGCACATACACACACTCATGTCTAGGTAGGCAATTATCCAATTTTGGCAAAATGGCCCAAGGGAGCAGTGGATCTTGTTGGGCCGTTTAGCTCTCAAGACAATGAGCACCTAAATCACAGAATAAATATCAGCATTGGCATAGACAGGACATGAGGAGCATCTGAACACTTGCTGAAGGCTGCTGGAACACTTGTGGACCTCCAAGATGAGCCTGAGGAGACGTAAACCGAGCGTGGCGTTCAGCTGGCATAAGTCTTTCACCATCCTTGCCCCATGGAGGAAAGGTAAGCCTCTGAATATTCTAAGACATGCTTTGCCATTCTGTTTACATGGGATCCTATTACCTCTCATTGTCAGCTGTGTGCAACACCTGGACTTGTGGGTGCAGGTAGTAATTAGTCTGGATGAGGTGTCTGAGTGCTATTTAGAAGCTAACTGTACTGTGGTACTTAATTAAAACATTGCATTCATAGATACATGGGAAGTATTATCGACCATCAAGTCATGTAGATTTTTGGTATTTTAAATATGTGTTTTAAATAGTGTATATGTTTAATTGTATTTGTTTTATATTAACAATTCTGTACAGAAAAAAGCAAACATGTTATTATTATAATTATCATTGTTAATATTAATGTAACTGAATGTAAAGAGTATATTTTTCAATTTTGGAACATTTCTTTTGGCTCATTCATCATAGAAATGTTATGCGATGAAAAGGGCAGCTACTGTGTTCAAATAAAAACTTCACATAAAATAGCCCTTACGGAATGTTCTATTGTAGCTTTGAAACAAGTAAATCATTAAAGATGTATGAGATTCCTCAGACAAAAGGGGCATGCTTTTACTTAGTGAGAAATCTAATTTAGCGTGCCAGACTCTTTTATTTGCCATCTGTTAGTAAAGTAAATCCAGAGAACATGTTTAGACCTTGTGGCAAATAAGTGGAAGCATCTTTAAGCATGTTTTACTTGGTAAAAAAGGTTTGGGGTACACAGATGTTTACTGGAATTCATCAAATAAACAATAATACAACAATTTAAAAAGACAATGCATGACAACTCTTAAGCAAAAACAAAATCTAATTTTAAAAGCATTTAAAAGCAATGGATTTAAGCAATGGAATTTCATGGGTGGGCCTGACGCTACTAATATAAAGACTGAGTTATTTTTCTGTGTTGCATGTTTATATATTTCTCCCCATCAGGAGACTTTTACAAGAAAGACATCAGTTTGACTTAAGCCTCCCCAAAGTCTTCAGTTTGCTTACTTTTGTTAGAGGATGCCATTCATTGTTTGGGCAGGGAGACTGCATTGTTGGTCATGACTCCTCGAGTGAGGCGGTTTGTGAAAGACAAGCATTAAGCAATGTGTAAAGATCATCATTGTGAATTTCGTTTGCGCTGTGAGATCCTGTTCAGTTACAGGCGTGTCATGAGAAATTGATTTAAAACACAATGCCTCCCCAGTATTACTGCTGCACTAGCAGTTGATATGAGACTTCATCACCCCTGAAGAGTGAACAGCAGTTTCAGCCCTAGGCTAAACACGCATTAGAAAACTAAATGACATCGGTTGTTTGGGATGACAGATCCAACACTGCGACCTCTATTCTGTTCCAGTAAATATCTGACTCATAACTAGAACCAGGCAGAGCAGGGCTCCGAAGAATTCTTAATATATGGGTGCAGGCTGTAGGTTCAGTCTGACTCAGGTGACTCAGGTGTTCAGGAATTTGAGTGCAGACCCCCACCCTTAATTGCTGGGAGCGTGCTCTTGTGATGAAACACTGCGAGGCTAATGCTATTAATTGCTGTCATTCATTTATGGGAGGTTGTAAAAGCTTCTGTAGTGTCTTAGAGCCTTCAAAGCTGTGAGTCCAAGAGAGTTTCGTTGGATTCATTCTCTGGGTGAGTTGAGTGGCCCTCCCTCTCAAATGCAACACCAATACAGGCCACTTTTAGGTGACGTAACACGGGGGAGTCAGTGTTCTCCTTCAAGCGTGTTGAGCTGTCCAAGTCTCTCAAGGATCTAGGTGTGGGCTCACATGTCCTAACTTTAGAAACTACTATGCGTAACTTATACATCAGTTTCATAGTAATTACTGTATACTAAAATGTAGTTACTGAATAATTAGACGGAAACTGCTCATATCTTTTGTTTTTATTATTTCACTTTCCTCCCTGAGCTACATATTTGTATGGTTTAAGTTACCAAACACATCTCCAGGTGATCGTTTGCCAAACTCTCTTCTCACTTTTAAACAGGTCCACTTTTTATCACTGTTATTTTAAAACTGATAAATGTAAATCACCTCTGTTCTGATTGGCTACCCTGTACTGTAGCCTTCAGGGCCTTAACACTGTTTATAACTTTAATGTGAATGTGTAGGTTAAATGTCTGTTGTCTAAATGGGACTGTATAAGAATCAGTTGGCTTTCTGAATATGATTTGTGTCAATTGAGGAATGAATGGGTCTTTTAAGATTAATAACCAAATATTTAGTGTGCAGTTTATGGAGTTAAGGGCTGTATTTCATAGCAGTGAGAGACGGAGAGTGCTTATCAGGACAGAAATGTTGGTGTAAATGCATATGAAGAAATCTTTCCTAGAGTTACCGCTCCTGCACATTCTTCTCTTATCCTAATGGTGTCAGATAATGAAAGACTGGGCCTTTCCAGCTTATGTTGATAGTGTGTCTCTGGAAAGGCTCCTTAGGATTCCCAGCCTAGCCTTGGAGGAGGCAGAGAGAGGGAGAGAGCTGAGGGGAAATGCTCCATTATCACGCTGAGGGACAGACAGGCGAGCGGTGCTGATCGTCTGCTGCGTTTGGAAAAGTGTGCGGGGGAGTGGAAGGTGTGCAGCTGCATTTCACACCTCATCAAACGTCACATCTGCTCTTTGTCATCTCAAGGGAAGAGCTGCACAGGCCCAGAAAACCCCAGCCATTCTGTCAAACCATTTATTAACCACCTCCAAAATCAAAGCTGAGTCTGAATTTCACTCTGATGTGATGAATTATGTTGACATTTTAAAACCTACAATGCTGAGGAATGGCTGAGGGCATAAAATGAACTCAATCAAAAGGTATCATTTTTTAGTTTAAACTGCTCTGAAAATAATTGTCACTTTTATTTTTATGAATGTAGCAATGTATTTTATTTTAATGGGTCTCTATAAAACGTAACAGTGAATAACACTTTATTCTTAAAAAAAAACAAAACTCCAGCTTTTTACATAAACAATCAGGTCTAGACACATCACAGACACAGCTTTTGAGCATGTATTCAAACATGAAAACCTCAAAGCAGCACTAAAAAAAGAACGCCTGGAATACAAGACAGAACCTGCTGGTTTGTGGTGATTGTACCTGTGGTCACTCAGTCTGGCCACCCATAGTGGTAGCAAACTTCTGTTATTCTCTTGAGCTCTTCAGCCACAAAAATAGCAGACCTGTCCTGTCCTGCCTCTGACCCCTGTCCACTGAGGAGCTAAGCGTCTAAGCAGGGGGACAGCTCAGCCCGAGGCAAAAATTGTCTTCTCTAACATCTGTGAAAACCTGACACCGTTACCAAGATTTGCCTTAAAAGTAGCTTAAACTTGAAATCATATTATTGACGAACAAGATAGTTCATTTAAATGAACCTGCAATCATCAATAAACAACTAAATAATATGTTAAATTAATTCATTTTCATAAAACTACGTTATTCTTCATAATGAAGGAATATGTCATGTGAGTCAATCCTGAGACACTCAACAGTAATAAATGGTATGACCCACTGTAGAAGTGTTTTTTCTGGCTGTATGGCTCTGGGGAAATGTATTTCATTGTTTACTATTAAAATCACATTTTCATGTGGAAATTTGTGACCCACCCTCATAAAAACATTGTGTTTGTTACTATTGAAGGGGTTAAAATTCTTAATTACCACCCTGATGCCCCTTCCCCCTCAAAAAAAGGACGCTGTAATTTGCACCCTGCCTGCAAGCTATCTGTCAGCATTCACCTCGGAGTCAGACTAGGTAAATCCCGCGAGGTCAGACTACTCCACTGAAGACTACACATAATCTCTCTCTTTATCGTGCTCGTCACTAGACCACTCAAGACTAAATCTGCAGACCATGAGCTTTTTACCCCCAGAGGGAATGCACCTTGTTCCCACTGACTTCTGCGGAGGTACTTTCCCAGGACAGTAAATGTATATTTTTACACACATTTCAAAAAGATACAGGTAAACAATCCTGCATTCTAAGCCACAGGTCTCACATCATAATGGTCTGAAACAAACTGTCATTAAATACAGTTAGAGAGTTTCTGTAAATAGTGTGTTGAAATACATAGTTCTTTTCGCAGCGTGACTTGATTCAGGTACGTCATCTGATAATAAACAGCTTTACGTTGAGGCAACACCTGTTCCTGTCCAACCACAAAAACAGATAGCAGTGTTGTAGACTCAGACAGTGCCAGTCTGATTACAGGGTTGCATGAAGACCAATCAGTATATAATTAATGCCAGCCAGACTAGGACTATCACTCTTTAATTTAACCAACACAACCAAGCATCAGCAATTAAAGCAGCACTAAATACAATTATCGCACATGTACGTCAACTCTCCCATAAACTATTTGTTTTCATTAATATCCATCCAGTCATTGCTGCACTCGCACTCAAAGGAATGAGCCCGAGAACGCAAGTAATTGAGAAAGCATGTCTCACAGAATGTTCTCGAGTTACACAAGGAGAAGTTCTTAGAGATTGTTTTAGAATGGTAGTGTCCTTCGGCGCCTATCAGTGTCCCTGCATTCCTAATCACTGCTGAAGTTGAAAAACCAAAAGCAGAAGTCTCCAGAACTCCCGAACTCTTGAGTGAGGACTGAGTGTTTTATCAGCTTAAAAATGTGAGGCATTTGCCAGTGGTACACAGAGAAAAATTGGTTTCCTTGAAGCAAAACAACTGCTCCAGGTGGGACACAGTAAAAGTGCTGCTTCACAAATGGAAACAAAAAAGGTGGACAGGAAGACAAACTCAAGTCTGTACACAGAACTTTTTTAGTGTCTGGGAGGCTGATGGAGAATGTAAACATGGCTATGTTAAAATCTTTGCCTTTTATGGATTCTGATGCTTTCAAAATAATTCACCTACACACACAAAACCTCCAGGGTGATAAGAAGTGGAAAATCTGGTTCTCATTCCCAGCCAACAATAGTATTAACCTGCTTTTTTTGTGCTTGTTTGTATTTTTAATGCATTCATACGCCGGTGCACACAGGAACTCAGCATTACTCACATTCCTGCCTGCCAGGGGCTGGACGAGGGCCTATTTGATCTCTCTGTACCAGCAGCCAGGTCTCAGGGATGTTAATTGAAAACCCAGGGGGACTGAGATGCAGATTGCTTTCTCCTAGAGTGGCACCAAAAAAATGTTCCGCCATCAGCAGTTCTGTATTTCATTGCTTCGTAAGGATCTGGCTTAGGGGCCACTCCTAATTGACCCTTTAAAATGAATTAGCTTCTTTGATTCTGGGGCCCCCAAGAATTCAATTATGGCATGTTTAACCATGTTCTTCATTCTACTTGTATATAGTGTGGGTTTCAAATGGCTATAAGACACTATTTTCTTTAGATCATTCTCTTAGGACTTTGATGCTCTCAGTTAGTTTATCTTGCCCCACAGTGAGAAATTCGACAGTACTCATTACTCCGCGAGCGATAACACCAGAGTTAGCGGAGCATGACATGATAAGGCCAATTACGGGATTATCACAGCTTGTCTGACAGAAAATACACATGAGCGGTAACCAGCACCCTTCACAGTGGTTCCCACCCCTGTCAGGGGAAGATCTTTTTAATTGAGGGTTAATATATATCTCATTTACGATGGGCGGCATCCTAAACGGAGTTCTGTTCTACCCAGGAAGCTGTGCACTTGTGTTATTGTAGTAAGCTTAATCCAAGCTCATCAAACTAGGTTTGGAAGTCATCTGTCAATGACATCAGTGAAAGGGAATTCCATCCATATGACTAAAAGATGTGTAGAGAGTGACGAAATACTGATTCCAAAGTGGTTATGGTACCACGTCCACAATGCATGACACTTGTGATCTCATTATGTAAGCTAGGTAATCAAGGACACGATGAAGTGGATTAGAAATACTTTTAGAAATGTTTTCCTGTTTCGAAAGCACATTAATCTGATTATGGCAACAGACCAGAAAAGGATCACACAATGTGTTCAGCTTCTAGCAAAGAGGGAACGTTTGATTAAAATGCATATTTACATATTCAAAAGACATGTTCAACTTTAATTTTTTATCTTTTTTGTAATGGTACTCTTCAGTCAACATATTATTACTGTGCCAGAAATGTCTATTTCTAAAATGGTAACTTCACATAGTAAGACAGAAACATTTTAACCTTTGCAGACAGATGTAAAGTGAAATTATTGGTCCATTGTTCTTCATGCGGAAATGTTCACATCATGTAAAAGACAGCAGTTGTCTTCAAACAATGTATGAAAATGAAATTAGAGATACATGTTTTTTCTTGGACAGCAACAATATGTTTTACAGTTATGAGGGTAGATTATTGACACTTAAGTTATTTTGAAATGAGTAATACTCACAGTCAGAAACACATTCTGGGTTATGTTATGGTGCTTATACTGACAACCCGAGGGTTTCTGTCAGGAGAGTCCATTAGAAAAAGCTGAGAAAACACAGCCATTGTTTTCAATGGGATCCTGGGCCAGAAGCAGAGTTTTTATGACCTCACATGATTGAAATGCTATCATTGTTTTCGCAGAGCCACTATCCAATCTGAAAACAACTTTATCACAACAGATTCTTTTTCTCAGGGAAAATATGGGCGGACTTCGGCCGCCTGCTTTTTATTCACTGAGAAAGCGAAAACAATGGACCGTGAGTTTCATTGACAGAGCTGACAGCAAATGAACAGGTTGTGATTATTTTCATGGACTCCTGAAAGGCTGCCAAATAGTTCGAAATGTGTGTGTCTCAATCCCGGGTGAATTAAATGCTTAGCAGTGTTCATGCTCTGTACTTTAGGGTCTAGTTTCCATTAGGCAGACGTCCATGAAACTGTATTTGTGATAATTCCTGGTCTCCCACTGCTTCTTTACATGGACAGTGTGATTGCAGAGTTTGTGACTGCAAAGTTTACATGACTGAAAGCTGAAAATATGTTATTTTACACTGTTTGAGGCCTTCAAACAGCATAGAAAGAATGGAATTAAAAACAGCTTTCAGATACATATTTCAGAGTCTGCTCCTGAAACACTTAATCATTTAGGTCATGGAGCTTGACATTTAGCATGATAAAGAACCTCCATAATGAGCCTTTAAAATTGTTAGAATAAAGGATTTTTTGACAGACACCTGAAAGGTATCAGATTGCCGATGGTTAGAAAGAGGAGAAGTCACATATGATTGCACCCTATAATAGCATTAGCAGGCCCAAAAGATCAAAGCCTGACAGTTCAGTGCCGCACATGGATGTAGGCATGGCCTCGCTGCATTCTGGGCTCTTTTTGAAAAAGTGATGTTGAGGAATGCCTTCTAGATAAGCTTTCAGCACCGTGACAGAATTTCTGAATACATGTCTTCTTATGTAATTTGAATGCTGAGAGCTGGCCAGTGCAGTGTGATTTAGGGTATAGCTGGGAGTCTTCCAAAAGAAAAAAAAAAGGCCATACTGCCACCCTTCTTTGACATGAGAGCATTTTTCGAATACCTATGCTCTGTCGGTAAGAACCCTCTTGCCACATCTTTGGCCACATTATGGTCATTAAATGCATAATGAATACAGTCTGATGGTCTGGTTAGGATGCATTACTGTTTTATGCAACATATAAGATTCAATACTTTGTCATCCCAACAAAGACACCATAGCAGGTCAACACACAATAAACCAAATTTTTTTTTTTTTAAATTGAAGTGACAACATGCAGTAGCTAGGTGTCCTTGCCACATTATTTGCAATTGGTTTGGATTGGTTTTAAGATACTGAGTATCTTTATAGTTCTACAGTATATTCTGTTTAGGAAACCGGACTTGCTTGCTTGTTTTGCTGGACCTTAGTTTTTTCATGTTGGCTGGATAAGTGGGGTCTTAAAGGATTTTGAGTCTGTCACTTTGAATTTGAGTCTCACAAATAGAAGAAAAGCCTGTCAGTTCACAGGCACTGAAGCTGTACGTACAACCCTGTTAAGCTTATATTGCTGCCCAGCTGTGTAGTTGCCATATCACATGATAAGAGAATGGGTGTGTATACACTCAGTAGACATGGTTCAGCCGGTACAACTGTGGCACTCCCTACTTGGAGACCCCAAACTTCCAAAAAGAAAAGAGGCTTTGGTGTACGTTTTTAATACATGAGATGTTGCCTTCCTATAAAAATAATAAAATAGTTAAAATAATATATCACTCATTTCAAAATTACTCAGAGTTGGGTGGTCACAAATTCCTTCTTTTCCTTCCTTCCTCAGCTATGTAAAACTGGAACTTGGCCCCTGCATCCAGCATTTCTGAGATATTTATATTACCACATAGTATGACATGCAATGAGTCAAGTGCTGTTACCCTCTGACTTTTAGTTTCAAATCAAATCATATTTCTGTTTTTGCAGGTAAAGGCGACATGGCTTTAGATAACGAGGTTGTTCTAACCAAAATGAAGCTCTTCAACAACTTCCATGAGAAACTTCTAAACAATGAGGACTCTGTGTCCACTGTGTCCATGTCAGTGTCGGAGCAGGACATTTCGACTCCTCTTCAGGCAGCAGAAGTCATCTCTGTGCGCAGTGCCCCACCTGAATCCAACGTGGAAGAGTCAAGGAAAGACTATTTATCTACAATTTTCTCTGATTCCAAGCTGCCGATTTTGTACAAATTTGAATCTGAGGACTCTGGGGTAGAGATGCCCAGTGGTGCAAACTCTCCATCCACCCCAACAGGTTCAGAGCAGAGCTTTGTTGTCCATAGTAGAGAGTCTTCATGTGACTCTGGCACTTTGAGCCCTCCCATACCATCCAGCACTCCTCTTCTTTTACTAGAACACACTACAGGCTCCTTAGAGACAGAACAAACATCAAGTTTGTATGACCAAGAAGATGCTCTGACAGTTTTACAAGATAGACCAGAGGACCAGACAGATAATGTTCTATTGGAAGCCACAGGAGATTCAGACAGATCAGAAGATGGAGCCTTAGGGAACATCTCAGAGATCCATGAGGATGGATTGGTATGTGCAGACACATCAGAGGAGAGAGCAGGGAGCAAAGCTGCTGAGGACACAGGGTCAAGTAATCATTCCATTGAAGCCTATGACGGTAATACGGGGGCAGAATTGCAACAACAGCCGTTAAGGAAAAGCACAACAAGTGACAGTCTGGATGAGTACATGGAGGAGTGCTGCAGGCTCAGTGAGGTAACTATAACAGTTTACACATTTTTATTTGCATTTGCTTGAAGATTTGAAGGATCATGTGCAGTTTTATATAAGCAGATCTGTCCTGTATGTAGAGCTCTACAGTGATACTTAAGCTTGGAATTAAATAAGAACATCACATTCAGAAACAAAACATATTTGTGCAGTGAAAAGAATGTACTACTTAGGAAAGCAGAGTTTACATGCCTTGAACAAGGATCTAAGCATTTTTATGGTGAAGTCTAGTGCAATATTTTCCAGACTTTTACCAGGGTGAGGGGCAGAAGGGGTGAAATTAAACCTGTTTTTTTTGGGGGTTTTTTAAATAAGGGGCACATTAGCTTTGCCAAAAAAGACACTATGCCCAAAGGGGCAGGTGCTTGAGCTCCTAAAACGCCCCCTCTACACATGCATGATTGAAAGGGAGCTTAAGGGACTTTGGAACTGTTCAATGGGACTGTTCTAAGGAACTTTAATTTGTGAATGCAGCACCATGGTAATCAAAAAAGATGGTTTGCTATTGTGAAGATGAAGGAGCTGTTAAATCTTTAGAGATTTCAGGTCACTGAAATAAGCACCTGCTCAAGTCATCATCTACTGATCACAGAATTAACTTGGCTTTTCAGGGTGGCATTGCGAATCATGCGTAAAGTAAACAGGACATTCATACCTGTGAAACTGCATCACCTCAGTGACTTAAAATGTTATGAATAAATCCTTCAAAGCAAACACAGCAGTGACAGGTACAAGCAGGGACACGGGATGATTGTCAAGACCTGTCAAGGCACGAAGTGTGTCTTTAAAAATCACATTATCCATTCATAAGAACCCGTCCACATTCATCATACTCACAGAACAGTGTTCTCATTCATGTAGTTGAAAAAACCCTTCTTTTTCCCGGTAATGAACTCCACCTATGCTGCACCTGACAGCTGTGCTCATTGCCAAGAAACTACAACCTGTTTGATGTGCTGAACATCTCTTCCTTTCATGTTAAAGTAACTATGCCTCCTGGGGCACTGCCTCAGACACACAGGTCTTTATTTATCTCTTTTGGTAGACAGAGTAGCGACTTCTTACATTTTACAAATTACCATTCACCCTTAAAATTTAAATTGAGAATTAAATTTCACAATTGTTAAGTGGCCTTTTTGAGAGTTAGCCAGTCTATCTATAGTACCTAATTTGTCCAAGTAATAACAACAGACTACTTATGTAAATTAACGATGTGACCCCTTTAATACAAAAAGCTGATGAATGAGTATGATAAAACAATCAATATGCATTTTTAAAAAACAGAGTGTCATCTTATGTCTACACATTATCAGAGCATTTAAATACCATCACATGGACAAAGCATGATCACCTGAGCAGATTATTATTTTTAGGATCTTGTTTATTGATGCTTATGTATACCGGCCATGCATTATCGGAGCTTTTATGTGTTTTGGGCTTTGAAGTAGGAGCGTGGGGTCATGGCATGGGACACGTACATTGAGTTCTGCTCTATGCTTCAGTACAGTACGGTGTGTATAGATGGATGGATGTGGGGCACAGTGTTCTCTCCTTTTCATGGAGCCGCCCATCACCCAGCACCTGTTCATCTGTGCTGAGTGACTGTGCAGATGGCTGTGACGATTACAGCCAGCACAGCCAAGCCCCTCTCTCATCTGAGCCTTGTCCTTCTCCCACCATCCTCCAGCCCAGCCTACCTGCATGCATCAGGCAGGTGTTAAAAAGCTCAAATTACTTGCATATTTACCAAAATAAAGCCCCTTTGATAGCTCATGGAACTTTTAGAGATGGGCAAGAGACAGTTTTTTTTTTTTTTGGTTTTGGTTTTAGTCCTGGACGGCTTAGTTTAGGGGCTCGGCGACGACAAGCAGACTGGGCGGTAAACTCCATCTTCATCATCACCTGTCAGCACACCTAATAAGCTAATTCCTCGGCCCACTAAACGAAACGCTGTGGACTGAGGAAAGGGATATTGGAAAGAGTCTGTGAGGGTATTTTTTTTTTTCTTTTTTTTTTTCTCATAGGCCTCAGAGACAGCTACTTCAAAGGCCTCTCTGTCCCACGCTAATCTGATTTGTTTCCTACTTATAAGAGTAGCACACAGGGCTGCACTGAAGACTCCAAGATGTCAGTCACCATAATAGGAAAATAAAGCGCACTCATTTAGTCAAAATACCTCAGTTTAGACTGCATTGTACTTCAAAGCATATTTACTTCGCGTGTGCCCTTAATGTGATTGAGCTAACATGGTGGCAAATTCATCACTCTTGTTTTCAACTTGTCTAGTTTCGCCTAGATGCAGCTCAGTAGCCTAGTAATTTCAGTTCACTCAACTCAATGTTTTGTACCAACAAAGTGCCCTAAAGCTTGGCTGAAAAGGATTTGTCAACGTGCCATCTATCAAACTTGTCCAACCTGGCAGCTGGGAAAGAACACAATTGGGGGCAGAGCATGGAAAGGTCAATTGGATTCTTGAAGGATTTCCAAGAAGGCCTAATTGTGTTATTTCTAAATGGATTTAGTTATCCTAAAGAAACAGCAGAGACGCAATGTAGTTGAGCATAAAGACCAAGTGTCCATTGTTCATCAACTGGGCCAGCTTTCATACATGTGGTTTTCTCTATGTGAGGATCCATAGAACACTGAGAGTGTTTTTGCTTTCAAGATGACTAATGTGTAGAGTGAAATATAGTGGTCTGGAGGAATGAAGACAGCATTATTACCACGCTGCACCCCTACACCCCCCCTGAGTCCATGGCACGGCAGAATTCCTCAGCTGGAGCATATAAACACAGACCAAACCCACAATTCCAAAAGCACTGGGGAGAGACTTTCATCTAATGATGGATGAGGTATGAAGAGCTGAGCTGCATATGTCACTTCCAATCTCTAACCTTGACCGACACCTCAGATCTGATGTAACGCTAATATACCATCAGATTTTTCACAATTTGTGTAAAACAGAGGGAGTCGCTAACTGTTTCCCGAACTTAGATTACTGGAACAATATACAGAATGTCCGATCGCAGGGCTAAAGTACTGTGTCCATGGCATATCAGCATGCTTCAGCACTGGATCTCCCATGGCATTTAGCTGCATCACATCTGTGTTCAGTGAAAATTATACCATAAATAAGCACAGAATGAAAACAAAATGATGAACTGGCACTGATTTGTCATTTGTGAGTGGTTTGTGGTTGCAGCCTGCCTGAGAAATAACGTTCAGTATTTTATAAAAGTAGTTTTAGCCACCCATTCTGATGTCTACACGCACTCAAATGCTTCAAAGAATGAAGCTGAAGGTCCTACTTGACAGGCTCTCCAACTCAGTCTAAATGTTTGTCCTATGTTGTAAATACACCAGTAATAGATAGGTAGTCAGCAAGCATCAAATAATTATTTACACAAGAGAAAAACATGCCTTTCTGATTTAGCTCGATATGTGACATAGCTGTCAAAGCTTGCTAAAGTGTAAAGCCAGTTGTTTTGAATGTTCTGGTTGTGAAAAAAAAGAAAAAAAAAACATCCACCTTTTTCCATATCTCTGCCCACACCTCACATCTGGCTTCTCATTCCACTCCAGTAATGTCATGTTTGGGAAAGTGATGTGCTATAAATTCACTGCAGGAAAAAAGAATTTTTCCTCTCAGGGGTATTGACTAGATTTATATCATATTTATCCAGAATTGATAAGAACATGATAATATAGTTACAAAAACAGTCTTACTTCATTAAAAGAGCAAAAAAACAGTTGTTCCTTATTTGTTTTGAACCGCAACTAGAAAAATTACATCCTCCTGAAATAAAATGATGTGTTCAGAACACAAAGTAATAACAAAAGCTCCATTTCTGTTCAGTTTGGGTCTGTGAAATGCTGGCCCTCCTCATTTGAGGTGGTGGGGAAAGAGGGAGGAAGTGTAGAGGAAGGGAGGGGGGCTTTCCCGACCTCTTTTCTCTCCCCTTCCCCTCAGGCGGGTCACTGGGGAATCTGAACGCAGAAAGAGTGATAAAATCTCACAAACTTCTGCATTCATCAAGGCCAGGAAACAGTAGCCAAAAGACTACTAATGGCTGACTTTCTCATATCCTCTTCACTCAGTGTGTGTGTGTGTGTGTGTGTGTCTCTGTGGGAATGTATGTATGTGGTTGTACGCTTTTGTGTGTCATCTTGTAACCTCAATTTCTATGCTGTTATAATATCAGTACATACTTGCATCAAAGTCCCACCTGTTTGAACTGTATAGAGACAGGGAGACCTGAGCCATTCTCACAGGCTACATATACAACTGAGCTTAAATGAAGGAACAAAAGAACGAATGAATGAATGAATGACTGACTGACTGATAGACTTATATTCACTTACAATTCTAAAGACTTATTTTTCAGTTACTTCACAAAGATTGCAAGAATGTCTCTTTGGGCAGTTTCATAGAAGAAATGTTTTTAGTTCCCTAAAGTAGTTTTCAAAGTACGGTTCTTTAAGAAAAAAACATTTTGTCAATGAGATGGAGAAGAAACTTAGGGAGATAAAGTTGTAAATTTATGTCGTGGCACAAAATATAAAGGTTCTACAAAGAAGCCATTCATTAATATAGAACCTTTACTTGAAAAGGGTCTTCAGACTCATAGACCAAAATGTTTTTAGGCACCTGATCATGGTTCTTATGAATTTGCGCCCTTTGGGTTTGAAGGAACCCTTCGTTAATTTTAAAAAGTGCACTATGAGAAACTAATAAACGAATACGTAGGTCATTCTTTTTGATGGTGAAGAACTGAAATGTGGGCTTAAATTCGTTAAACATAATATTCCGCGAATATTGAATATTAAAATAAGTTAAACGTATTTACTGAATCGTCCCTAGAGACAGTCATATAGGCCTGCATCTTCATTATGCAAATGCCATTTTGAGGAAGACATATTACAGTGTAAATGAGTAGAGTTCACGATCATAAGAGTGTAAACGTGACCTCCCAAGGATCTCACACTCCGTCAAAGGAAATGAGTGATGTCAGTCCCCAGCATTTCTGTTCCCTGTTATGACTTTGCCTTCTATTGTTTAGCCTCTGTGTTTCCATTAACGCTGGGACAGGACTGGACGTAAGTGGCGCGGAAAAGCTTTCTGGGGGGAAAAAGAGCCCTCGACCTGAGCTCACATCCTGCTTTTGTTGGGACACTTTTTGGAATGTTGATCATTGTATAAATATTTGCTCAAAATTTCCTTTTCATATTTCGTGGACATCTGCAGCTTTCAAGCCAGTAGTAGTAAGATGAATCAAACAACAAACAATAGCAGGCCACGCTTTGTACTTCGACCAGTGTGGTCATAGCCACAATTAACTCAGGGCCACGTTTAAGAGATGTGCTGAGTCTTCTGCCTCGGTTTCAGGCGCAAACCACAAGCATTTTGCCAATGTGTTCTGTAGGAAACAGAACAATGTAACAATCAGTTTGTGGCCCGTCTGCATAATGAAAAGCAAAATTCACAGCTCTTCTATGTGCATACGCATCTGAGGGAAGGCTGCACAGAATATGGCATGACTATGCAAAAAGCTGATCGAGATACTACATGTGCCACTCGATTCATTTGCTCAGTTTGGAGCAGCCAGTTTTGTGTTTTAGTGTAGTGATGAATCCATAGATTTTTGGTAAAAAGCAGTCAAAAAACGCATGAAAACATTTTGCTCCTTCTCTTAATAGTACTAAAATATTAACATAGAAAGTAGATGCATATTACGGAAAATAGGAAATGCTCTAGGAACGCTAATGCCACGTTTCTCTGTGAGTATATGTAGGGTAGATAACGTAACTTAAAAAAAAGTAACATTTTTTAATACTTTAGTGGTCCCTCAAATAAATTGTAGCTCAATTGTAGCATGTGACCCTGCACTTATAAGCTTGATATGGGTCATTACATATGTAGTGAAAATACAACAAATGATGTGTAACTCACTCAGGCTGCTGGATTGCTGGCCAGCATCAGCGCCTTTAAAAGAGCAGTGAAATGCAGAAGGGAATGTTCATATGTTTTTTTACAATGACACCAGTAGTGCTAAAACACCTGCTTCAAATGTGCCTCCAAGGCTGTGAAACGTCCAATCACAAAATTCCACTGTAAACATAAAAATACCTTTTCAAATGCTGGGTGGGGTCTTCGCAGGCCATACCATTTGCATTCTTAGTAACAGAAAACCTCTCTGGCTCATCCTACCAATCTGATGTTTAAGGGATCACTCTGAGTACAGAAAAGCTTTAGAAGCACCTGCTTGTTTTATTGTCCCCAAAGTGGAAACACAGTTCAGCAAAAGTGCAAATACCAGGCAAACTGTGGCAAATCTGAGAACATGAAAATAAAGCCCATGTTGCTGTGTAATCATTTTACATCATAGCCTCATATTCAATTACAGGTCCCCTGTTATAACTAATAACGCTAATGTATATTTTTCCCCTCCAGGAGAACCAGGCTCAGTCTAATCCACTGGGCTCAGGACTGGGCTACCTGGAACACATCTGCCAGCTTATCGAGAAGATTGGCCAGCTACAGGAGCACAACCTCAAACTGCAGAAGCAGATTTGCAGCCTGCATAAGGACAGCAAGATGATGAAGACTAAAGAAGTAGGTTCAAATGCATCACACTTATTTCGCTATTTGCCTTTTACTTTTAGCTCTATTTGCTTTATTTGCAACAGTGCACTCGCTAAGTTCCATAAAAATGCTGGGTGGGGGTCATCACAGGCAAAACTATTGGCAATTGGCAATTTTAGTAACAGAGAACCTCTTTTGCTCAGCCCATCTTAACAAACTTGTGTTTAAGGAACAATTCTGTGAACCAAAAAATGATCCCTACCGCTCATTGTGGGTAAACCTGAAGCTACTATGTGAAACACAGGATTTTTCATGTTAATTGTTGCTGAGACATTGCTGTAGTTCGCTGCAGGACACCCCTGGCCTTTAAACTTTGCTTGTTGTGGTTCTCCACGTGGTGTGTGGCTGTATCTATATCTTTGGATGAGAGATTATTTGCCCATGTTTCCTCTGTGTGAATCCAGCTGTTCTGAATGGGCTTTAGGAGTGGGTTGATGTGCCAGATGAAAGTGGATTTAATAAACAGAGCAGCTGGGTTCAACCTCTTCCAACCCCACCACACACACATGGGCCACACATTTCAGAACACCCCCGCAACAGAACACAGCTATTTACATTTATCATGTTGGTGCTAGGCAGTTTTTGAAGAATGTCAGATCATGTGAGGCAATTGTCCGCTGCCCTAGTCCATTTGAATTTGTTCAGGTTTTACGGAGCTGATCTAGTGCAACATCTTAAGAGCCAAGATCAACACGGCTTACAAAACAGCGCGAAGAAGGTCATGTTCAAAGTCCTTTCAAATATATGGTTGTATAGAAAAATGGGGCATATTCCTCACATAAATAATGGAGCACACTTTTACGGCATGAACTATAGCCTTTTCTATTTTCATGGCTGTTTTTGTAGCTGTGTTTTGCTGGTTTTAATGTCACACATTGTTTTTTGCTCCAAAGTCTAAGGTCATTAAAAGCTCTTCATGGCTGCTACAAACTAACCCCGGTATTTAAATGGCCACTATTTTCTCAGCAGAATTTCATCTGTGGAATGCAGCTTTCTTCTTTGCTCATCTTTTACCCACCTTTGTCCTACTTCAGCCCTTTGGCCTATAACTAAAGGCCCATGCTAGCACATTGTGTAGGTGTCCCCCTGCCCTTTACAGACTATGGCCACTTGTGAGAGCAGTTTTGTTCATGCTTTTTCTGAAAGCCTGTTCTAAACTGGCTCTGTCAGTTCAGGCCCCGGCTCCGGAAAAGCTTTCCACGACACAGTGAGTGAGCTCAGCAGGGTCCTGCACTTCAAAGTCAAGAAAGAAAGAGAGAGGGAGAGAGGGAGACACAGGCAAGGACAGCGGTTCTAAAATTCAGAATAAGAACGCTCTCATTTCAAAGTTCAGCCGCTAATGTCTTTCTGCTGAATGTCGTCCACTGTGTCCGTTTCACGTCGTACTTTCAGTGAAGGTAAACTGCAGGAAGATTTTCTCCTTCGGTCCGAAATGCATGGGTTCTGCAGGATCAATAAGAACTGGATTTGTCCACCTAACACTGAAAAGAAGTATATTAAAAAGGTATTATACCAAAAAGATATTATACCAGTCATGACCAAAAATCACACAGTTAACAGTGGCCAGTAATTATTAAAGTTTCTATTTTATTCATGCGGAAATTGTTCCCTTTACCACACATGGATATAGAGTAGCCTGGTAATGGTGTCGTATTCTTCGGCATGGCGATGCTTTGAAAAGTAGGCACAAGTCGGTGGACCACACTCCTCGGTCTCCCTGGGACACCAATTCCTCCTGCTGCGTGTGTGCCGGATGAAAAGGCAGCGGGCTGCAACACGCCATCACACACATCAAAAGGCTGGAGAGCCCACGCTGAAACGTGTCCCAGTCTGTGTAATAATAGGCCCAGCTGACACTCCAGTCTCCTCCCTGCCGCTTCCACCCGCCCTCCCCTGTGCCCGCACGACAGGCTTTCATTTGTACTCATCAAAGTCCTTCACAGCTCAGACAATGAGCAGTTACCACGTATGTGGTCTCGTCTCTCTTAGCCTCACTCCTCCACTACCTTTCCCGCTCCAGCTATTGCCCCTTGCTAATCCCTCAAGGAGAAAAAAAATCTATTTTAAAGACCTGCTCGCTCTGTTGTTCTGATTTTAGCACACATATAGTATGCTGCAGGCAGCCTTGGCATATGTCTGTCCTGAATTTCTGAATGAAAGAAAATGTATGTAGAGAGCCCATAGCATACATTTATTTATTTAATATATAATAGTCCACCATGTGCAATAGTTTTCTCATTGGGTCCTATCTCTATTATGTGCAATAATATACTCCTAACCTTATTTTGTGTTACTAGTAATTTATTTAACTGTAAGTTACTTATCTATAGTATTAATACCCAGCATTTAATATTGAGCCATTTTTATTGGATAAAGTTAGACTTTATATTGTTCTTGTCTCAGTGTGTCTTCCCAGTCATGACATGAGCAATTTCCCCCAGGATCAATTCTGATTTCTGATTCTGATTCTGATGCTGATAATATGTGAATGCTGTCACTAAAGCAATGCACGCAAAACAGACCGTATGAATTGGGAGATATTACATCAAAGGCTTATATTTAAAAATCAAGGAATATACAGCCTTCATAATGTGGGCAATTCAAATACTTTTAATATGTTTACTCCATAGTCGGGAGAAACTGCACCTTGTTGTCAGTAGTAAAATGGGATAAAACCCCACTGAAGAATCAGATATGGACCCTACACATTGTTTTAATGAGGCTGAAATATTGCATAAAAGTCCATTGCTTGCTGTTGTCTATGGACACTTCAATAGTAAAGCAGCACGCTGTTCGTTTACATTATTCATAATGTGGGGGAAAGGCCGACAGGATCAGGATCATAACAGGAAAAAGATGTGGCCGGTCACACGTTTGTTGTTTTGGGTTATCTAGGTGGAGATGTCTAATATTCATGTGATGAAAAGCCTGAAAGTAAAGCCTATTATTCCCACCTCAAATGAAAGTGAATGTGATTGTTGCTTTCCTCACGTTACATCAACATTATTTCAGCCATCCAAAGTATTCATATCATGGAGAGATAGGGTCAAAAAAACTATTATACGGACCAAACAAGAAAAAAGCAACTTTGATTTTCATATATTTTTTTTTCAGCATCTGTCTTTTTACAGTGGCATGTTTGGCCCAATTGCTATAAGCTGCAAGTGTGATAAAATTGCATCATTTCAGCCCATAATAATACACCATTATAAAACTAAGGAAATAAATTTAAAAAAAAGAAAAGAAAGGAAAGGAAAAGAAAAGAAAAGAAGAATGTCTTTGCTGTCAGACATCGTGAGTTCATGATGGCTTAGACTATTTTCACTCGCATAAATATGAAACAGATGGCTCTTCTTGGAGTCAAGTATGCACTATTGGAGGACTTTTTTGACCCATGGGTGTGACCTACCACAAATCTATGTTGACTTGATAAACTAAATTATTCTTTCATACACTTTTCCCCTATGGTTCAGCAACAAATCATTTGTGAATCACTGCATGGGTCTGAGAATAGACTCTGACAAACACTCAAGACTATAAGTTCAAACTTCTTCATTGGCTATAAAATAACTGTATTATCACTTCACTCCTCTGTGTTTCAGGACTTCTTTGTACAGCACTGTCACTGTGGCGCGGCTGGCCTGGCCTTTCAGGAGCTGAAGAGACATTCCCGCAGTGACTATCACAGCCTGGCAGTGTCCAGCAGCGCACTGTACGACCTCACCACCATCCCAGAGGGCACACGCATCCCCCACCGGCCAGCCGTCAGAGGTCAGTGTGATAGCACAGCAATTCCTATTCACCAGTTTGACCTATTTTACCACAAGATACGTTTCAGACCTGTTAAATAAAAGGGAGTTCCAAATAATGGTTAAACACTATTTCCTCATCCTTTGGGAGCTAGGGAGATGGTCAAATGTTTGGTTAAAAAAAAGATGATCATTTAGGTCCATTAGGAAACTGTTGGGCAATTCTAGCCACAAATTCTGAGAATGCCTGGGTTGCTAATCGTCTTTTTTTTCCCCTTTCTGTGGAACATCAACATTTGTTTAAATGTTCCCAAAAGCAGGTTGATTAGCGCTCATGAGATCATGTGGGGCTCATTAAGAAAAAGCCACATTAAGCCTGTTTGAATGAATGTTTATGTACTTTTAAAACTATGCGAGTCAAAAGATTCTCATATTACACGCATCTTAACCAGAGTGGACTCCAGGTGCATATTCCCCAAACGTTCGCCACCGATGGGTCTCACTTTGGAACTAATACTGTCCAAACAACACTGGAGGCATTTCACAAATGTTTTTTCTTGCTTGATGTCCAAACATCTGACATTATTCTCGAGTGGGTGGGTGACGGAATAGTCCTCTCTGGGGGAGAATGGGGAATTTCTGGCATTCAGCAGAGAGAGAGAGAGAGAGAGAGAGAGAGAGAGAGAGAGAGAGAGAGAGGCAGAGAGAGAGAGAGAGAGAGAGAGAGA
>JBBPCX010000154.1:15356717-15393693 GCA_037974365.1 Hydrocynus forskahlii | reverse complement strand
AGAGAGAGAGAGGGAGAGAGAGAGAGGGAGAGAGAGAGAGAGAGAGAGAGAGAGAGAGAGAGAGAGAGAGAGAGAGAACAATATAAACAGTATTACACCCTATGGGTTCTGGAATAATTTGCTTCTTCCCTGAGCAGGAAACGAAAGCTGGTGTGAGCACGTGCTAGTGTGCATGCACTGCACGCTCCAAGCTAGGACCCATAGGACTGCTGATTCACTTCAACATCTGTCATAATAGTTCCTTTCCACCGTGTAACTGTGTCCGATGATAAGGATGCGTATCCTGTTTGATTCCCGGACAGATGGTGAGGGAGGCTGCCTGTCAGTTGTGCCCTTGTGGAGAAGAGGCATGAACAGACGGAGCTACACTGAGGGAGAGGCCCGATATTTGAGCGACAGCACAGAGGTCCTCTCTGCCCACCACAGACGAGTGAGTTACACTGATAAACTCATGACTCAAGGATACTTCTCTCTCTGACTCACACGAATGACCCGCCATCAACCAAAACTCGCACATTACAAAACATTTTCCTCAATTACCAAGCTAATGATTAGAGCCCCACGGCAGCTGGGTGGACCTGCCATGAATAATTATTTTCTAAACACACTACGTCAAGATAACCCAATTTTTTCCAATTGATAGGAAGTTGTTCAGCAATCTCTGTTTATCACGTAATCTGGAAGCGGATCACTGAATGTACTCAGTGGTAAAACCACCACTGTGGAATAAGGTTAAATGTAGTATTTAGTAATATTATTAGCAAGGCTAAGGAGTGTACTAATCACATGGTTAACCACTTAGCACACTGTATTTAATTCTTATACCCTGGTTATACACAGAGAGAGGGCCTTAATCTCATTAGGATGATTTTTGCATAAAATATGAGATCATTCAGCGCAACTGCTCTAGTCTCAGTACGGACAGCAAGGACAGGAATTTAACTTCACCTAAAGTTCGAGGCCCGGCAAATTCCAAAAACGCCCACAAAGTTAAAGTTAAATACATAAACAGTGACCATGACTCTACACCACCAAATCACTCAACACTGCAATTGCAGCTGTCTCAACTCCATGACCACAACACTACAGATCCATCTTATTGTGAATTTATTTCGGTGCTCTGTTATTGTATTGTTGAGCATGTGATGAGATACATCATTTAAAAGCTCGCAGTTTTGGGTTGATGTTAAAGTAGAATTATTCCATTGTTAGTATTTACAAAGGAAACGATTTAGCAAAAAACAGCCCTATAGCAGTGAGAGACAAAGGGGGTGCAGTGGCTCTTACTATCCACAAAGGGGGCCCTAAAGTTTAAGAGCTGCTGACTTTCATGGACAAGCTGAAAATGTGCAGGCTAACCAGAATCTTCTAGGTTAATGTGATTCACGTTTAAATTCAGTTGTTGGCTTATTTCTAATCTATGTCATTTTCCTGTGTGCATGTACAGCAGGAGAGCTACACATGGGGCAGAGTGAAGGAGCTGGTGAAGAAAACCAGGCTGAGAAACCAAAGCAGACTGGGACTGTCCTCTGGCTCCCTCAAGAGATCCTGTCCACAGCTATACCGGTAAGTCAGACCAACTACTTCTGTTGTTCTTGTCTTCTAGCGCATGAACATGTAAACATGTAAACAATGTAAACAAGACTGGTTTCAGTACTTTTAGGCAAAAAGTGGCTGACCATTTATTTGTGACTCAATCTGATTTCTGAATATAAACCAGATCAGTGAGAAAATACCTAGTGAATATCATGCAATAGGCCATGTTGTTTTTAAATGGCTATTAAGTTAGTGAGCCTGATTCCGAACACTCCTGCCATGAACCCCTAGCTTTCAAAAAAGATATAAGATATAAATCACTTTTTTATTGCAGCATAAACGTTTCAGTCCATTAGCACAATAGCAGAATGACTTCATCTCCCCATAAGGGCTCATTAAATGAATATCAGAGTAAATCAATTTGTTACTGATGACTAGATCTGACATTCATAAGCCAAAGAAAACACAGGATATTAATTAGGAATCAGTCTAGGTGTAAACTGAGTTTAAAGTAAACGTAATACATGTGAGCCAAGGCCACATTCTAGATAAAAAAAACATGTTGAACGGTAATTGGCTTTACAGATATCAGTGTTTTTTTCCCCCTTCAACTCCCGTGCCAATTGCAAACTCACTTAACTCTCTTCAAATTCTTTAGGATACACATCAACTTGTTATGACAATCTGATTGCCGAAAGTAGAAAAAATGGCTGTTGTTACAGAATACTGTGCTTCTGTAAACTTCCTGCTATGCCACTAGTCCAGTTAGTATCTCGGAGCTCACACAACAAATATTGGGGCTTGAGTGCAACAACATGTGGGCTGTTTAGTCTGTCAACTCTTTGATGATGTGAGTTGAAGCCACTGTGAGAGTTTTGCATGATAAGAGTTTAATCTGATCTGCAGACTGCAAACTCAGGCTTCCTGTGCTTCCTAATCTCTGCTACACACTGATTCCTTTTAAATACTTTGCCCATGCCGCAGATGGTGACTTGTACAGTGCTCTTATGAATGTACATGTCACGCTGTGTGCTAGGTCACTGACTCATAGTTATATCTTGATGCATTTTTACTCAGTCCTCATCTTTGGTCAGAAATATTGGCCTGTAGTTAAAATGCATCTCAGAGTAAGATTACTGATCCAAAACTGGGTCTCTTAGCAGTTTGTGTTGTATAAAAAGTGAAGTTTGATCAATATAGGCCATAATATTGTTCTATGGTAAGCGAGCGGTGTGTACGGCAGCCCTGGACATTGAGTAGTGGTCTGCCTTTGTTTAAGCAGCTGTAGAAAAAAAAGGAATCTTGTGGGAGTAATGCTGCTCGTGGATAGAGCAACTATTTCTCTGCCCCCTCAACCTCGTCCTCAAGTGAGCCGCGGCCCTCCTCACACATGGTTTGGCACAGGCTCAGATGAATAGTTAGGGGGTTGCAGTGTCAGGTTCACGGTATGCTCGGAGGAGTAGGAGAATTCTGCATGTATTTCACTCATTAGATGAGATATGGGTGAGCCAGAGAGTTTCCTCCCAAGAAAGGATTTTTCCTCCTTTGGGATACTTCCATGAGGACAGCCTTAACTATTTGCATGTGTTTAGTCATGCATTCTTAAATTGAAAGTACTTTTGGGACTATTAAAGGGTTATCTTATATTATCTTAAAAATATGTGAACATGATGGGACTTTATAATAGAGGGAAACCAACAGGTCCTTCTAAAACCTCAGAGAAGAACTTAGAATACGTGTCTCTAATTTTTAGTCTATTTTTAATGAATAAAATCATGTTTGTTAGTAGTTCTGTTTAAACACCCAGAGGAAAGATATTCAATTTGAGTTCTCTGTGCTACCTGTCTATCTAAACATGAGGCTAACTGTCCTATTTATTAGGGCTTCGTGAGGCTGAACTGAAGGTCTTACACATCACATTAACCACCATATTACAACTTTGGAATCTCTGAATTAATCTAGAACAGCCACAAATATTCATGTGAATCCCACAGGGGTGCTAGCAGAATTAGCATTATCATAGAAGACTTGTGAGATTTATGGTTCAAACTGAAGGCCTAGCGGTAATAGTCATATTTTGTCAGTTTTATACCAAATTCCAATCGCCTATTGCTATTGTTCCACTTGTTATAAAAAAAGTTCACAATGCAAAGGAAAGTTGCAGTTTTCAAATTAGAGTTATGAGATATAAGTGTGACAAAAAGCAAACATTATAAAACATGGTCTCAAAATCCTAGGCATAATTGTAGTGCATAGACTCATAAACTTTCTATAAAAGCAGAATTGTTATAATGTGTCTCTTTTCTCTGCAGACCTGAACTGGGCCCAGTAGAACTGTCCAGAAGAGACAGGAACTCTATGATCATCCTGGGCCATCAGAAACTGGACTATCACTGGCCTCTCTAGTATTAATCAGGTCAGTTTGGTTATTCTGAAATGATACAGTTTCCTGGTCTTTACTGCCATTTTAATTTGTTGAGCAATACTTAAAAATGCGAACTGTGAACCAAACAGTAGCCACTAGCAGACTGCCCCTGCTCTAACTCGGCACCTCCCTCTATCTCTTAGCAATGTTGTTTCAGTAGAGCTGATATGACTTTCACAGCTTCGCTCTCCACTATTGTTTTCCAGTTGGACACTGAACAGATGGCGTACGATAGGGCAACATTTCCCTGAAGAGGAGGACACGCTGAGGTTGTACAGAGCCAGGCACAGAAAGACAGAGAGGAGAGGGAGGATGAGAAGATGCGGATGAGCAAGGGATGTGATTGATGTGAAAATTGTAAAAGTAACTATTTGAAGAGTGACCCTCAGAAACATCCATATGTTTATACAAGTATACAATGGACCTACTGATATCATTACATGTTAGTGGCCATATATGAATGCTTAAAGTTCTGGGTGTCTGTAAAGTTTATACAGTCCCAGAGAGTTACCAGAAAGTGGTGAAAACAAGATGAGATATTACAAATACAAATGACTGCAAGCTTTGACTTTAAAAAGTGAAAATGTGTCAGAATAAGAGGCATTTTTAGTATATTCAATTAAAACCAATTTACTCGACAATATAAAAAAATAACTATGTATGTATTACCAGCTGCTTCTACTCAGAACACTTGTGAAAAATCTTTAGAAAGCATCAATAACGACATAAGTGAAACATGCTATGCTTATTTAACTTGTCGAGCTGGCTGTTTTTTGTTTTTTCTCATAATTGCCTTGAAATTATATGGTGGGCGTTTCCTCGTTGGGTGTATATATGTGGATTCCGGACTTGAATGCACAATATGTATAACATATGTACATTTGAAAGTGTATGATAAAGAGAGAAGCATTTCTTTACTGAATTCCTTTGTCTATGAACGTATATCATAATGACAGAGGCTTATAGCACAGCAGATGACCTACAATACTCGTGTGGTCCGGCTGACTGTCAAATGTTATATAATGTTTGTGATTTTCTTTCCCCTTAAATATGTAGGAATGTCCAGTGCGTAGACCGATAATCCTTTACTATCACTCTAAACGTGCCTCCACAGTTCCTGCCAAGAATCTGTCAAGAGACAGAACTATTTTTTACATAAATGCATTAAAAGTATGCATAGCAGCAGGAGAGCATATGGTGATTTGACCAAGACAACCTAGCCGTAAAGTGTTGCTTGCCTGGCAGCAACATCCTAGTAAATTTCTCAGAAATCTCATTCGGTGATCTACAGTGAGAGCAGGCATTTCCAGGCCAAAGAAAAATGTGCTGCTGCACCATTGTGCTTGAATGCAGCAGAATTAGCAGGCTAGGCCTAATTTAGGACTAGTTGTGGAGAATCTGTGGTCTTCCAAGCCAGAAGAAGGGTCAAGAAAGACCATTAAAACTCCAAAGACCTTCTCTTTGCTGTCGCGTATCAGGAGTGGCAGAGTTAGTGTAGCCAAAATGGAGCTGCAGAAAATGAGGAAGTGCAAAGCATGGTACTACCAGCCTCTCTGGTGCAGATTGTCTTTTTGTCTTTTCTCTTTAAGAGGGTTCCCCCACTCCAGAAGTGCCTCTAGTGGCTGTATTAAGAAAGGACTGCTAAAATTCTTGTAGAGGTTTATGGCTACCCTTGCCTGTACATGTTCTGTGTATTCCCAGCTCTAGTAGCCAATATATTGGAAGCATAATGTGATGAACTGAGCATATCAGATTATGCCTAATTAAATAATATTGCACCTTACCGTTTTAATTAGATTGAGCCCCACTTCATGGTGACATCCCTTCTTAAAAGAAATAATACATGGCCACAACTTACTGAGCCATGAGAACAGGATCCAAATGCATGCCCTTAACTTAGTAAGGTGTGGGAGTGAGGTAATTAAGCTGTGAATGTGGGCATGACTTAGTAAGGTGTGTCAGTGATATTTCCTATGCTTTACTAATTCCACTAGCATTATATTTATTAAGAGAGGATGTCACTAGCAGGGCTTTGTACTATAAGCAGCTCGTCCACGTACCCTTACTTCATGTAGCGATTGTGACTGGGTGCAGAAGAGAAGGCTCTAGATGGTTTACTGAGTGTTGTGTATTATACTCCTGCTATGACTTCATACCTGTACTTACATGTTTATATGCTACATTTGTAGGATTATAAGGTGAAAATGTGTGAGTGTGGATTTCTGAAGATTTCTTTTTTGTCAGGCTACGGACAAAAGACGTGAGAGCTGTCTTTATACAGTGCATTGTACTATACCGAAATGGACAGAATATTTCAATATGCATATTGCATTTGTATTCAAAATTATTTTTTAATAAATAAAGTTGTAATATTTCAACACCAAGCATCTGAGACTGATCTTATTTACATTTCACAAGCATTTACAAGGAGTGTTATATCCAAAATATTTTTGATCTCACACAAACACATGAACATTTAGCCTAATTTCAACACTCTAAAGACCACAACGTAGGGTTCTTTGTACTCTATTTGTAACTCCCAAGGTTTGAAACCATTCACATGTCCGTGGCACGAGCAAAGCAATATTGACCAATGCTTTCCTCCAAGTAGCACTAAAGCTTTCACACCAGATTGTGCCATTCTGAAAGGCATTGTCAGCCTATCTGGGGAGTCATGCCTGCGACTTTGTAGAATATTCTACTCATGTCATAAGTCTGTATTCACAATTGCTATTCATAATGGGGCAACAAGTATCTGGAGCTATAAAAGGGAAATTACACTGCTTTATAAAATGTTTTTTAAATGTTTATAAAGTTTTATCACTTTTTTAAAAAATGCCTTCATAATTCAACTGTGGATATGCAAACAAAGTCATACAGAATTACTTAAAATATTGATATGATTTATGAAAGTTTTCTCTGGGCCCCATGGTGGTGCAGTGGGTAGTACTGTTATTTCACAACTCTAGGGTTGGGGGACTGAATCCGGTTCCTGACCTTGTGTGAGCAAGAGAGTTTGCATGTTCTCCTTGTGGTGATGTGGGTTTCCTCCGGGGTCTCCAGGTTTCTCCCACAGTACAAAGACATGCACAGCAGGTGAATTGGGGATTCTAATTGACCATAGGTGCGAGTGTGTGAGTGTGTGGTGGGCTGGCGCCCCGCCCAGGGTGAGTCCTCGCCTTTCGCTCATTGACCCCGGCTCCAGGGACCCCCGACCCTAGTGAGGATTAAGCAGTTACAGTGAGTGAGAAGTGAGAAGTTTTCTCTGGTCAACAGCTTACTCTGCATGCACCTGTCCTCCATGAACAGATTTAAATTATCATTATTAGCGGTCCAAGCGTGAAGTGCGGAGGATCTCTATTGTTTCTATGCTGTTTTTTATTATTATTTTTCTGCCTCAAAACGCGTTGGGGAGCAAAAACAGTAGAGTGCGCAGCCTTGCAAGTTGGCAGGTACATGCGGTATTCAAACCGCTACTCAGGCACCAACAGCCACGCCATAACAAGCACTTTTGCGTTGAGCCTCTGCAACTTTGAATTTTGAGCTCACAAATTTGCATTCCACACCAGAAGACATTGCTCTAGCACATTCTCGAATTTAAGTGACATCATGCGACCTTATCATAAAATACATGGCCGATTTCAGCCAAAGGGGCGCCAAAAATTTCTACATGGCAAAAATCATGGCTATCCCAGGCCGACGATTCTCAGACTTGGTTCATTTGTTGACATACAAGCTTAGATGATGCAGTTCAAATTTGGCCCACTTTGCCCATTGGGGGGCGCTATAGCACACATTCAAACATGACGATGGTTTTTTGAACGGAAATCATGACATATGAGACATGGAAATAAAGCAGCTGACTTGCAAACATTACATAAATCCAAAGAGGCCCAAATCAAATAATTATCAAAAACATTTTGACTTTTCTGAACAGCACGGCTAAGACCTGCGAGTATATTCACATGAATGTGACGTAATTGACCCTAATGGGCCCAAATTGCTAACGTTGGGTCGGATCTACACCAACTTTGGTACAGATGTATAATGTAGTACCGTAAGGATGTGGGCAAAGAAGAAAGCTATCGTTCTACATGCTGTAGCAGAAAGCAATTGTGCTTACACGCTATTGTTTTTAGCAACGTTACTTAAATGGTATTGGTGGTATAAAAACCACAGTTTAACAGGTAAAAGAGAGAGTGACTTCCCTCTGGAGAGAGTGAACTCAAGGAAAAGAAAAAAAAAGAGAGAGAGAGACATTTTGTCGGCATGCACGAGGCAGTTACCATTTTCAAACTTTATCAACGCTGTGTGTGTGACTGTGCGAAACTGAAAAAATTAGAGACCAGACAACTTCGACCCCCAGGGGCCATCTCCATCAGTCCCATGAACCCAGAGTCTGGCACAGATCCCGAGTCCACAACTGAGAGGGAGGAAGCGAACCTGAAACTCCAGCTAGCTGGATGGCGAGCCACTCCCAGACAAGCGGATCCATTTCTCCTTCTCACTCCCCGATTTGGTAGGATTGAATTGACACAGATATGAATGAAATGAGCCCCAACGATAAAATCTAAGCTCTGAGCTCAAAGACTCAAACTGAACACAGAAGGTTTTTTTTTTATGCGCACTTTATTTTTTTTCATTGGGGTTAAATGCATTTATACGTTTGCAATTTATGGTTAACTGCTCATTTTTTTCTCAATTCTAAAGTTCATTTGTGTCTGTGTTGTTCAGTATTGTTATTCAACCCCAGGGCTCTAAAGCGTACTTAAAACCTTCTGAAACTGGTCCATGTTAGAAATCCTAGCATAGCAGTGTGCTCTAGTTTGCAGCGAGGGCATTATACTCGTAACTCAGACAGGGGCTGCATAAGGTTTGCTCTTTTTTTTAGCCAAAAATATACATTTAAAACCATATCTGTGGCTATTGCCTTTAATAGGTGTAACTTGTGATATCACACCAATGACACCAAGTGTTGTCTTAGAGCTAATGACTTGCTCTAATTGCTCTTGCGTTAATGACTGTCAGTAAAATACAATCTCTATATACTCTTACTTTACATGTTTCAGTTTTCGTTTATCTATGTTTTACTACTTTTTGGCGGATCAATTTTTTAAGAAATGGGGCTTGTTTTTAACCGAAGAGGGAAGTCGTCAGACATGTTGTACTGTTGAATTTAAACTGTGAAAAAAATGAATGTAATGTTTGGTAAAAATTCAATAAATCTTTTAACCTCTTAAGCTCTGGGTCCAAACTGAATATATAAGTGAGGAACCACTGCTGGCTCCATGGAGCTCAAAAAATTTAAATGGAATAATCAACATTTAATGTGTGAGTCTGTAGGTCTTTCAGGAGAACAATCCCACTGAAGATGGTGTTGAGGGAGTGTGTAGAAATGAGTGCCCCCTCACCTCTGGGTGCATGGTGAAGCCTCTCAGTGTGACACTGCTGGAGTGAGTTTCAGTTCTGATGAAGTTCAGACCAGCAGCTCCAACACACCACATCCGGCACTCAGTACTTCAGGGGGTCACAGTCTGTGGTTTAGGTTTCTGTAGTTCTGGAAGAAAAAAAATAGTCCTAATATGATATATACGCTCTGTGAAAAGTTATAATACATACTGTGGGAAAAAAAAGAACACACACTCACTGGGATATCTCACTAAAACAACTCTCACTAAAAAGGAATACTAAATCTAAAATAAGTGAAATCTTTTCTCTGAATAGTTTCAGGCTTTTAGCTCTCAGAGCGCTAGCAGGCTAGTTAGTAAGAAGCTAAAAACAAGAATGACAGCAAACACGCTCGAAACCATCCTGTAACACTATAAAGTTCTAGATAAGTTCCATTTACACTTCTGACTCCGTTCTTATAAACAGTATATTCAGAACTTTACTGAAAAACATTTCCTGTCACGGCCACTGGGAGGTGCTACAGCAGGATATTTGGATATCTTCTATAAACTTCATGAACGGCCTGTGCAGCTCAACGCGTTCTAACCTGTCAGCATTGCGGTTTGGAGGACTGGTCGCAAACAACTTGGACACCGCTCATTGCCGCTCGTGGCTATATTTAGTATTTAATATCCACCAAGAAATGTAGTTAATTTAGATTATAGAATTATTGCCAAGCAATATTGCCAGAGCTGCTGAAGGAGGATTTAATAGTGAACATATATTAATTACCAGTGTACTTTATAGGCCATTTTTGATTTACCAGCACAATAATTCTGTTAGTACCCTCTATCCAGGGATTAAAATACTAGCTCCTGCACTCACATAGAGCATATGTTTCAGAAATAGGCATGTGTGCACAATTCCACACAGGACAAACATGCTCAATTGAATGAGGAATCTGACATAAACAGGAAGCAAAGAGCCATATTCAGCCTAAGGTTTATGCATCACACATTGTTTTTTGAGAGATGAAGCAATTACACAGAATTCAGTTGAGGTGGTCAAAGATGGCTTAGCCACAACTCAGCTAACCAGTTTATAGGACCAGAGCGATCTGTGTTATAAGGCATTAAACATTTTGGACACCTGGTTTCTATAACCACTTTTGTGAGCTCCACTGTGGAGTTTCTCTAAAGCATTTCACACCAAACCACTCTCAGTGGAATTCCCCTCACAATTGGACTTAACCATGTTTGACAGGCAGTAAAGATTCTTTGCTGAAAATCATTTTAATATAGTGCTAGGTTTAACCTTGGTCAGGGAAGCTGACTGCATTTTCAGCTTATGCTTGAAAATGATTGGACACAAATGTGATCTGCAGGGGTGGATATCAAAAGGTCATGTTTTGCTGGAATGAATGGGACTAATTTAGGTCAAACATCATGAGTGATTTTGTTTTTAGCATTGTAAAGTTGAAATGACCTCATTTTATGTGCGGCAGTAAATAAAAGCCCAAGGTTTCTACACCCAATTTTTTTCCTAAATGAAAACAGATTACTGCGTCTATGAGAAATCTCCGATCCTGTCCAGGCTCAGATAGGCTCCTGCTGCGACCCTGTTTCGGAAAAGCGGCTCAAATAATGGATGGATGGATGGAAGGAAGGTCAATTATACATTAAGTTAAAATCACTCCAAATCAGATTTAATCATTAAAATCTGAAAAGTGACAGTGTTCTAAATTATGGATTCCTAAAGATTTGATTTTTTTATTATATATAAACTATGTGTATGTGTGGTATTTTTCTTAGTTTATGAAAGCAGCTTAATCAAATGTCTGTACTCAAGAACTTACTGAAAGGTTAGAACAATTTTAAAGGGGACCTATTATGCAAAACTCACTTTAGTTATAATAGGTCTATGGGCTATACAAAACATGTTCATGAAGTTCTTTCCACAAAATTCCTCTAACATAAAGAGATATCACCAGCTCTATTCTTCAGTTTCGGTCCCATTCAAAACGAGCCGTTTAGAGGAGGGCCCCCATATGAGTCAGATGGGGGCAATTTGCATAGAACCGCCCCTCATCTGTCGAGACCCCACCCACTAGCCTGTTGCTTGTCATGCCTTTCAGCGGCCTTCTTGGGTCTTTGCAGCTTTAGGTGTGCTGAATTCAGCAGTGCCTGGCCACTGCAGTGGCCAATACTCGCTCAAAACACAATAAAACAACCTCCGTCGCTGGTTAAGGCAATGAATGTGGCGGGAAAAGACACCAATCATGGCGTAAAATGCGTGTTTTGTTCCCGTGAATGTATACTCCGCTGCGCCCCAACACCAGATCCGCCATTACGTCTGCTAGTTCTACAAGCACGGATAAGCCGAGCGCAAAGTGTTGTGTTCGTCTTGCTCTGGGTCCGGCTCGGGGTCGAACATGTAGGGCTGGATACCGTCTGTTTTCTGCCTTTTCCACGTGTGTTGTGTCCCAATACTTTTGTCCATCTAGTGTATCTCTCACTCTTTCTCCCTCCTTTCCTTCAGCCTGGTCACCATACAGGCTATGAACACTGTCACAGATTGAAGGGATGGAAGGAAAGAAAGAAAGAAAGAATGAAAGAAACACTCACTGGTGTTAAAGACATGGATTCTAATGTAAAATCCAGAAGTTAAACGTGCAGGTTAAGCATACGTGGGTGGGGCGTGGCCAGCAACAGCTTATTTGCATAAAGGGGACAGAGCCTGAAAGGACTTGTTTTGAAAGGGACCGAAACTGTGAAGAATAAAGCTGGTGATATCTCTTTATGTGAGGGTGATTTTGTGCAAAGAACTTCACAAACGTTTTGTAAAGCCCATAGACCGATTATAACGTTTTTTTTAAAGTGAGTTTTGCATAGTTGGTCCCCTTTACATGATTTACTTTACTTTGAAGTAGATCACATTTTAATGAGAAGATGAAAAGAGAATCTGGGTCATCAGGTCACCAAAACATCAGCAATAAAAGGGGCCAAAATGAGAAGAGCAAGTAAAGTAAATAGTAATCTTCAGCCTCACTCCAAAGTCCTAACACAGATCACATCTGGTCAAATACCTGGATCTATCTGGTCAAATACCTCATAACAGATGGTGGTACAGTCCATGATTGCTCTAGTATGGGGAGAATGTTGTGAATTGCATACATAGTTGCATCCAACTTTGCTTACATATTTCTGCAAGATGCAGGCGATTATGGTTACATGACATACTCAGAAAAAAAACTGCACTTTTAGAGTACGAATGCTGCCACTGGGGTGGTACTCCTAAAGGTATATGTGTTTATTTGAAATATGTTGTTGAGTTGTATCATCTTTTCATCAGTTCACCAGCCAACAGTACATAAATACATCAGTTCAGCAACATCATGCTAGTACAGACAATTCTGGGTATTAGAGCCATTTTGAGGTCTGTTCAAAAATCATAAACATGTCACCCTGTCTACTTAAAAATGGTTTATAAGCTACATGTTTTTCTGTGCTATTAAAGAAATGAGATCCCTCTTTTTATCAGGTTACTGTGTGCTGTGTTGTGGTGTGTTCATGCATGACAATAAGGGGCATCTTTACTTTACTTTATAAATACAATAGTGCTATACTTAATTTAGCCTTTTGGCCTACAGTGCTTAGTGCTACACTTCATTAAGCCCTTTATCCGTTTCAATAGAGTTTTAACGTTTTCCCAGTTTCCTTGCAACAGGCTGTCCCAAATGACCAAACTGTATTTGGTAATTTGGGACACCAATAAATAACAACACCCCAACAACAGCAACAATAACAACAGAACTTCAAAAGAATATATATGTTTATTTTAGTGCAATATTGTATGTGTTTGTATATGATTTATATCTAGGATATATTAGTCATGATGTCACAGGAAGGTCTCAACATTAATTGCTTTGACTTTTCACTTTTCAGGGCAGAGGATCATTGCTGTCTTCTTATGCCGTCCCAGTTTAACCAAATGCACCTAACATATGTTTGAAGATCTGAACTGGAATCTCACATTTTCCTGAATCAGTGATCATTGAAATCGTTTAGGTATGATTTGGACATAAAAGCCTTTTATAAAAAATCCATACTGTCATTAGGAGGCATATATGTAGTGACAATGCTGAGAACACAATAGAAATTAAACTTGGAAAACACCTCTTACAGTTACAACATGGTTTGTTTTGTTCCTTGACATTACTGCCATCATTTGGCAAGGAGTGGTAATGCGATTTCTAAACAATACAGGCATTCATTCTTCACTCCCGTGTTCCTTATAAACACAGAGGACTCTTACCTTCATACCCACACACACACTTGCCATAATAAATGTTTTTGAATGCCTTAATTATCAGTTAAAGTGTGATCATTTACCTTGAGTAACCCACAAACATTGTTTACATGGTCTGGTCCTCAGTACCATCCCGGTACAGTCACTATACAAACAATGGCATTGATGAATTTATTGAACATGGGAAGGGGAAATAATCTCACGGTTTTCTTCATGCCCGGCGAAATCCAGGGAGTGTGCAGAGGCAGTTTCTGGTTGGCTGGAATGTGCTCCCCACATTCCTGCAGCTTTAACACAATGGACTCATAAAATATGTCGTAAAAGCATTCCCTGTGCACCTAGAGATACCGCAGGCATCGAGCAAAGGAAAAGCATGGTGAAATATAGAGGAATGTTCTAGTGATTGATGATTTACAGCAAGGTGTACTTGTATGTCAGTGAGATATAAGCATGTGCTTTTTCCCCCTTCAGGATTTTCAGGTTCTGTGCATCTGTTTAAATAGGTCAAGGCAATTGACAGGACTGACTACTGTAGACTCACACACAGTAGAAAGCTAAGCCATCTGAAGGCTGCTTCTTTGCCTCCTCTTTCTGCTTGTAAAACCAACAACAGCAGCACATTTTCCTGAACACAGTGTTGAACTTCCTCGGGTCGAGCAGTCATGATGGGATCGTTGAGTAGAACTAGGCCACCCTGTGATTAATACTTAGGGAGGGGACATATTTGAAGCATGGCTACAGCAGCAGCTCACCCCTGCCTCTTGGCACTCCACAGCGATGGCTCGCCAGTTGGATGAGTTTTCCAGAAATGTCATAAGCTGCTCCCACATCAGACCAAAGCCCAAAGCCCAGACTTCTCCGAAACTCTCTCACACACACACACACACACACACACACACACACACACACACACCCCAGTGCAGACTCTGGCTAGGCTCCAGTCACAGACTGCTTTGGTATTTCAAAGAGGGAGAAAACAAGGCCTATCTCCTCCTCCACAAGAATCCAGGGAAAATGTGTCTGATGATTGATATCTAACCACACCATGAATACAGTGCTCCACAAAGCACACTCATACTGTTCACTGACAGTTCCACACCAACAAAGGAGAAAACTCCCATAACAAGGAGAGCAATACATAACTATATTCAGAAATTAAAGTATGGATGTTCTGTGTCATTGATGAAACGAAGCAATGTACTGTGATCACCTTCCTAGCTAAAGAATGCAGGGGATTAAGGAGCGTGAACCCAGTCTCCTTAAAAATCACCTGCACTCTGGATCTGCAATGGTGACCTGGAACATACAGAGAGTACAAACTGTGTGAGAAGAAGACTAGGCCAAATCAAACCATGTGGGATGTTTTCAAACTAACTTCAAATACTTCAAATTGAGCTTGATGCTGATGAGCTCATCATTCAGGTAGATAGGGGCTTTAAAAGAAAGTGAAAAAATAATGCAAAAGACTGACCTGTAAGAAAGTTTTTCTTCTTTTGCATATGTATAACATGCATGACGTGGGCTAGCTCATAGATTCCTTACATGGCTCTCCTGGATGTCCACAATTGTTCTTTTCCTCCTCCAAATATGCATAAATCAGGTCATTTACTCAGTCTGGTGGAGGCATGTTGGGAGCTCAAATAAAAATTGTGGACTGACTGCTCTAGAAGACAAGACTACATTGATATTCCATCATATATCTTATATTGTAGATAAACTGTTAACTAGCATATGGTAGAATAAATCAAGTTAAAATTCCTGTGGTAAATACAAAAATTAGGCAGTCATTTTAAATAAAAAAAGCATAAATATCATACACTCCAGGCTAATTGTTAAGTGATAAATTATTTGCTGTTATTCCATTTCTGCTGTAACTATTTAGTAACTACTATGCCATTAATGTCTAAGTTAAGTGAGTTGTGAGGGGGTGTGGGCCCATTTAAGAGTATTTAGGGTATAAAGGGTTAAAATAAGGCATTGTGCAGTACTTACTAAAATACACTAAAATGTTTGCGGGACTATATTGAACATTGGCCTGATATGAAATAGATCTATATAAAGTAGAACTCTTTGTCTCCCTCCAGTGGCTCCTTCTCCCATCCAAAATCCAATACACTCTGAAAGACAACTCAATTCTCTATGGCAAGGTGCCAAATTCTCTGCTTTCAGCTCCATATGTCCATCTGAAGCGTGCAGATTTATGTACAGGCCTATCTTATCCCAGTTAAGACTAAGGAGTTGCATTTTATTTGGTCCACTCATTCAAGTCTGAGCCACCCATGGCATCTGAAACTTGCAGAGTTTGACCTTCCCATCTCTCATCACACAGTTCATGGGCTGAAGGGTTTTAGCCAGGCTTTGCTTACCTTCGAGCATGTGAGGTATGTGTCCTCTCCTGCAGTGAAGCTTTCCAGATTTTTGACTGTTCCACTCCACCTATTCCTTCATCAAGAGCTGCATAAAGGAGTAGTTTGATGAAAACTCACATTTACAGTTTAACCCTTAGTGTGTCTGACGTTTACTTCTTTAGTTTTCACTGGAGCTATAATGAAGAAGCACACATTAACGAACTGAATCAGTACACACTCTCCTCAAACCACACTGAGTTGTTAAATAATCTCATATAGACACTGTAATCCCAAATTCACTAAGGTCAGGATGGCTGCAGTTTTTTTAACTATACAAAATAATTTTGTCAATCTGAGATTTCTTAACTGCTCAACATGGCTTGAGAAAAGCGTGTTATAATTTAGGCATGTATTTTGAATGATGCAAATAGGTATAAGCTTCCATTGTCTTGAAGCTCCAGTAAAAAACTATGGAAATGTTGAACACCAGACATACACCACATGGACACAGGTATTGGGACACACCTGTTTTTAGGGTTTGGGCTAGGCCCCTTTCCCCCAGTGAAGGGCAATCTTAAAGCTTCAGCATACCAAGACATTTTGTGGATATGGTTTGGAGAAGAACCTTTTCTATTCCAGCATGACTGTGCCCCAGTGCACAAAGAAAGCTCCATAAAGACATTGTGGGATGAGTTCAGTGTAGAAGAACTTGACTGGCCCACACATAGCCCTGACCTCAACCCCATCCAGCACCTTTGGAGTGAACTGGAATGGAGATTGTGAGCCAGGCCTTCTCATCCAACATCAGTGACTGACCTCATAAATGCCCCACAGAATGAATGGGCACAAATTCCCACAGAAACTCCAAAATCTTACGGAAATCCATCCAAGAGTGGAAACTGTTATAGCTGCAAAGTGGGACCAGCTCCATATTAAAGTGTATGTATTTGAATGCAATGTCATTAAATGCCTGTTAGTGTAATGGTCAGGTGTCCCAATACTTTTGTTCATATAGTGTATTTTGGCTGATCAACAACACTTGTGCTCATGGGAAAACCTGTACAAGAGAATTCATTTAAATCAAAGTAATGTCCATGTAAAACAACAGTATTTACTGTATACTGAAAGCTATAGTTATGCTTTAACAATGTCAAGCAGCTCTCTGTGAGTTGATCACCATAATATGAATAAATGAATAGATAAATAGGGCATAGTTTGCAACGGCCAACCAGACTCCTGCAAATTTACTCTGCTCCATTTAGAACCACCTTTGACCATGCCTGTACAACTGGCTTGTTTGTTTTTTTTGACACTTCCTAGTAAGAAAACATGTAATATCATCTTAACGAAATAAATCTCTAAATCACAGACCACTATCATACTACTTTGCATTAAACCTACTGACAGAGATTTGAAAACCCTTGGTTTCAGTTCTGCACTGTTTGTGACTCCTGTAGTTGGTCAGTAGAGGGCATTGCTTCATTGCATCATGAAATGTCACTGATGTGATACATGGTCACATGGGAGGGATTAAAATGGATTAAAAATAATTCACTTTAGATCTGGAAACAAAACGCAAATAGAATGAATAAAAATAAGTACGTCTCGTTTTTGGAAATCTGTCCTCAGCCTGGTTGATGTTTATAATGTTATGCAAGCCTCCTTTGTATAATCTCCAGAGAAGCAAAACAACAAAACAATGAAATATGACTGGTTTGTAAGGCATTCTTTTATCACAGAGTGACATTTAGCCCTCAGGAAGCATGAGTTCATCAATTAAAATATTAAAAATAATATCAAATATTTATTATAAACACTACACCAGTTCTACACCAGGAGACAACATGAGGGTTATTGAATAACACACAGACCAATTAAGCTCAGTGCACTCCTGATCATTGGCAAGAAGCACATTTTAGGAAGATCTGGTTTCCAGGTTTTTGAAAAATATATATTACAATGCTACTGAAAATACAAACGGTAAAACAGGAAATATAAAGTAAGTCAAGTGAATACATCACTTCAAAACCATTTAGTACTAAAGATCTTGGTGATTTTATAAACCAAATGAGGCAACGTTTTAGTGATTTAATACTATTAATTCTTTACTGCCAGCACTCAAGAGACAGACTCCTATCTTCATCATCTGTCCCATACAAAAGTATTTTACAACAGTGGTGTACTTCCATTATTCATGTTCAGGTTTGGATCTGGTGGGTCTTCATTTCACCAGCATCATGTGTCAGTGATGTTCAGGGTTTGTTGGATGGAACACCACACACATCCCAGACCAGTGTTGAACACGTTCCTATTTTCGTGAACGCTGAACCAAATTAATCAGTTTACAAATTATGAACAGGGACGTGAGTGACATTCACTCTCGCGAGACTGATCGCAGCTCACGTTTTACGTTTGCTGATTACAGGCTAGTATGGTTAGTGCTTCGAGTTCAGACGCTTCTGTAGAAGGCAGTTTGGTTAAACATTTGAGTCCATTTTTTTGAAGAAATCGGTGTAGATTTAGATGGGAAAACCACACGTTTTGTTTACTTTTAGTTCATTTCTTTTCTGAGCACTTTAAAAAATATTGTCTGAATGTTGCATTTTAGGCAGACATGTTTTGTTTACATTTTGTGATAATACTGTCAGAATAAAATTTCCATATACTGTATACCTGCACCTCGTTCGTTTTTTTTTTTTTTCACTTTCAGCATACCATGATGCGTTGCTTAAGTGGTAAGATCTATTCTCAACCTCAAAAAAACCTCAGTGTGAACTGGCACAACACTGTCCCAGACTGTCATATATGTTATTTGGTATTTTACCATGCATGTAGAAACTGTACAAACGATTTTTAAAGTAGCAAAAAAGTTCATAATACATGCTGTTTAGTAGAAAATTATGTATTCATTGTAGTCCTTCATTGATTATTTCCGAAGAAAAGTGGAATCTCAGAAGTCTTTATCCCAACCAGAAAGTTCATCTGGAGGTTCCTCCAGTTCAGGGGGAAACATGTCGAAATGACTGTGATCCAGCGGCCCTTTCAGCTAGGTAAGATACAGCAAAAGATTCATAGTTACAGAAGAGAAGCTTTCATGAACAGTGAAAACAGCAACTAAATGAACCCTGAAGATCTCCATTGGATGCAATATGTTTAGCTACATGACCAAAGATGCTTTACCTCTCTCTTTAGAGGAGACATCAGTTTTCTCTTTCTCAGTCCCTCCCAGTTGAAACCCTGAAACCACCTGTGAAAGGAGCAAAAACCATGCACCAGGGTTTATGGTCTGAAGAAGCACACAACCATAGAACTCCAATGGTGAACTGATTTCAAGAAAAGAGACGGCCAGTGGTTAGACAGGCACTTAAGGCATATACTCACTATATATTTAATACTAAAAATATGGCTCTCAGACAGTGTAACATACTTGACTCACCCAAGTACATATTAGCCTCTGAACATTCATATTCACATCAGGCGATCAGCAGCTCACATGAAGGGCACAAGTTCTGATTAACATAACATTCTGTGCATAATCCTGTTTGATATACAAGGACACCGTGCTAATGGACAGTTTTACTGTCATTCGTGGGTTTTTTTTATTATTATGATGCAAATTCCCTTCGTTTGCATGAATCACTAACGTCTACAGCGCTGTTTTAACACCAGTGTACATTAAACAACTACATCCCACTGAAGCTGGGTTTGTTTTTGATTTGCCCACAGGGCTTAAATGGAGTTCTGTATTCCAGGCACCATCGCTCTGATGGCTGCTAACGGACCACTTGAGCGCGTCAGCATCATTCTGCTGTCTGCAGCTCCAACGCTCTGCTGAGGACGGCAACAGCTGTGTGTCTCAATCTGGTCACTAATTGTTCCCCCTGTGAATATGCCTTGGTCTGCTTTTGACAGTTCTGCCAGAGAGGGGCTAATTTGGAAAACGGGACTGTCTGCTGTTCATTGTGTTAGGACAAATAGAGTGAAGGAGAGCTAGGACTGATTCAAAAGAGACTGAACAACAGACTCAGAACTGGGGCATATGGCTTGTTTTTGCCAATGGAAAAAATACAATAGCGTACTATAGTAAATAATAAATAGTAAATAATTCAATATTAAACACTACGTATCCCCAGGAGTGTTGAAAAGGCACCCTGACAGCAAAACATCATTTTTCGACACTGTCTCAAGCTTGCCTGCATACTTCATTCATTGTAAAGAGAAAAAAAAGTTATCTAACAATACTGTCCCATTCTGTTGGCATTATATCCCATTCTATTGGCTGTGCATCTCTGTGAAGATGATACAAGCTGCACCTTTATCAGTAAGGTAAACCATAAAAATGAATTCCACTGATTTTTCTACATTTTTACATCATTCAATTATTGGGGTGTAAAAGTCAAGAATGATTTAAGTGATTACTTCGAACAAATTTTTGCATACTTTTTTTACAGTGACGGTGAAAGGAACCAGGCGTCACAGTGTCTTTAGTATAAGGTATGTTATTTATAGCCCAAAATAACTCTAACCTACACGTCTTTATGTGTTTTAGGTGTAATGCTAACAGTAAAATAGCTGTAATGAGGAGGCGCTTTAAATCAGAGCACTGACTGAAATAATGGACCCAAACGCAGAGTGGAGTTGAATCACTGAATTAAAGCCTGAATTTGACATCGAATCCAGTCCGCGGCGAGTAAAACTCGAGACACATGAAGTTGCCGCGTTTGCTCGAGGGAAGACTTAGACTCGTGTTATACCCAGAATTTACCGGCTCGAATCAGTGCTTGTGGAAACAAAGACCCAGCGATGAGGCTGGGTGCGGAAGCCGGTTATAAAGGGCCGTCCCCACGTGCAGCCCATGCCGGCTGATTGCGAGAGGATGGCGGCCTTCGTCCTCTTTTACCTGACCCGGCAGTGGCAGTGCTACGTTTCCCAGGCCGAGGCCGGCCCCTTACAATAGTAAAATTTTGGAGGCCTATTTTGCCTAAATGCACCCTACATGTATGTCTCAACTAAGAATGAATTTTAAAACAATACACTTCATGGCAAAACTTTATCTCAAAACTACTGTATTTCTTAGGTATCAGGCAGCATATTCATAACTATTACATGTCATTTCACTTCCTATCACCACCACTTTCTAACTCTGATGCTTTCTCTATGTAACATCAAACCACTCTTAATGTTTACATCTTACACCAGTAATTTAATTCTGCGGATCTTTTGGAGAATCCAGTAATTAGGTAGGTGGACACTTCTGGAAATATAGTGTACATTAGGTTCTTTATTTTATATTTACCATCTAAGAGCTAACTTAGAATGCCACTGACTGAAAAATAATAACACTTCATCTTAAACATGCATGACAGTTATCCGCCAGCTAAACAGCTTGTACCTGTCATGCAAGCACACATTATGTGGTTAGGATCCCTGTATGATCAGTGTGGGGAAAAAGAGTATCTTTGTGAATGTCACAATGTTAAATGCACTGTGATTAGTCAATGGGAGGCCAACAAGGCTCTGAGGTATAATAATGTCTATATTAAGCCAGACTTTGACAGACAGAACATGACCTACTTGTGTTTCTTGATGTCAATGATGCCATTTTTCTTATTCCCAAGCCTTTCTGCAGGATTGAGCCTAAAGACAAAGATGGATAGAGAGGAAAGGTGCAAATGAAAGGCATGCATATATATATATATATATACATATATACAGTAAACCCCCAACATTTGCGGGGGTTACATTCCACAAGTAAAAACCGCAAATATGTGATGTTGTAAAAAAAAAATGCCTAAAATGCCCATTTTTATAGTATAAACCTAAATATGCCCCCAATTATGCTCCCACAACACTTTAATTTCATTTTAAACTCAGTTAAATACATTAACCTTAAAGAAAATGTAAAGGTAAACCTGTATCCTTACTGTACAGTTTACACTGAACTGCTGTCTCCCGCAGTACTAGAATTTAAAATACCGATGTTACCCCTGTATAGACTGTACTGTAATTCATGCATGCATGTTTTCTTTGGTATGCGCTATCGTTTTCTTTGGTGTGAGCAGGGTAAATACAGTAATAAATTAATTTAATTTACTGTAAAAAAAATACAGGGCTCTAAGAAGAACAAAAGGAAAAACACGAGAACACTCAAGATAATTCCACAGGGGAAATGCAGGACTGCAGCTGCCAGAGATGAGTCACAATGCAGCAGCCAATCAACGGCGAGGAGAAATAAATAACGTGCTCGGATTGGCTACTTTCAATCTTCCCGCCTCTGAACACCATCCCAAGATGCGCTTTCTTTGTGTTCTCTGGACAGTACCAAAAAATGTATAATGATATTTTATACGAAAATGTAGCTGAATTCACGTTCATATTTATGTTACAAAATTAGTAAATTATATATTTTTAAATAATTTAGCACTAAAATGCATGAAAAATGATATACTGCCACGAAAAAAGCTGTGACTTCCGGGGCTGTCTATCACGCCCCGTCGTTCTCGTGCAGGAAAATCGGCCAAACATAAACAACCCAGGATGAAGACGAGGTGTGTGGCGGACGAGACCCGGACGTCACAAAAGCAAAGAAAAAATGCGGAGGATATCTGTGGTTTCCGTGATAGTGCAGGGGTTCTCAGAAAAAATCAGCGAGAGACCATATATATAATTACGCACATACATACACACAGATATACACACACACATAGCACAATTTTAATTGAACTCTCAGAAAGGTTTAGGATAGGGACTCACTTGCAGAGTCTCCTGATCAGATCCTCTGGACGCTTACTGATCCTCTTGGGAATATCCACCTTCTCAATGCCATGGAGCACCATAGTATAAATTTTGATGGGATCAGATCCTGTGAAAGGAGGGCTAGAAAGAAAAATGTAAAAGTCTAACTGTTACTTGCTCAACTTTACACATCCTATATTACTAGGAAAGAGGCTTTATATACTGAAATAAGTAAGTTCTCTAATAAAGTATTTTGAATATACACTGCATCAACAAGTCAACACGTTGGAGGAACCTTGGCTTCTTTTGAAATTGCAGAAATCTTGTTACTTACCTGTAAATGTGTTTTTCTTTTACTAATTTTAAATATTACATTTTGTAAATATCACATTATTACATTTGCCTGTGTACTGTGTGTGGATTTTATAACTTTTGGTTAATTAAAATGTTGTTTATTGTTAAGGCACTTTATGATTGATTATTACTGACATTATGCATATGGAGTTAATGAAGTTACATAATGAGTTATTTGATACTGAGAACATGAAAGAATGCTGAAGTTCAGTAGAGTAACTTCATTTCCCATAAGGCTTGAATAATGTGACGTGTCTTGGCCCCATGAGAGATGCTGTTGTACACAATACAAGTAAAACAAGTAAAAAGACGTTTGTGTTTATAAGGCTGTCTCCTGTGGTCCATTAGTTGAAATGACAATAAAACCTACTTGACTTGACTTGCCATTCTTGGTATGAAGTGTACATTTTTACTACATAAAAAAATACATATTTGACAATTTTCTTTTTCTAACTTTTGTTAAAACCACAAACTGAAAATCTGAATTACTGAAAGGCTGTCAGGCCTGCTAGGCCAGGGCATGGTGACTGTTGGCGGCCTTTATGTACATTGTGTATTTGGGGGACTTTTATGTTGACAGGGTTCACTGGGTGTTTGAGTCATTAGCCACAGCTGAAGTGTGTTTAGTTAAGTGATTGTGTTTAGTTATTGGTGGGGGTTTTGAGTTCTGTTTTGTATAAAAACCTCTTTAGTTCATGTGTCCGGGGTTGGTCAACCCATCTCTTACCCAGCTCTTTCTATAGTTGATCCAGTCTCTTTTGTTTAGAGTAAAAAAATATAGTCTAAAGTCTGGCTCTCAAGCCAGTTTTGTTTTGTGTTTGGTTAAATAAAAAGCATGGATCATGGACCTAAAGTGCCTGGAAACTGGCAGGACCCACGACAGAGGCAGTATAAACAGCTGAAATATTTGAGTGCTGGAATCACAACAAAATAATAAAATGAACGGTTTGCATTATCCCCAGTGTTGTAGTTATTTCATTGCTAAATGATGAATAAAACATGCTAATTTGTCATATGAACATTTTGAAAAATTAGGTCTTTCTAAGATGAGAAAATTTTGAGAAAGCAGAAACGGCACTACGTGAGTGTATTACAACCTGTAGTGTAGTTACAACGTACCATATATATTCACTTTATATTGTCACTCACTGTTTAAATACATGCACAGTGAGCCACTATCTCACAAAAGCTTTGTGCAGCTAATCACCCTCACTTCTACAACTCCTTCTGTTAAACAAGTCCATCAGTTTCCATGGTGATGCTCTTTGAGGCATCTTGGCTGACGACTGTGCTCTGAGAGGCAGTCTAAGGCTGGATGGGCACTCAAGGACCATAAACATTTAGTCAAACATGCTTGTCAGTCACAGCACAGAGACAGAGCAGTTAGTATGTATCCCAGAATATGAAGCTATTTTATGTAGTGTAGCTACACTCTATAATCAGCAATAGATCATTTTAAATATCAAATGTAATCATTTATAATCATGTCAAATATGCATGCAAAGTTTAATGCAGCAAATCAAAATTACACAATGTTTCCCTACCCCCAATTCAGCCAAGATTACTTAACAGGTTGACACAGGTGTTTTAAACTGTATTCCTTCCAGGCCACAGTTCTACAGAGATCAGTGTTTCCCTTATCTAACATCCTGAATTCAACTCATGACAGCCTTGCTGAATAGTTAAAGCGCTGAATCAGGGATGTTAAATGAGACAGAACGCTAAACCCTACAGGGCTGTGGACTGGAAAGACTTCAGTTTAACATCCCTGTTTTAAAATATGTTTAGGCTACAATAAGATCACTTCCCTAACCAGGACAATGGCTACCTGCCAGTGAGGAGCTCAAAAATGAGGATCCCTAGGGACCAGCAGTCAGCACCAAAGTCATGGCCTTTATTCATGATCACCTCAGGGGCCACATACTCCGGAGTTCCACAGAATGTCCAGGTTTTCTTTCCCAAGCCAATTCTTTTAGCAAATCCAAAATCGGTCTGGAAGGGTAAAAAGGACACAAGCAAAAACATTGTAAACCTTTTTTCTGTATTATTAAATATAATGTTAAGTCTTATATATATCATTTGAAAGTGAACAAAACTGAATATTCAGCAGAAGGAATGAACCGTAAAATGACCATTTTGACGTAGCCCTCTGCATCCAGGAGTAGATTCTCTGGCTTTAGGTCTCGGTAAACAATACCCATCCCATGTAAGTAATCAAAAGCCTCTAGGACACAGCCAATACAGAATCGAGCAGTGGCCTCCTCAAAGAAGCTCCTAGATTACATTCAACATGACAAAAATAAGAAATTAACAGAATAAGAAACAAATAAACACACTAAGCACATTTCCGTTGTGGGGTTTCAATATTCCAGACTTATCAGTAGATTAGGGAAGCTCTGAACAACAGAACGATTACTGTCAGTGACCAATGTGGTAACTGAGTTACTGTATTTTTTCTGGTGAAGAGCACTGGCTGCATTAATTTGTGGGAATGAGTTTAGTGGAGTGTAAAAATAACCTACACTCACATGTCCCTCAGTACACTCCACAGCTCTCCACCGAGGCAGACCTCGAGCAGCATGTACACATATTTGTCATCCCGAAATGTCCGGAACAGTCTGACGCATGAAACACAAACAAGAAATGTAATACTGTATTCTAAGACAGACACTATAGAAACACAGAGAAATATGTGATATACTTGCACACAGTAAACTGACCACTTCATGTCTTTTGTCTTGAAATGTCTGCAAGCTGGTACCAAATATCCAACTAGAGTACACTCCAGTACAAAAGTAAACGAGGCCAGCGATTCTTCAGGTTGCTTCTTAGCAACCTCCAAAAGGTTCTGCCACACACGTCCACTAACACGTCCACTAACATTGATATGTACCGTGGGGCTACTTACACGTATATGTACTAACACATATGTGCAGTGAGGCCTTTAAAGGCCATAAAAGGTCAAAGGTGTCTTTTACAGCCCTGTATTCTGCTCCATAAATCAAGCTGATTAACATTCAGAATGTTAATCCTATTATGTAATGCCTTCATTAACTTAAACAAGTCTTAAGAATTATTCAACATTATTCAAATACGTTTTTGCAATTTTGTTAGATGAAGTGAATATTCTCAAAAAATGTATTAATAACTACAAGGACTCGGCTACAATTACTGTCTGACCGCAATAAAAATGTACTGTTTCAAACTAGTGAATACATAAATGAAAATGCATATAGGTATACCTAAAGTAGCACCATGTATTTCTTGTTAAACTGACCTGACAATAAAGTTGCAGTTTGTCTGCTGCAGTATATTCTTCTCAGAGTAGATATGCTCTTGTTGCCTAGTGTCCACAATGTGCTTCTTCTTAATGCACTTCAAAGCAAAAGCGGTATCTTCATTTTGAAGCTTTACCTGAAACACATAATGCAATGTGTTCACAGGGAGTCCTCTAAAATGCATACTTTGGGTTGATAGCAACCCATTTTCCATTTTTTTGTTCAGCTCTGTAATTTACATAAAATATATTTTAGACTATTATTTTGTTATTGTCAAATATGAATTGATGCTTCTGCAAAACATATACACATTTAATTGTTAGCTACACGTATATCACACTCATCCATTGTGTAATAGATTAATATTATTTAAGGCAGGGGTCTTCATTTCCAGACAGAAACTGGACACCTAGGGGCACAGTAGGACTGGGCACCTAGGGGCATATCTACCAGTCATTACAGAATCAAGACTAGAACACTGAGTTAGGGTCTGTAATACCTTATATACCTTGACTTTAAGCACACAAGTACCAGTGTGTACTTTCTGTGGGGTCTGGAGTAAAGTATTTACTGAAGACTCACCAGTTCCACTCTGCCAAAGCCCCCCATGCCCAGCGTGGCAACTACATGCAGCTGCTGTAGGAATGAGCAACTGGACAGGTGTGCTGCTTTTTCTCGCAGGCTGCACAACTCAGCTGCCTCTGGACCCCACTCACACAGTGGAGACTGCGACCTGCAGGACCACAACACACGTCTTAAACCCGGCAATTTAGAATAATACTGGTCTGACCTATCTGATAGGCCCGTCTGAGAAGTTAATAAAATGAAAGCTTCTTAGCAATAATAACTTCATGACTCGGAGATGACTGACTGACTGATCTATCAATCAGTCAACTGACTGATTAACTGACAGACTCACTGATTGTTTGATTGACTTTTTTAGGACCAATTCATACTTTTTAAAAACCAAACAGCACTACTTGCTCGTATGACATAACAGAAATCCTTTGGGATAACCGGCCAATCAGATATTTTCATGTACAAAAAAGTACATAATCTACCTTATTTGCTGAAAACAAGCATTAATTACACAATTTTCTTCCTTTAAATGCATATTCTAGCTCCTACCTTGCAGAGCATTTTCATCAGTGCTTTCGCACACCAAACAGTGTGATGCTGTTTTGAACAAACTTACATTTTCCTAAAACCTGCATTCAACAGATGCTCAGTGTATTTGTTGTAATAACATTTATCAAGCCCTAGTGTGTATCAGAGTGTGTGATAGCATGTTGCTTACGCTGCATTCCTCCTCTCATCGCTTATGGAGAGCTGCTCCACATACTCTCTCAGATACGCCTGCAGCTCCTCATAAGTCCCTACCATCTGATTAAAGTTACTGTAAGGGAAACCAAGAGAGAGTGATAGGTGAGGATGCAGAACCAGAGCTCAATATGTAGAGGCTTACTCTATATGCAGAGGCTTAAAGTCACTTACTCTCTGTCCACCACCAAACACTGTGTGTCATTCTCCTTCGCAATGATGTTAGCTGAACGAACATCCTCACTGTAATGAGATGCAAAAGAACAAAAAGACTTATCAGAGTTATCTTGTTTCTCCTGTGTAAAGTGGTAAGACTGTGCGTCTAGACAATGGCTTAGTGTGACAAGATGAATTCTCTCATGACTAGCATTCCTCCACCCACATCCTTCCAAAGAGCAGCACTCAGAAGGAGCCCTCTCAGCACACAGCACTCAACCAAAAGGACGAGAGAAACAGAATAACAATAACTCCTCATATGACAGCAGTGCTGAAAAGTGAACTAAAGACTCATTTAAATGATTTAAATTACGTTGTAGATTAATATTGAAAACAAACACAATTATGTAGGAATACATGGAATTATGCAGTAAACAAAAAAGGAGTTAAACGAACCAGAATATGTTTTGTAATAAGGTAACGATGGACTGTTTCATTTTACTTAGTTAAGTGGTTCTTGCCATAATGTGGAGTAGAACCGTAGTGGAATAGGATTACTAACTGTGTACCAATCCGACCATCACAACTGATAATCCCAAACACATTAAGAAGGCAAGAAATTCCACTAATGAACTCTTGAGGAAGAACACCTGTTAATTAAATACCATTCCAGGTCGATACCTCATGAATCGGATTGATAAAATGGCAAGAGTGTGCAAAGTTGTCATCAGAGCAGTAGGTGATGTTTTCAGTATTAATCTACAATGTAGCCAATAATAACAGCCAACAAAGGCAATCATTAAATGAGAAGGTGTGTCCAAACTTTTGACTGTTAGTGTGTGTATATATACACACATTTGTGTGTATATATACACACACACACACACACACACAAACACACACTTATTATATGTCATTTATATAACATGGGTAAAATCTTCTAAAACTGATTGGTTAAGAAGAAAACCCATCATGACTGGCTGGCGGGCTTATTTACATACTTTCCCAGTATCAGTTTGGTAAATATTGCGATAATGATTCACAGACAATACACTATTAACAAATCTTAAAAAAAAGGAAATAGGAAAAGGTCCAAACCTTATGAGAGCTTTTTCTCCAAAATAATCTCCTACTCCCAGGGTCTTAATTTCCTGAGGCTCAGGATGGCCCTCTGTGCTCTGGGTTACTGAAACCTGCCAAAACAATTGGATTCATATACACAGCTGCCCAATGTCTCAGAGCTCATACATATTGAACATTTCAAACAATATAAACCCAGAACGTTTTTCACTCAGTATAGACAATTCACCAGAATGCACTGTTCTTCATTACTCACATAGACTCTTACCTCTCCTTTTGCTATAATGAAGAAAGTGTTTCCTTCCTCACCCTCACGAATAATGTACTCCCCTTTATCAAAATAGTCCTACAATCAGGATGAAACCAACAGAACCTTTCAGTCATGGCCACTACACTGAATGTTACACCATCAACACAGAGAAATGTTTTTTTCAAGGCTCTGGGCCACTTACAATTTCAAGACAGTCAACAATTTTGGCGAGCTTCTCCTCTGGAAGACCCTTCAGTAAAGACACACTACGAGAAAAAAACCCCAAAATACTATGAAGTACATTTTCTTTGACTTATAACAAGTGCAGATAATTCCAGGTATTCAGGATACTGGTGGTTTGAACACCTTTATCTAGGCACCCTGTATCTTTAGGCACTTTGCACCCTATCGCAGTCAATCATTCATTCCCATTTCTATAATTTAACTCAATATGCCAAAGATTCGACAGGCATAAAATAGTAATTTTGCACCAACTGGGTGATTCAAATCAAAATGAGTGACGCATATGTATATAATGAAGCATACTTATAAAAGATACTTTACTTTGACTTTACTGTGTGTATAAAAACACCATATAAAAAACAAGGGTGTGTGTGTGTGTGTGTGTGTATTCAACATGCACAGTGTGTTTCTGTGTCCTGTATTTGCACCTGCGAAGAAAACTGAAGTACTCCTCATGTCTGGCCTGAGTTGATTTCATCATGATGCTCTGAAACGTCTGCCGGTCCAGAGCCCAGATGTGGGACAGAGTCACAGCTAATACAATAAGACAAACATCTGTCAAAACCAGTAGCTCTCTACATTCACAAGTCACAGTACTACCTGTTTGGCATAAACATAATTTGGCATAAACATGAATAAGGCGAACTTCTATTTGTGAAGAAATAAAAACATTTCTGCTGCAAATGATGAACACCTCCTAGTTTATATCAACACAAACATTCCTCAAAGAATGATTTCTTGATACTATAATGATTTCTTGACACCATAAGCCGCAACAAAAACTTGACATTAGGCCTAGAAATTAATTAATTGCATACAAATAATTACATGTACTCATATAATGCAACTAGTAAAGTACAAGCCCAAAGTACCCAAAGTGGCTTCCTAACTATCTTTACTTTGTAGCTAAAATTTTGCTGTACTAAAACTTCATCATTGTGCACATGGTGTAATGTCCCCAGTCGGCGGCCACTAGAGGCTGCCATTGGACTGTATTTATGGAGACTTTGATTATGACACTGGGTGTTGTCTCGTCCCTGGTCGTCGTTAGGAATAAGGGTCCTCAGCCGGCCAGGGATCAAGTAATAATTGGGTTTAGGTGTTTTGGGTTTACTCACTCTTATAAGTAGTTTGTCTGTTCTGGTTTTGATTGTCTGTTCTCCAACACGGTTGCCCTGAGTTGTGTCTGTTTGGATTCTTTTTGCTGAGCTTTGGCCCTCATGCCTCCTCTGTTTATGGCTAAATAAAAAGCATTTCAGTATGCAAGTCTGCCTGCGCCTCCTTTCCAAATGGGCACAGCCCTTACGTGACACATGGCCACATCAGTGACTGCAATTTCTGTATATATACAGTAATCCCTCGCTTTTCGCGGGGGTTACGTTCCAAGAGCACCTGCATATAGTGAAAAACTGCGTTGTTGTGTTTTGGTAAAAAAAAAAAAAAGCCCCAAAATACATATTTGTATAGTGTAAACCCTAAATATGCCCCAAATATACTCCCAAAACACTTTAATTTCACTTTAAACTTAAAGTTTAATACATTACCCTTATCGAAAATATAAAGGTAAGCCCATACAGACTGTACTGTAATTCATGCACGGGCATTTTCTTTATACATCTGCAGTATGTTCACCATTTGACTACTTTTATTGGCCAGAAAATGTCATTTTTTATTCATCACTGCTGGCCTAATAATAATTATTGTAACGTCCAGGGTCAGCGGCCAGAGGCTGCCTTTGTTTTGTTTTATGTGTTGAACTCTTATTTTTAAGTGTTTTCTTTGTGTCTGTGTCATGGTGTCTAAGTTCACGTTTTTACAGCTGTCTAGTGTTTTAGGTTAAGTGATTGTCTGTTCTGATTGGTTCTTGTCTTAGTATTTGGTTTGCCTTGTTTCACGCACTGGTGTCGGTCAACCATCACATTATGCTGGATTGTGTTTTTCCATGTTCTCCCTTTTTGGTTTGAGGATATTCGGGCCATTGTGCCCTTTTTTTTTCGTTTTGAACATGAACATGTGCTTGTCCTTACTTGGGAGAGATGGAGCATCGTGACAATTATAATGTGAATTGCTAGACAATTGTTAGATATTTAATGAGCTACTACTTTTTCCCATGCAACATATTTTATTTAACATATTCATTTATATTTGTTCACTGAACAAATGCTTAACAAGAATAAAACAATGTTTGACTGGTAGTGTGCATTATATATGTATATATGTATATATATATTAGCAGTCAAAAGTTTATACACACACACACACACACACACATATATATATATATGTATATATAAACTTAGATATGAGCTTATATATTACCTTCTTAAACAGTTTTTTTATTCAGTAACTATCATTAGACACTTCAATCAAAGAAACGAAAGCATATGATTTAGAACAAAAATTCAATAACTAAATGTTTTCCTGGCCCTCTTCCAAGCATGAGCTGAGCAAATCTTAAATTAATTTAACAAGCCATACATTCACCTTTGACAGTAGCAGTTCTCTTGCAGTTGTAAAGTATGGCCAACTCTCCAAAAGCTGTTCCAGGCCGCATCTGACCCAAGAGCTTTCCATTCTGCATGACCTCCAGCAAGCCCTCTGCACTCACACCCACCCAAAACAACAAAGTGAAGGACAGGGTGAAAACAGTTAAGAGCATTATGAAATATGAATTATGAAAACTGAAGTATTCCCAATGGAAATGTGGCTGGGTGAGAAAAAGACCTGAGAGCACGTAAAGGTAGTTCCCAGGCTCTCCCTCCTGTATGACCAGCTGATTGGCTGTGAAGATCTTCTCATACATGCAGTCCACCATCTCTCGTGTGTGCTGAGGCTCCAGTTTCTTTAGAAAATCATTGTTCATGATGGCCTCATTGATCAGTTTCTTGGTGCTAGAGCAGAAAACACATGCAGATAAATACAATTTAAAACTTCTAAAACTTTATCCTTTACAAATAAATATGAATTTATGGATGGATAGACATATTTGAGTTTTTAGCACCCTCAAGAATTGTGGGTAGACAATTACATTAATAATGCCTTTATTAGTTTACTTTTATTCAAAGCATCTTCTATTCCCTAACTACAGGGGACAGTCTCCCTGGAGCAACTTGGGGTTAAGGGTCTTGCTCAGGAACTCAGTAGTGGTATTTTGAAGGTAGGATTTGAACCCAGGATCACTTGGTCCAGAGGCAAATATCCTACCCACTAGGCCACCACCAACCCAAGAAAGCTCCGTTTCACACTGACAATATGAGATCTATAAAAACTACCAAAACACAAACCATTGATATTTTTCAACCACATGTTGTGATTACCTGCCTCCCTGCTTTCAGCCATTTTGACTGCCAAGAGCAATATAGCGCTTGATGAGACTGGAGAATACACAGCAATCTGAGACCATTCCTTAAACCATTCCTAAAATGTCTCCAGCTCCTCCAAGGTCCTAGATTCTGTCTTTTGGACTATACTCTTCAGTTCAACCCACAGGTTCTCAGTAGGGTTTGGATTAAGGGACTGGAATGATCATGTCAAAAGCTTGATTCTGTGGTCACTGAGGCATTTTTGTGTTGACTTGGACATACATCTTTGATCACTGTTCTACTGGTTTCAACCATGACCCAGTTTTGTCGTTTTTGGCAGAAACAGCTTCACATCATTTAAAATATCCATGTATTCTAACACATTTCTCGAGGTCTGTCAAAGAAAACAGCCCAAAATATCTCAGATCCTCCACCACTCTGGCATGTCTTCCAAACAGCTTGCTGGCATAGATGTGGGATGGTGGAATCTGAAGTTTTGGTAGTTTTGGAGTCTCAGTGTAGTTTTAGAGCCTCAGCGACTCCATAATGCTTCTACTGTATATTCTGTAAATCTCCAACCGCGATGCTTGGACAAATTGTGGTAAATAACTGTGCACTACAGCTCTAGTTGTTTTAAACGTATTTATTATTACCCTTTGAGTAGACATGGGCATTTTCAGGAACAAAGCTGTTTTTTCCAAAGTATTCATGATATAGAATGAAGTTCCTGACACCTCACACCCTCAGGTGGACAAATAAAACAGTGAACACATTTTAGTTAAATTTTGTTCAAAAGAATTAACAGGGGTGCCAATAACTTGACAAATGAGGGTTTTTTTTGGTACCAAATCAACACTGACAGTTTTTCCATTACAACTGACAACCCAATTGTGAGTCTGGGTGTCATCCTTGATAGCACAATCTCATATCAATAATATCACTCGGTCTGCATATTTTCATCTATGCAACATAAATCGTCTGCGTCAGCCCCTCACTCGCCATACCACTGCTATTATTGTTCATAGTCTTGTTACTTCACGAATTGAAAACTGTAATTCTTTTTGGTCTTACTAACAAATCTCTCCATAAGCTTCAACTTGTTGAAAATTCTGCTGCTAGTATAATCACTAAAACCCCTTCTACTGATCACATCTCTCCTGTTCTGCAGCAGCTACACTGGCTTCCGGTAAAATTACGAATCAGTTTCAAAATTCTTCTCTATAAATTTAAGGCCATCCATAACCTTGCTCCTCCATACCTGTCTGACCTTATTCACACTGCCACTCCCTCTCGCTCCCTCAGATCTTCTTCTTCTATCCATCTTACTGTCCACTCTGCTCGTCTTGTCATTATGGGAAGCAGGGCATTTTGCTGCCCTGCCCCCAAACCTTGGAATTCCTTACCTCCAGACATTAGAAATATTAATTGCTTTTATGCTTTTAAGTCCAAACTGAAGAAGCACTTGTTTAAAATTGCATATTCTATTTAATCTCCTTTGCTCTGTTGTAATTTTTACTGTATTTGTTTTCATTGTCTGTTCTTACTTTTGTAAATTTGTGCGGTATCCTTGAGGATTGTGAAAGGCACCTTTAAATAAAATGTATTATTATTATTATTATTATTGTTATTATTATGAGGCATTTTCTTATTAGACCTGTCAAGCACAATTACAATAACATTAAAATGCAAGATGTCAAGCATACCATTCCCCTTCTTTAGGGAAGGTATGTTACAAAGGTTTACTGTGTGCTTACATTAATACAACCACATAATGAATCTTATTCTCAAGATACTTGAAACTGCTCTTGGTGCATGGATAAAAATATTAACCACAACACTTCAAGGTAATGAAGCTGAACTGAGTTCAAGGAATGTGTTGAATATCAAATTCAAGGCTGCCTCTTAACAAAAAAATATCATGTGTTTATGTCTGAAGCTGGCAGTTAATTGGTTTGAACAGTCTGTTGGCTTTCAAATAACCGAAAAATAACAAACACTGTGAAACAGGTGAACTGCTTACTTTATAGTATCCACACTATGCTTGATATAAGGCTCAGCAATATTATACATAAGTGCTCTATATGTTTACTCTCTCTCAGTAGTGCAGCCTCTCATTACCACTTCTGAAAGAACAAGGTCTCTCCATTAGCCTAAAATGAAACTTATGAATGAATTAGAGAGCAGATTTGTACGGCCTGTTTAATTAAAACAGTAATGATCCTGCCCATGCATACAGATGGCCCACCTTTTGTGTTCTCTTGAGCCACTCCATCCCCTTCATAGTGTGTTATGGTAATGTGTGCTTTTCAAGCTTGCTCTGGGAGGAAGACACTACAAAGCCTTGACAGAAGCTTTCTACTGTTTCCCCTCTCCAGGAGAGTCAGTGTATTATACACTGACTTGATAAAGAAACAGAACCACATGGTTCGAACCTGCCAAACAATCAGTTACGTAGCTTCTGTACCAAAGATAGGACTGTGTGAAATTTGACTGAAATGATGAAATTTCAAAGATCAGTGGTTAGCCCATTGATGATCATGATACTGGCTAAGTATTAAATGCCATATAAATAATTGCAGTATAAAATTTTATTATCTTACATTATTATCAAATTATCAAACTGGCTACTTTGCCTTGTAGCTCTCAAATAACTATAGACCCCCTGAAACTCAAATAAACAAACATTACTCACATCTGCTCTCTAAAGATTGTTAAGGGACCATCGCCTAGCATTGCACTTTCTTTGGCACAGCTTTCCACAGTACCAAAACATTTATAGTTATTTTTTATATGGAAATGTGCTTTAATTTACGTTAATATTTTTGTTTCAAAATGTGTCAATTATATTATATAACATATTGCCACGAGAAAAGCTGTGACGTCCGGGCCTCGTTCGCCACACCCCCTCATCGAGGGGGCATGGCGGATGAGGCCTGGACCTCACAAAAGTAAAAAAAAAATGCGGAGGATATCTGCAGTTTCCACGTTAGTGCGGGGGTTTCAGTAAACAATTATTATTTTGGCTCTCAGAAAAAATCCACGTTGGACTGAATCCGCAACTGCTGATCTGTGTTAAAGTGGGGGTTTACTGTATATCAGTATATATTGCTCATCCTTACAGTGTCCTAGTGTATGCCTTGCAGGAAAACTGTGGGAATAGGCTTTTTACTTCTACTGTGATTTAAATAAAAGTGGTATGACTCTAACTTAATTTTATATTGTGATGTATTATTACACTGATAACCATACCATCCTTAGTATGCATTTTTTGTGCGTTGAACTGACTCACCCAGAATCTTTGCGCACACGTGCTCTCTCTATGGACACATGATGGGTCCTGTGGCCATCGCAGAACTGTCCTGATGTGGGCTCAGCAGACACGCCCTCTTTGGCCTTGAGGCGTCGATGCACTTCCACAGCCACCCTGTGGAAGCGTGTAGAGCCCTGGTTGATGACGCTGAGCAGCCTATGACTGTGCCTGCCTGGAACTGGGGGTGAGCGGCCCAGGTTGTTGTAGCCAATGGCGTCCTGAAGCTTATCGATCTGTGACACTTTGGCCTCCAGCTCTCTCTGCAGGGTTTGAAGCTGAAGTTCTTGAGCACGCAGCTCCTGGTCCCGGCGGGCCAGCTCCTCCTCCAGTCTGGCGATCCGTAGCTTCAGGTGCTCTGTGGACTCCCACACCGGAGCCTCTTTAATACTAGAGGCCAAGCATGTCTCCTCTAGCCGAGGGGCTTTGATTGAACCATTCCCCATGGCCAGGGAGCCACCCGGCACCATAGAGAGGCCTTTTGGTCTGTTAGTACCTCACTGTATGGACACTAAGATTTATCCAGACAGATGTCAGATAAATTTCAGCTTCACGGTGAAAAAAAGCTATAAAAGAGAAACAAACAAAAAAACAAAACATCATTAAATAATGTCTGAAAATAGAAGTGCTTTTTGCTTTTTTGTACTCTGATACCGTGTATTTTTACACTTTTTTTGAGGTAGCCCAATGTTCATATTGGTGCCACAGTGGGTAGTATTTCTGCACAGCAAGACGGTCCTGGGTTTAGTTTCTTACTGGGAAGCCAAGGTCCTTCCTGTGTGGAGTCTGCATTATACTGGTTTACTCCCACAGTGTAAAGACGTGTGTCAGGTGAAATGGAGATGCTAAAGTGTACCTAGATGCATATGGGTGAGGAACTAGGGACCTGCCCATGAGTGCTGGAACGGGCCCCAGAATTCTTGATGGGACCCTGGTTTGGATAAGT
>JBBPCX010000154.1:15333832-15350269 GCA_037974365.1 Hydrocynus forskahlii | reverse complement strand
TGGCTTGACTGACTGTTTTTCAAAAAGCAGTTCAGGGATGAAACACTCCTTCAGTGTGAATAGGTGAGCTAAACTACTTCATACTGATTAGACAGATTTCAGGAAGGCAAGGAAAATTCCACAGAAAATTCCTCTTTAACCCCGAGCAGCTGAGAAGTGTTTAACCCCGAACAGTGATAAGGTGAAAGCTATCGAATAGCTTTGACACTTGCTTAACCTCTCACCAGACCAGAAGATTATCAGAACAACTTCCTTACCGTGTCATCGCGTTACTCCTTCTGTTCTTTGAGGGTGCTTTTGAGGGTCCGTGCATTCTCCAGTGGAGCACCAGCCGCTTCTGCAGCAGGAGACCGGAGCGACTGACCTGCTGCTGCACTCAGATTCACAAGAGCTGCTCTGCTGGCACTGTGGGATAGAGCACTCAGCACTGCGACCCCTACCGACCACGCTGTGCTATTACAAGTTCAGAGTTGAGACAAATAGTAAATGAAGCTTTAAATGAGTTTAAAAAAAGCATTACATTTGTCTAGCCTGGGCCATTGGTCAGTCCATGTTACAACACACTGGAATCAGTCTACACAGTAACTGACTGGTCTAAAATGTATATTTTATTACATTTATTTACACTACTACAATGCATAGACAGTATTTGGTTGTATAAATGGAAGATACACTATATGGACAAAAGTATTGGGACGGCTGAGCATTACACCATCAGGGACTTTAATGACAATGTATTCAAATATGTAGACTTTAATGTAGAGTTGGTAACCTCTTTGCAGTTATAACAGCTTCCACTCTTGGAGCTAAGTTCGCCAAGAAGAGTGGAAGGTCAGGGCTCTGTGCGGGTGAGTCGAGTTCTTCCACACCGAACTCCTCCAACCACGTCTTTATGGAGCTTGATTTGTTCACAGTGGCACAGTCATGCTGGCATAGACAACTGTGGCCACAAAGTTGGAAGCATGGCATTGTACAAGACGTCTTGATCAGCTGAAGCATTAAGACTTTTCTTTACTGGAAATAAGGGGCCTAGCCCAAACCATGAAAAACAGGTGTGTCACCAATACTTTTGTCCATGTAGTGTATAAAGTCTAGCCCGGGCCATGGGTCAGTCCATGTTACAACACACTAGAGTCAGTCCTCACAGTAACATCCAAGTTCATTTTCTTACATTTATTTGCACTAATACAATACACATACAATAACTGGTTGTATAACTGAAAGATAACACCCTTGTTCAGACAAGACAAGATGTGTTCCTTATTTTTCTCAACCATTTATTGAGTGACATTGACCTCATTCTCATACAGAACATGGCAAATGCCTGAATATTTTAAAAACATCTACATGATTTAAAAAATGAAAAAAAAGGACATGATTGGAAAAAATCCCATCAAAGTTTACATTGTGAGGGTAAAATTTGACTTATAAATAAATCTTTGGTTTACAGTGGGTTTCAGTATCCCGAAATGTATACACTGAATCTGCAACAATAAATCTTTACATCTCAGTTCAGTATTTGAGTTCAAACCATATAGGAAAACGAAACAAGAAAGATATCCAACTCTGACAGACCATTCTAAATCTGCCAGCCTAGTGAAACAGCATAGTGCATAAAAACACATATTGACATGCAAGTGATTGCTCCTGCTATCATGAGATATTAAAATGCATTAGTTTTAATAAATGCCCTTTTAATCCATTTTCAGTTCAACTGCTCTAACATGGCATGCTTTCTCTAAATCCAATAAAAGAAAAAATAATGTGTTGTGATGAACTGACTGTACACTGTCACTCACACAAACACAAACTGAACTAACCTGACAAAATGCAAGTCAATAAAAATCAGAATGAATCGAACATAGACTGGCATCCAAGTCTACAAGTGTAAAGTCTGGTCTATGTGTCCAAAAAGACTTCATAGCTGTTACAACAGAATAAAAGAAGAGTTCAGCCATGCAGGGTGAATTCAGATAAAGGGATGCTTAATGCATATTATTGTATATCAGTTAATGAATGGGTTGTTCTAAACACAGTTCTTTTAATTATCATGAACTGAATCAGCCAATTGTTTCTTTAGACATTGCCTTGAAAGGGTTGCAATAGTATTTATGAAGTATTGTTATGGTCGGGCTTTGCCTTGTGCTACTGTTGCTTAGGCTGACCCATTCCATATGCCACAATTAACTAAATATGAAAAGGAAAAATCCCTTCTTCTGATTTGTCTAAAGAGAGATTTTGTATCCTGGATGACCATCGAACATTTGATCTTCATTTTAATTTTTGGTGTACCATCAGTAGTCGCATGTGACCAATAGACTAAATCCAATGAAACCAATTAAATGACAAAAATTCTTTTAGAATTAGGGTTGAACTGATTGAAATTTGTGCTCAGAGCTGCTCAGAAAATATATAGAAAGCAAATGAAAAGTAAAATTTCAGAAATTATGAGTGAATGCCAGCAGTGATCTACTATGATAAAGATTGTAGTTAAATGCGACATGATTTGGATCATAGATGGATCAGTCAACAGTTTGTTTGTTTTTTTGTCTTATTAATTGTAGAACATTTTGGAGACTTAACGTCCACCTAGCCTCATTTGTCCAAAGGAGACTCTAAAGTCTCTCCCATTGATGCCCTTTACCTGGATTCACCCTGCTGTATGTTCAACACTGTTGCGGCTGATTTTGCATGCAATTACACAAAGAATTTCATTAATCTAAATAAAATTCAACAGAAGACCACCTCCAGGTCCAAAAAAAGACAAGACAAGACATTTTCAATTGCAAATAAACGATAATCTGTTTACCCATACTATTTAGTATCCTATGTTGTACACATTACATGAAGAATATTACTGTACAAAGGATGAGATAAGATCAAGACACAACACAGGTTGTGTCAGTGGGGAAATGTTCTGTTTAAAAAAAAAATCAGTGACATACAGTACAAACATTGCAATCATTTCTGTCACTCTTTACAATGTGCAAAATCAACAGTCAAAAAGTACTTCTGTATATCTGTATACTGTGTGTAAAATGATTGCTTGCATATGTGCTTAGGTGGATACTGATCTTCTTAAAAATTATGTGTTTGGTAATATTACAATGTTTTTAAAAATGTTAACAATAAATTGCTGAAACTCCATTTTCATTGTTGCATCAATTGATGAAACCAGGGCTTTAAACATTTGCACACAATGTTTTGTACTGATGCTATCCGAGATTAGTCATTTGGTTATGGGAATATGTCTGAAACACATTTGAGCTACAACCAGGCATTTGCAAAGCTATTTATGAGTCTGTTCGATCGCTGGTTAGTTAATGCATACAATTTAGATCTTTCATTTGCTGAAAATAACATACATACCTCATCATGAAGCAGAATAGTGCTCATTTATAGCCTCAAAATATTCTTACTGGCTGATGTGACTGCTTTAGAAATGAAGCCGGTTGTGAACCTAAGTAAATGTCTGGTTGTGAGCCTAAATAAAAAGAAACCAGTTTTGCTGTCATTTTGCAAGGTTAGGAATCTGAAATATGAAAAACAGCTTTGTTGCAAATGAACAAAGCCTTTAGAACCTGCAAGTCTCAACTGACAACTTCATTAAAAGCAAACACTAACTGTGTGTGCTGGATGAAGTCTTGAGCTGAGGACAGCGGTCAAAATACACTATGACATCAGGAATGCTTCCGTGCATTAGTCTATCAACATAATAAAACATTTTTCCAACGTCCAGCTTTCATACACAAAACCAGGTCACAGTGTTGCATTGTAAAGTGAAAGGTTTTTCCAGTTTCAGGCTGTGCTGGGGTTGATGGGATCATGTCAGGTGCTGAGCTGTACTGTGACTATATGTGTGTGCCTTAAATGCATCTGATAATAATAACTTTGTACCGGACAACTAAAAATAGGCTGTTACAGCTACTGCATCAACAGCTGCTCAGAGTCTCTAACCAGAACCAGCGGCTCCACTTTGGCCTTCCATAAAAAGTAAACATTTTAAAACCTCAAAAACATCTTTAGAGGATCATTAAAAAAAAAAGAAAAAGAAAATTAACAAACACCCATGTGGTGGCCAGAAGGCTGAAACAGTATTTTCCCCAAAATAAACAGTCAAACTAATGTTTAATGGGCTATTTAAATACTGTTCAAAAACAATCAACACAGTTTAGCTGCCCTGCAAAAAAATCTGTTCAGAACAGCTTTTTCTCATGATATGTTTCAATATAAATGTGACCTTTCGTGTTAAAGCATTTAAACCACTGTAATGACATGAAATACTAGTTAAAGTAGAAGTTCTACAGTATTAGAGTACCGTAGAAGTGTGATAGTAGTGCTGTAGAAGCTCATTTTATTTTTTAAGTCAAATTGTTGCAGTTTTGTACAGTTTAGTTTAAAAGTACATTCTGCATTAGAAGTTCTCTAATAACTGCAGCATTAAAACACAGCACTAGTATCCTGCATTAGTACTGAAGAACTATAGAAGTTCCACACTAATATAAAAGTACTACAGAAGTTCTGCACTAGTATTGAAGTACTGTAAAAGTTCTACACCAACTACATCAGGTGATCTACAGTATTGAAAAATACCGAAGATCTGCACTAGACCAGAAATACTGTAGAGGTTCTACACCAGTACTGAAAGTTGTTGTTGGTTTTACACTGACTGTAATTGAAATAACAGTAACTGCATGTTATACAAATGTTACCAAATCATTTATGAACATAATTGATATATAGTTCATATATATTAATGCCTTCCTATTGATGCCATGTTGTTGGTATCTGTCTTTTTAAAGAGAGATAATTGAATTACGTGTTCATTCTACTGTGAAATATTTCCAGTACATACATTTAAACACACTTGGATGTGAAATGAGTAGAGGTGTCAGTATGAGAGTGAAGACACAGGCACTGGCAGCCACTCTCACTCTGACAAAAGGCAGTGAAGTACTGAAATCAGGAATCATCAAAAGATTGGTGTTCTTTTTTTTTGTTTGTTAGTCTGGAAACACATGAACACTGAGATGACATGTTCAGTGAGCTGCGCTGAATTCTCGGATCACAGTTACTGGTGTCAAATGAAAACAAAAATACAATGTTCTTTTTCACATAGTGAAGAAAATAAAAAGAAAGTAATGTGTATACAATGTGGAGAATGCGATACACTCTTTGGGTGGCCGCCGTTTCTTCTGTAAAGCTCTCTGCAGAAGAAATGGCGAATGAGAGCTTCTTATGTAGGTCCTATCAAAGTCTAGCCTGCTCTCTCATGCCCCGCTGTGGAGCCTCCCAGTAATCCTGGGCTGGCTGTAGCCGTCTGGAACGTCCACCAAACCGCCGCCATGGAGCAGAACTCAAAGATCTCCTACAATCTCTTCAAGTTTCCTTTTGCAGCTTAGAACAAAGACATACCAGAAGCAGGTGGATTTCTTCTCAGTGTTACTTCTTAGCCAGCTGGAAAGGATTCTGACCCTTTCAATAAAACACAGACAAGTCATTTCAGTGCTGTTGTTACATTTTAATACACTGACTAGAAAAGGGCCATAATCTACATCTACTCTGCAGTCATTTGTATTGATTTATGTATCAGAATGTTACAATATCATTTTATATTTCATTTTACATGAACAAGTTCCATTTTATTAAGGCATAAGAAATAAGTTGCTGAACCATTAAGACTGATGTAATCAGACTTGCTGTTTGAAAATGTAGAAAGACTCACTGCTTTTTGTCTGTTTCAAAAAGCAGTCAGGGCTGAAACATACAGAACCGCACATGAAGCTGCTGTCTAATGTTCAGACTGTTTGAAAGTACATGCAATTGAATTTTTGCTTTTGGGGGATCAAAATCATTTGAGTGCTTGGCCATTCGTAACATTGCAGCCAAGATAAATTCAAACCTGGGTGTGTTTACAAATATGGACTCTAACTAGGGATTGCCTGGTTCGTTTTGAACCTCGAACAATTTTCACTTGAACAATCAACTTCAGTTGTTCATGAGATGACCCCTTTAATCTCTCATAACCTGTCTAATAGTTTAATAATGTGTAATAGTGTGAAATCGAAGCACTTGTTTCACTCACCAGGTGCAAGTTAGGTCGACACAAACACAACGTGAGTTATGCAGAACACGATGCCCAAACCATGAGAATGGCCAGTGGCTCCTGACCTGTCACTCCAAGGCAGTTCAACACTGAATTCAACACTATGTCCAAAAGCATTCAGACATGTCTTCTAATCAGCAAAATGCAGCTACTTTAAAGTGCACCCTGTACTGACAAAGCCGTTTGAATGCACACTCAGTTTGTACTCTCCTTGGAAACATACTGCCAATAGAATGGTAGCCACGTATGAGTATAACGTCGCCATGCTTAATGCTCCCACCTAATCCAAATAATCAGGTAATTAGGAAGCCTTCCCCAGGTTTACGTGGGTGTGTTGAGAGCAGAAAAACCTCAGACCTCCCATGAACAGTGTACTGCGGAGCAGAGGAATTGAGTGTTGGAGCTTCATTTTCTGGGATTCTCTGAGAGGGATCCAGAACTAATCATCAATACCCTTTGATTTCAAAAGAAATGATGGATGTGCACGTGTCTACTTTTGGACATACGGTGTATTAAAGGAGACATATTATGCAAAACTCACATCAGTTATAATAGGTCTATGGGCTTTACAAAACATGTTCATGAAGTTCTTTGCACAAAATGACTTTCACATAAAGAGATCTCACCAGCTCTATTCTTGACCGTTTCAGTCCCTTTCAAAATGAGCCGTTTAAGGGCTCTGTCACTTTTATGCAAATAAGCTGTTGCTGGCCATGCCCCATCCATCCCATATTTACACTGCAGGTTTAACACACATGTAGTGTTGATAGGAGCAGTACAGACCCAAATGGAAATACAAAAGGATGCAAAAGGTGAGTTTTGCATAATATGTCCCCTTTAAATGTGGTCATTTGTAGATTGCAGAGTTTCTGCACAAAAAGAAGACTAGGTTAAAACAGCCAGAGTTTAACTACTGTTTATTTTCCTTTTGATGTTCATGTAGATAGCTTTTCTGACATTCTGATATTTCTCATGACTACTAGGGCAGGGTAGAAGCATTACAGCATGTTAGTATGAGGTATTACAGCCTGATGATGAGTTTACTGAAGCGGATTACTGTCGCAGACTGTTGTTCATCTCAATGACAGGCAAAAATGGAATTCAGACAGAGCTTTTCATGGTAAGCAGCAGCAATGGAACATGATACACTCTTTTAATCAAACTAATCACTTCTTCAACACTTGTTAAACAATAAACACAATCATAAAACGAAACAAAACAAACAAACAAAAATTAGCTAAGGGCCCTCCACTTGTGACCCTGACATACTGTTAAGATGTGAACAAAAAAGCAATAGCAAAGTGTTTGTTAAGTAAAGTCTGTATATTGCTTGGCTTCTTTCTTCATTTCTGCTGGTCAGATGAGGTACAATAGGGCATAGAAGCGTAAGAGCAAATGCAGCAGCTTGCTTGTCAACTGAGCAGCAATATACATTATGATAAATTAAAGGAAGACTTCATGAGTATTGGTCAGATGTGTAATATGACTTTGGTACTATTCTAACACATGGCGAGGGCATACTAACAAGGTAGCTGCTTAAAGCATGATTCAGAATCATAAATCGCTACGTTACATGTCTACGTATGGCCTATAAAGGCACAAATAAAGCAGAAGGCTTTTGCATAGAGAAGGGAAAGGAGATCATCCTCTTAAAGCTGCCCAACAACTGCTCTGTTAATTTGTTAACATCTTTAAACTTTGGATTCTTCAAAGATTCTTACAGAAAACCCTCTCAAAGAGATTAAAATATTTACTGAACGTGTGTCTACAAATACCAATAATTTATGCACTGAGAGTCAACTGTTAGAAATCTCAGTTCGATAAAACATATGGTAAGCACATTTTTTAATAAATGAGCTGTTTCCAGTAAACAGAGATTACAGTGTTGCCTTGGTATACTATGTAACGTCTGGTGTCAATTTTAATCTCAGAAATGAGGGTTTTCCTCATGGAAGGCCACTTCATAAATCCAGCTCCACTGATCAGTGCAGCGTGGTCTGTTACAGCTCATCAAAAACACCATTATAAAATAAGTTAATAGGCACATATCAGTTAACATAATGCACAAATATCATGCATATGCTGCCACAGTATATTTCCTCCTCAATCAAAACATTTTGACGTAATGCATAGGCACAGTATAAAATCCATTACATAAACAACATGACCAGTATTAAAAAATAAACAATCTGTACAAAAGTCCTGCCAGTATTTTTAGGATTTTCTGTATTTTTTTTCCTCATCATACAACAGAGCAAAACAGTACAAAAATAAATATTCTATATACAATCAAACAAGGCATTCCGGAATTAACATCACTGCAAAACAAGAAACACAAAGAACACAGCATGTTATTTCATGCATGGAGGTATTGAGCTGTTCATTGTTTATCCTCTGAGACAAAATGCATTTATACTATTCAAACGGATCAAAATATACACAGGTAACTATAAAATTCATTAAATTCAAGTATTTAAAAAGACTACTAAGCTGCATTATATGATGTATGCATCATCACTCAATGACACTTTTCATAACACCAAGGTCAGAAAGCTGAACACATTTTTCATTAATGTTTTTTTACGTCTTTTCACAAATTGTAAAAATATAATTCATAAATAGTAGAAAATACACCTCCATTTCTAGTGTGTTATTTTTGATTAAAGCACTGGAGGATTAGTAGTTTGGGTACATTCCTGAACCATTCCAAAGCCACTGCAAAAACAACAGCTAAGGTCACTGGAAACCACTTACTTTATTCCAACACCCTGGTACTGGTAGACCATCATCGCCCTGAGGAAGAGAAGAGTAAGTATCAGAAAGAATAAATACCATTAAAAAAAAAAAAAAGGTGCACATGCAGACTTTCATGTCAACCACATTTACATTATTGTGACATTTCATTTGAATAATTTGTTAACAATCATATTTACAGATGTACACAAACATTTAAAATGAGGTCTGGTCTACTTAGATGTGAAATAAAACAAAATCCAACAATGCATGCTTCATTAACGCCCCTCATCTTTATTTTTGGAAACATTTGCCAGGCTGAGCTGCACTTTTTTATGACCCATGTGGATGAAAGGTAAGTAATTTATGCTGAGCGAATATTGTTAAATGTTAGTAGATATGGGTGGTAACCTGAAACACATTATATATGTTGTTGTTAGCTACATAAATACGACATCCATGCATGTTAAAATGGCTTATTTGTCAATATCCATCTACTGTGTGTACTCATTACATTTAAAAGTCAAACAACTGTAAGAGCAAGAGGATGAAAGTTAAGTATTAACTGATTTCATTAATAAGAGTTTTAGTATAAACTGAGTTTAGTATTGACAACATATGATCGTGATAACATGGGTTGTAGGGGTTAAGCATTTAGCTTCGTAATCATTTAAGGAAATATGTCATTAGTGGTTTTAGTGGAAAAATGACTATGACTTAAACAAGGCATGTGTAACATGTTTGGAATCTATTTCACCACACCACATACTGTTCAGAGTGAGTGTTATGTGAAGGGTTAAGGAAGTGCGTGATCACGTTAGAGAAGGCAGACACAGAGAGAGGGAGAGTACCATACCACAGGGCATGGGGCATCCAGCCCATCCAGGCCTGGCAGGCCTGGTTCACCTTTCTCCCCTTTAAAGCCTCGGAAACCCTGTTCATGAAATTAATCACATCAACATCCTCCTGTTCTACAGTGCCCCATGCAGGGCACCGCTGAAGTCACAGCCACTCCACACAGCCTGGAGCTTGCAGGCCGGTCCAAACCGGAGCATGCAGATCGGGCCTGACACTGACAAGAAGAGACTTGCCAAGTCCACAGGGCTAGAGGCCAATTACAGATCTACACCAAAGAGAATTTTTTGGAGCGATGCTCCCCATTTGTTTCCCTTTTTTGTAACAACAAAATGTTATAGTTCCAAGCTATTTAAAGGCCATCTGCCATTTAGAACTCTATTTTTAAAGCGTACCTACTTGCATTGAAAGATGCTGAACTAATGGGTTTGAAATTGACTGGATAAAAGCATCAGCTAAAAGAATTAATCTAAAACATAAATGCACAGTGGAGTCAGCATAATCCCCTTAGTGTCAGTGCAAATCCTGCAAATGGAAAAAGCCCCTAGGAAGTTCTGGTCCTTCTTCAGAGTCTTTCAACACTTCTGAGTGCTCCATTTACACTATATGGACAAAAGTATTGGGACAGATGACCATTACACCGACTTTATTGACGTCGAATTCAAATACATAGACATTAATATTGAGTTGGTCCCCCCTTTGCAGTTACAGCAGCTTCCACTCTTTTTGGAAGGCTTGCCACAAGATTTAGGATTGTTTCTGTGGGAATTTGTGCCCATTCATTCCGTGGTGCATATACGAGGTCAAGCACTGATGTTCCAGTTCATCCCAAAGGTGCTGGATGAGGCTGAGATCGGGGCTCTGTGTGGGCCAGTCATGTTCTTCCAAACCAAAACGATGTCTTTATGGAGCTTGCTTTGTGCACTTGGTATATGTCTTAGTATGCTGAAGAATTAAGATTGCATTCACTGGAAGAAAGGGGCCTAGCCCAAACACTGAAAAACAGGTGTGTCCCAATACTTTTGTCTATATAGTTTATGTATGAAGGCCTTGATGTGCACAAAGCCAGTCACAAGGTTTCTACCCATGAAACATATGCCTTTGCCAATATATAACTCAGCCGATATATGGACCAGAAGCCCTTTGGGTGTTTGTTATTACTGCACCAAGACATAAGGTGATGTCTGTGGCTGCTGGGATGCCAGTCTTCATCCCAGATGCCACTGGCACCTTTTGCCTTGATGTACCGTGTTGAACGAAGGACATACCAATGGACAAGGGGCATCTAATCCAGGGGCTCCTTGGTCTCCCTTATCCCCTTTGGCCCCCCTGTTGCCTCTCTTGCCCCTCTCCCCCTGCAAACAACAGTGCATTCAAAAAAAAGAAGCAGTATAAAGCAGTTTAAATAAGAAGTTTGCAAAAAGCACCATCATTAAGAGTAATAGAGTAATTCAAGGCATGTTTGTATGTTTTAAGAGTAAATGTGCTTTTGTACTGATCTGTAATAAAGCGTAAGGATAAAGGGATTTAGGTGTGAGTCGGGGGCTGGGGGAGTTAAGGAGGAGGGCTGTCAGCCAGAGATGTTGGTGTGCAGACTCTCACTAATTATGAAGATTGGACAAGCAGAAAGGTCTTCTTATAGTTTTCAATGACCTCCATTAAGCTAAAATATAATCAGAAAACTGTATTTATTATATTTTAGATGTAAACTCAGACTCAGTATCAAGACCTCACAAATTATTGTTGCAGTTATAATAAAAACGTATGTCCCTCAGGTAACTTTCAGGTAAAAAAAAAAAAATTAATAGCATTTATTAATTATTATTTCCTGTTTAAATTACCCATTTAAAAAACTGTGGTTTCATGTCTCATGAAAATAGTGTCGACCCTTCAGGGTGTTTTCTTGTTCACAGTAAAAGCATTACAACTTCTATAAAACAAGACAGTCAGATATTCTGTGAGATTAACATTTAGGAGAAGTGTGATCTGCAAAATGCTGAAGGCAAAGCTCAGTCCTGATGTTATCTGTTGACAGTCTACTGATTTTCCCGTTTGCTAAAGGGTAATGAACAAGATGCAATTAAACGTTTACCCACTAGAGGGAGAACAGCAATACTGAGCAGGGGTGCCCAAACCTGTCCAGAAAGGGCCGCTGTGGGTGCAGGTTTTCGTTCCAACCAAAAAGAAGCCACACCTGAGTAACTGAAAACCAAGACCAACTGGTTACAGAGGTGGAATTAGGTGTGCCTCCTGCTTGGTTGGAACGAAAACCTGCACCTACAGCGGCCCTTTCTGGACAGGTTTGGGCACCCCTGGTCTAAAGCAATGGTTCTCAGCCTTTTCAACATTAAAGCCCACCTATCTATCACAACGTGTTGCCACTTGGCCTCATTGGATGATATTAAATAACCAATTGCGAACGAATGTCCTGTCTCGATTTTAGATTTGCGGCCCAGTCAAAAGCCTTCGTGGCCCATCAGTGGTCCTCGGCCTAGTGGTTGAGAAACCCAGGTTTAAAGCACTAGTTGCTTTGGTTTTAGGTGGACAAAAAGTTCACCTGGACATCATTCATAAATGACTATTTACTCTCTTCCTAAACAATATCAGTTAAACTTTAAAATCAGTTTTTCAGGTTTTATAGAAGTCTGCAGACTAGGACCAGCCGACACAGGAAGATTCTTTTCCCTCGCCATCACCCTCCTAAACAGCCGATATGTCACACTGCTTCACACCTAAAGTACTGCAATTACACTTTATGTACACTTAGTTTGATATATTCTGTATTTCTTTGTATTTTCTGTACATAAGATCTAGATTGTATATCATATTGTATTGTTCATTTCTCTGCTCATGCAATCTCTCTACATATATTTGATATATTCATAAACAGTATAAACATATTATATGTGCAAATAATATTTATATGCATATACTGTTATTTAACTTTACATTTATAAATATCTATCTATATTGCGTATTCATATTGTAGACTGCATATTATTGTACATTGTATTGTTTAGTATATTGTTTCATCGTGTCTTTACATATGACTGCTGTTTTAAACTGTTGTGCTTGAGAGACACCATCGACCGGAATCAAATTCCTTGTATGTGCTCGGTGACATACCTGGCCAATAATCATGATTCTGATTCTGATTCTGATTCAGTTTCGTTTCATTTTCATGTCTGCACACCAAGTCCAAAGGCTTTGGGAATTTGGGATTTTATGACTTAGGAATTGTAAGATTCTGTCTCTGACTAGAGTGTACAGTTCTCTAGCTGAAAACAGCCATAAAGAGTGGCAGGAGGCAATTCACATCCAGTCCAGTGATAAAACACAGTGCCCAACCCTCCAAAGAGACTGAGGGCTTAGATGCTTACAGTTTCCAGATTAAAATCTCAGAGCTCAAGTTGTCTAATTTGTTCCGTAAAGCCAGCATATTCAAGTCTCTCTTCCAGCACCCTAAAAAAGACACTGTCGGCTTTTTTTTGTTTTTCAAATCCTTACAGTGGCATTAAGATCTTGTGAAGGTTCCCCAGTCATTGCCACTTTCTATCTTTACACATAGACCTAAATGGCCTTTAAGCATAGATGTTGATGATGGTAGAACCTGGAGAGCTGTGCACACTGGCTGAGACAGAGAACATTAAAAGCTAGTTGGCAGGAAGGTAAGTGGAGGAGGATTGAAGGAAGAGGAGGAATGAGGAAGAGTATTAACCCAGGATACAACATTAGAGGAGCAGGAGGAGCAGGAGGAGGCCAGGGAGGGAGAGAGGGACAGAGAGGCCGACCCGGCCCTACTCAGCAAAAAGAGCCAGGGGTCACAGGCCAAGGTGCAGGGGAGGAAAAGGGGAGAGGAAGACCTGTAGAAAAAGAGAGGAAGACAAGAGGAGGAAAACAGTAAAAACAGCACCGTGTCCTTTAGGCTCTCCTCAGTGCCTTCTGTTGATCCAATCATCAATACCCAGACTCTACTAACATCTCAGCCTTTAGCATCAGGCAAAGCTAAAGTCCCACCACTGCTGTGACAAAACCGTTCTCTGTTGTTCTTTACTTCTCCTGTAAAGGTATTCAGTTGGAGATAAGAGGTTTTGTTCTGACAGCAGTGTTATGCTGGCGATGTAAAATTTGGCTAATTTAAGTGGATCTACTCCACTAAATAGTAAGAATGATATTTTCAGTCCTTGCCAGTAGAGGGTGCTGAGAGGAACACTGACATGTCCTGACTTTCAAGGTGGAAGTTATTCAAGCAATAACTCAGGAAATTAGTGTTAATAGGAAGGAAACACACTGCTATACTCTGGAAGGATGGAGGGGTGTAAAGTATTCAAAGTAGAGAAATATACACTAGTATATACATTTTAAATTGCATGAAATTTTATTCTTTTTGCAGGACCCTTTAACATTTATCAGACATTGTCATTTATTTGCGGCATTTATCAGACATGCCATGGTTAAATAGCTCTTGCGCTAATGAAAAACGTTTGTGTATTGTGACACTTTATGACTGCATCCTTGTATTTCAAAATTTCTGATCTGGACACGAGGGTATATTTTCAAAAATAAAAGAAACATAAGAGACTAATGTGTATATAGATTTGTGTAAAGAACCGGCAAAAAGACCTACATTGTGATTTATCATTTCTTAATAACCCATCATTCATACACATCCTTTTAACATTGTCTCTATGAATTTACAGTCAACACCATCATACACCAAAGCTAGCATGCTCCTGTCGACATTACCAGTAACTATAATGATGCAAAAAGAAGCTGCACTTCACCCAAACCTCCAGTGTTACTGTCTTCTAATGAAATCAATAACATTCTACTTCAGAGAGCATTCAAACGCCATCAAATCTTACCCTATTTCCTTTTAGTCCTGGTGGTCCTACTAAACCCTATTAAAGTAAGGAAGAAGATATTAGTTAATGAAAGCTGAAGTGCACATTTTTGTACATATTTGCTCATAGCAATATGTGAGTACTTACAGGGATGCCTTGAGGCCCTATTGGTCCTGCTACTCCCATATCTCCTTTCTCCCCCTAAAAGAGTAAAACAAGATACATAACTTGTTGCGTTCTATGTTGCACCTATGGTCCAGGAGGACGATATTTCGTCTCACTGTGTTCTATCTGTATATGGCTGAGATGACAATAAAGCTTTTCTTGACTTGACTTGAAAAGTTGAATAGTTCATTAACATGAGTACTAGGGCATTTCATGGTGAGAGACTATGACTTTCATGAGTTTTAAGCATTACTAGTAAAGGATACTGAGAGATTTAGAAAAGATTTTGGGAATTAGTACCAAAGTAGAGAAACTATTCTCACCCTTTCTCCTTTTGGTCCTGCTGGTCCAGGTATACCAGCCGGTCCTATTAGACCCTTTGGATGTAAAGACAACCAGTTAAAGGAATCAACCTTGGACGTAAGATTGGGGTTTGGGTGTCGGGTCATCAAGGGAGAGAAAGTGTTAAGACCTAGTAGATCAACAAGCTTTTTAGAGACACTGAGTTTTTCATTCATGTTCTTCTCATTAATGAAAACATAAACCTTCTTTTTGGTGAGGACTATATTTGTGTAACAAGATTTGTCAATTTTGGAACGGAATTCATTTGGGAATATATGCTTAAAGACTCAGCCAAGATTGTAAAGTTATTGATCTACTGGGTAATAAACAGACACTCAGGAAGATATTGGTGAATCCATCTTCAGCTGTGATTCCTTGACTTTGGACAGGATTCAACAGAGGGGCAGTTAGACTTTTTTTGCGTTTCTTGCAGTCTTCTCATCCAGGATATTGCCATTCTGTAACAATACTACATGCAGCCGCATCCCAGCATGCTCTCCTGGTACGACATCACAGGATCAAAGCTTTTCTGTTTAAAAGAATACAGCCCTCGTGGCATTTGGTTATCAGAGGTCAGGCATGTTTAAAGACTGAACATGGTGGGCTGGAAGGGCATGGGAGTTCAGTGAGGGTCTATTTATCTTTGCATTGGAACTGTCTCTATGTTTGTTTAACAGCCTTTACCCATGCTCCCAATCATTCGGCTGTGCACTGACAACTTGAAAAACAAACAGAGAGGCCTGTTCTGGACATAGCACAGGGTAACAGCCAAACAGGACAAAAACGTCATCTCATCGCATCCTCATGCCAGTACAGCCCTTACGGCAAAGTCTAAAAACAAAGGCCTTGACCAGCAGACAATGCGAGAAAGAGACAGACAGGCAGAGGGAAGGAAAGGCAAGCAGACAGATGAATATGAATGCAGAGAGACAGGCAGCGGCAGGCAGGCTGTGGAGGCAGAAGAGAAGAGCAGACAGAGATGAGAGGAGAAAGAGAGAAGGGGGTGAGGGGAACGGGTCTTGCGCCACTCACCACTGGGCCGGGCTTGCCGTCTAAACCATGAGCCCCCTGGACAGTGTGTGAACAGTTAGAGAGCAGAGAGGAGAGATGAAGATGGTGGGGGAGTAGGGGAGGAGTGTGGGGAGGAGACGAGGGGGTGAGTGAAGCAGTGACTTGTGTGACATAAAAAACAAAACTAGTTTTGATGGAGGGGTGACAGTGTGGACGATGTGAGAAATAGACAGTAACTCCTTTTACCAACAGCACCTTTTCCTTTCCAGTGCTGATACTGAAATGAAACCTTGAGTACATATACGTGTATACATAAATATATATATATATATATATATATATATATATATATATATAGTTTTCTATATTTTCTATATTTTT
>JBBPCX010000154.1:15296987-15333732 GCA_037974365.1 Hydrocynus forskahlii | reverse complement strand
TATATAGATATATATATATATATATATATATATATATATATATATATAATTTTATATATTTTCTATATTTTTAATTAACATATACATTTTTGCTTAAACATGAAGAACCGGCACATTTTACAAAAACTTTAAGTACTTTATATTGCAACATACTGACTTTTACTGCAGCAGCCATGGTATACCAATACTGCTGTATACAAGTTATACTACCTAATATTGTGTAGGTCCCCTTTATTTTGCCAAAAGAGCTTTGATCCGTCAAGGCATGGACACCACAAAACCTCTGAAGGTGTGCTGTGGTATCTGGTTGTTTAACTATTGCTAATACGTTTAACTATTGCCAAATATTTTTGCAGCGTCTAAGGGTGCATTATCCTGCTGAAAGAGGTCACTGCCATAAAGGAATACCTCTGCCAGTATGGGGTGTATTGTTTGTAACAATGTTCAGGTAGTTGCTACGTGTCAAAGTAACATCCACATGAACACCAGAACCCGAAGTTGCCCAGCAGAACATTGCTCAGAGCATCAAACTGCCTCCACTGGCTTGCCTCCTTGGAATGTTATCTCTTCCCTGGGTATTTGATGCACATGTAACCAGTAGCCCACATAATCCATCAGACCAGGCCACCTACTTCCATTGCTCCATGGTCCAGTTCTGATACTCTCATGGCCATTGTAGGTGTTTCTGGTGGTATACTGGTTTCAGTATAGGCACTCCGATCAAGATAATATTATTTACTTCACATGTCACTGGTTTTAATGTTGTGGCTGATCGGTCTAGATTTGGTACAGAATTGTCTTTCTTCTTTTTTCCCCTATGATCGGCTTGTCTTTATCTTTTCCTTTCTTTGGGTAGCTCTCTTTTGACCAGATGTTCTTCTGCTTAACTGGTCCTTTTAAAGTAGGACGAGCTATTTCCTCTAAGCACTGTGGCAGGTGATATTAGAGAATGCTGTGCAAAATCAGTTGCGGTCTTGAAACATACAGCACATTTCTGTAATGTCAGAACAGCTCTATTTTATGATCTTTCGGAACTATGTGGAGTTTGTGGCCAATATTTTTTCACATGAAAGTGCAAAAGGAGTTACTGTGCCATTGATGATGTGATTGGGACAAGTTTATCAATGACTTTAACACCAAAAGAATACACCAAAGTTAGAAAAAAGGCCCCTAAGACTGGTGATAATCAGACATAACCTGCTGCATGCCATTTTATAATACTAAACAAAGAATAATGACATAATAAAGAAAAGATAATTTACATTAGTGAGTCACTGTTGCAAAAGAAGCTGTATTATATGACTCTCACACACCCAACACACAAATATTTCCAAGTCCCTCAAATTCCCAAAGGCATGGGGCAACTGAGTGCAGGTGAATAAGAGGGAGTGCTGAATCACCCATCTGTCAGCTTCGCTGATAGAGAATAACACAAGCCTACTTAAATCCCAAAAGGGTTATTCAATCTGTCTGTATTTTATTTATTTATAAGCAATGAGCATTTCATTCCAGATCAAGAATGGGAGAACAAGCTCTTTCTGCTTCCTGGACTTTTTTTTATATATAAGTGAAGAGTTGGCTTCACTTGTATATATAATGATTTAATAATTGCTAGAAATGTATTACTGTGATGGTGCAGTTTAATAATATAAAAAAACCTTTAATTTAAAGTTTAAATGTTACAATCAGCTACTCAGACTCATAGCTAACATGTTTCATTCAATATAACAATTCTTGATTTTTTTAAAATCCCATTTCTAATATATTGCAGGTAATTTCTTTTTTGTAAGTGTGAGCAATGATGCCAGGGATCATTAAAATCAATTTCTGAAGTGTTATCAAACCAAATCACACTTTTAGACCAAAGACAATGGCTCTGCCTTGGGTGTAAATCATCCTGAAGATGTATATTTGCAGCGATGACTCACTAACAATACATTATCCAGGTTTTTGCACAAATATGCTAAATATAAGAAGTGTACTATATTTATTCCACCTAAACACATACCTAAAACATAACATTATTACTAACTAATACGAGTAGCAGAGACCTAAAACAAACTTGGTTTGTCAGGTCACTATGTGTAATTTTATTAATGGCTTGCAGGAACACCTTTGGATATTTCCTTGTCTTTTTTGTTGCCTTCGGATATTTCCTTGTTTGCATGAATGGTTGCAAGTTACAAAATAACTGACACATTAAGAAATCTGCTGCTAGCTATTATTGCTCAGTAAAAACAAGGGAACTCACTGATCCATGCAACCTGACACCACTGCAATCAATAAGCCATTAGCCAATGTTGCCCAGTGTCAAAGCCATAGAAAGCGCTAGCACATTAGTCTCATCAATGTGTCATTAGTCAAATCAACTCTGACAAGTTGTGTTTCTCTTTAGATAATAGGAAACATTACATTTATCTTTATATCTATCATTTAATGAATTTGCCAGACTCTCAATTGAACATGCCTTTAACTTACGTGCTAAACAAATAGATTTCAGTTCTTTTACATTTTATTACCAGCTATTTTGCTGTATTAGTACGGTATTTCAGAAGTGTACTTACAGGGAGTCCAAGATGGCCTCTGTCTCCTTTTTCTCCTTTCTGTCCAGATGCTCCCTTCTCTCCTCTCAGACCCACTCCTTGCTCTCCCTGGCAAAGACAAGCAGATGATTACTTTAGCCTGTGAGGTTTATTATCTGCATGAAGTGAATACATGTGTGCATGATTGATACTTCAATAAGGAAACATTCTCACCTTTGGCCCTGACAGTCCTGGAGGTCCCTGAAAAATAAATAAAAAATTGTAATTGAATCATGCCATTAATTACAACTGCAGGATGTCATTATAAATGTCAAAAAGGTAAATGGAAACATTAGGCATTAGGGATGCTGTAAATCTCCTCGATCGCTGCACTATGGAGATTCTTGCTCTGGGGCACAAATAAATCTCATAGATAGTCTGACACTCCAAATGGCAACTGCTCTTTATACTCCAGGGAAGAGGCAGGCCAAAACAATCAAAAGACTGAGATCTTTGATCAAAATACATTTTGTATAAAATGATATCCATAACACATTTTCTCTGGCCTTGGCAGGATTACTAAAGTGGTTTATATATACTTGTTACATTATCGGACTGACATCTGATTGTCAGTGTATATATTAATATAACAAACACATGTGACCAATGGAACTCCACTGTTGTGATACTAGAGTAAACATAACACTCATACTGATCCAAATTCACCTGGTGTTTTCTCTTAAGAAGTATAAATTGTCTTTACCATTGGCCCAACTGGCCCTGCAGGCCCTGGAGGTCCTGGAGGCCCATAGACCTGGAAGAATTCAAGAAGGAAAAGTAGCGTTATTAATACCTCAGAACCCTCAAAACAGTGCACACCGATGAACACACTGCTGCATTGAGTTTACTTGTGAACTGGCCCATCTTCTGACAGTCACTAACTTTTAAAGCACAATTTACAGTTACATTACGTAATTTATTTAAAAAAGAAAGGGAATATTTACCAACTCAGATTTTTCTCCCTTCTCTCCAGGTTCACCTTTCTGACCCTGAGGAATCAGGTAAAATATACTCAACCATTTCACTAGCAATTTCATCATGACATAATGGAAGAGCATCACAAAACATTTGCACACTGGTGTCATCTGATGCCTCAACAACACAATCTTCTTGAGGGGCACCATTGCGTACCATTGAGCCTGGTAATCCAATTGGGCCAGCAGGCCCTGCAACCCCTTTTTCGCCAGTAGGGCCATCTAAACCCTACAGAATGGGGAAGGAATAATAAGAGGTTAAGCACTGCCAAAATGGGCAATTTTGAGGGAACTGATTGACACTGCTCCTTAAATTTAAAATAATTTGAGATTATGGCATTGCAAATGAAGGGCACTCTAAAATGCTGCAACTGTGACAACTCTGAACTGTTACTTATGGACGCAATAATGCCCACACACTACAACTTTGGTCACTTTGGTTTTTGCTTCCAGTCAACCTCATCTTGTTGACTTGACTGCAAGGGTCCTGCAGGCTTTATGCAGTTAAAATCACGTAAAAAACTCCACATACTAGATTAAAATGTAATTAGAGCACTTGTGACTAGATAAAAGCACTCACAGGTGATCCAGAAGGACCCATGTCTCCTTTATCTCCTTTCGGCCCGGGGAAGCCCATGACTCCACCCTCTCCTCGTGGGCCCTCGGGGCCTGGTGGGCCGATGGGTCCTGGCTCTCCTGTTTTTCCTCGTGGACCCTGAGACATTTCATTCATTAATATAAGTCATCTGAATTCTAACTATCACCAACATATCAAGAGACCATGAATTTAATTTATTTTTAATGCAATGAAGACCTTGGAACTCATTTTGTACCTTTTCTCCATCAAGACCAGAAGGACCAGGAAGTCCAACTTCTCCCTGGACACAAAAAGAGTTTCAAATAAATGTAAATGCAATATACACTGGGCAAATAACAAACAACTGGCAGAATCTAAAATATCCATTACTTTGGAGCCAGGTAACCCAGGAGGACCCGGAGGACCTGGTAAACCAGGTGGACCCTACAGTGACACAAGAATAGTTGTTTATTATGCAAATAAATGTCAATTAAATTAATTTTCTGCAATCATTAACCTGTATAGTTACTTCAGAAAGTATTTACCCTGCTTAAATATTTCACATTTTTTAGTGTTACAACCAATAACTGAAAGAGAGTTAATTTGGTTCATGAATCTACAGAAAAAAACAACAAACTAAAGTGGCGGAAAATTAGTTGAATGAGTCCCCAATGTATGCAATTAAAGTTCACATGTTTTTGGACCCAACAATTTGTAAATCTAGGCTTTATAAAAAAAGGCTACTGTTAAAATAGAGAGAAATTAACTTTTGGAGCTTGCCAAAATCTATGCTGGGGACTTGGCAAATACGTGGAAAGGTTCACTGGTCAGATGAGACATTTTGGCCTAGCTTTGGTGCTACATGTGGCACTGTCCATCATCCTTAGAACATAATTTGCAGTGAAACATGGTGGTGGTAGCATCCTGTCGTGTGAATGCTTTTTGTGTGCAGGGCCTCGAAACTGAATAGGGTTGAGGGCAAAATGGATGAAGCCAAATACAGGTTAGATCTTGAAAAAAACAAACCCTTATGCAGATAACAGATGCATGTGCTTTTTAAATTTAATTAACCATAGTATGTCAATGTTAACTCTTCAAAACTACTTCAAATTAACTCAAATAACTACCTCAAAACCAGGTTGTAACACTACAAAATGTAAAATGATTGGGGAAGGGCACTTATATCCAACAACTTCAGTGTAATGAACACGTACCATCAGATGAACATTACGAATGTCCTGAAAAAAAATTTGACAAGAAATTTCAGAGCTCAGGCACCTAAAATGGCATTTTAACTAAACATTGATATATATAGATTCATAGTAACAGATGAAAAGAACATACATTCTCATTGTTGTTGATTAATGTTTTTCCTGGCTCTCCTGTTGGGCCTGGAGGACCCTGAAAAGGAAAAAAGGAGAATATAAACAATAGCTCAACACAGAATATACTGAACTGAAATAATCTGTCTGTGTTGAGTTTTAACTTACCCTCGGTCCAGATGGGCCTTCAGGTCCTGCGCCACCCTGTGGGCAGAGAGGAAAGAACCTCTTACAGACTATATATACACATCTACTATATACAAATACTCATCATACAGAACATCCAAAAAAATCACATAATATACTAAAAACCACTGAAGCACTAACCATAAGGGCTGCAACTAACCTTAATGCCTTGATCACCTTTTTCACCCTGTAAAAAAAGAAAAGAGGTGATCACACTGAACAGCAGACTGGACTCATCAGTGGGTTGTAGGATGAGGATACAGGCTCATAAACTTCAAACATTATTTATGTTGGTACAGTACCTTGGGTCCAGGCAGTCCTGGTGTTCCTGGTTCTCCTTTCATGGCAATTTCTGTAGAGCTAGGCTCGCCCTTTTCACCCTGCCAAAAGGAAGACAGTTTCAAACATTTGTCATTTTTAGCATGTTGCAGTCATGAATATTAGAAGTGAAGTGATACATTCTGTCATACATGAACACACCACAGCACACGATGTAAACAGCGTGAAATTCTTCCTCTGTATTAAACCCATTCACCAAGTGAAGCAGCAGGCAGCCAGGAACACAGCTCCCGGGGAGCAGCGTGTGGGAACGGAACCTCGCTCAGGGGAACCTCAGTGGTGCTTAATGGTCTTGGGATTCAAACCCACGACTTCCTGATCGCAGGGCAAACACCCTAACCACTAGGCTACCGGCCCCACACAAAGAATCTGAAAGCATTACAAGCATTATGCTTACGTCCTTACATTAAACACACGCTTAGCAAAAACAGCAAATGTACTTCCTGCGATTTGCAGTAAAACAGACTGGAGTATTTGCACAAAACGCTGTCAAACATCAACCTCAAACAAAGGAATAACTCAAAGTAAAACTCAAAACCAAGCAATATCCTGGGACAACAATGAGAGGACACGATAATAAAGACATTTCCACTGTGCAAAATCAGGCCACACAGTACTCTGTCATGCACAGACACGTGGGCAAGACAGAAATTCAAGAATGTAATGAAGAACATATGGAATCTGTTCTCCCAGTGACACTAAAGGGAATACACATTCATCTGATGGTCAAACAATGGAGCGGTAACACAGTGTTAACTCACTGCATGAGAACAAGCTTCAGTGAACGTCATGCTAATCTCATACCAATTCTAGGCCTACCTTATATCCTCGCTTCCCAGGAATACCAGATAGACCTGCTTGACCCTTTGCAATGACATAAAAAAGTTACGATTTATCAAGGTTTGTAACACAATGTAGGCAAACCTTATAGTATCACTACCCAACTTTGCAAAGCCTTTACCTTTCTGCCAGGAACCCCAGGGAAACCAACCTCTCCCTGAAGAGAGAGACCAGCAGGGTCAAAGACAGAAAACAAAAAAGAAAGTGGCACACACAAAAGGGAAGCAAAAACATGACTTGTTCCTGAACTCAACAAACACATGCAACACTGCACAGCTTTCCCAGACTCCAGGCTTGTCCTCATTTCATCAGGAGATCCGAAGGTCATTTTTTGTAATCATGGACACTTTTTCATACATGCAGTATCAACACAAACCACAAGGACTGAAACAAACATCACTGACGTTAACTGTAAACCCTCTGTGACCATCAGACACCATTATTTCTATCACAGTAATTAGACAACATGCTTTGATGTCAATATTTAGACTGACTTGCCAAGCTTTGCATGTTCCAAGCACGCAAATAACTGATCACAAGAAGCACGACAGTCCACTATCGCTCTGTTATTCATAGTAAAGAGCACACGATAGGTATTTATTTTATGTCTGCACTTACTAATGAGCAAACACCATGCTGGTGAGCTACAGACACAGCTGGGATTGTGTTACACATACACACTCACATGACTCCCTGAGACTAGCGAGCTTACAAATACAGATGGAGAGCTGAACACACACAAGACGCTTTCATGAGTGTCTAATGTAGCCTCCAAGTAATTCTCCCATGCTAGTATATTTTACTATATATATACTGTAGCTGGTTTATTGGCAGGTACACTTAGATTTAGCAGGCCACTTCAGTTATGGCCTGCTTGCAGGATGATTTGATTTACAAACTGAACACTAAACACGCCAAAGCTGCAACTGCATTTAATGCTGAGGCAATGAAAGGTCCAGGTAAATTTGAGCCCCCTAGATGATTTAAAAGTATACTTAAAGGTATGTTATGCTCATTATTTGTACCTTATAAAGTTTTAAATGTAAACTACATTCACCATTCCACAAGAAAGAGGCATATTTGTATGTTTTCATGAGATTTTATAGTAATCTGGAATTAGACAGTGTCTATGGTACCATGCCAGTGACAACATTTGTACCCTGAAAGATACTATTTTATGAGAGCGTATCCTTACTCTACTCTAATTGCCTGAATAAAAATGGATGCTATAATTAAATTAAGTTCATAAAATGACTCATCATTTGCAGGTAGGGAATTTGTTGGATCACTTGTGGCAAATGATCACTAGGATTATACATCGTGCAAAAGGGAGCTCGCATAGCATAGCATACATATATTCTAGGCAAACTACCTTCACTCCTTGTTTGCCAGGCATTCCGGGCATCCCTCGCTCACCCTAGAAAACCAGTTATGCATCTTCTCAGTGACTGACACACTGTATGAGTCAAAGTCAAAAGTCCACAGAAAACACAACTGGAAGGCTTGACAGAGTCATGCTAAACACACTGTTAAAAAGCACAAGCTGAAATGCCAACTCAGCTGTTATTGGGTCATGCACTGCCACAAAACTAGCCATCCACCAAGCACCCTAGGAATCCTAAAAGCCTCCAAAGAAAGCACAAGTGCCAGTCTGACGCAGGCAGACAGTGGGCCCCCTGTGTGAAGTTAAAGAGGACAGAGATGGCATGAAGACTCCAGCAGGTCTGAGCAGGGGGCAGGTGGCAGAGCCTGGCTTTGGCACCATCCTCTCCGACCACACGCGTCTCTCTCTGCACACATGCTGATAATGTGAGACTCTAACAGGTGCTGCGGTCAGAATCCATGGAAGGGTCACGTATTGCCGCGCAGTATGGAGAGGGAGTTTGCGTGTGGCATGAGTGTGTGCTAATGATTCCAAGCACTTCAGAGGTACTCTGGACCGCAGTTGTGGCTGCAGCTCAGCTGACACCATGACCACCAACGTGTCATGAGCAGGACGGTGGGGACACGGTTGACAACCATGTAGATTTATGGACAGTCAGTTAAAAAAATGTCAATTTTTTAGAAATTTGTTTAAAAAATATATATATAAAACCAAAGTTAGCTGTCCATACAAAAATGTTCTGTTACAAACTATCTGTGTACTCACTTCTGACTGCAATCAAACTTTCCTCTTACTTATGAACATCTACAGCTCATATCGCACATAGGTCTGGCAAGACGCTTGACAATCAAAACTGTTAATTGTTAAGTGATCCTGAGTGAATGACTACAGAAATCAGTGAGAGGAAACTTTGTAGAAAGTATAAGTTATCTACGAAGGCCTCATCACTTTAGAAGTGGGCACCAAATATGTTACTTTAAGTGGTATATACATGGACAGAGAACCTGTAAAAATCACTTGCAGTTGGTTTGGGGTGTGAGAGATAAACAGAGGCATGCTAGCATTTTTTTAATAGGAGAGCTGAGTGACATCAATATGTCACTATACGTAGTCATTATGAAAATCAAAGGTTGGTAATGCTAAGTGGGGGTGACATTGAGCAGAGCAGAGGCCCAAAGAGGGTTAAACTTGGGAGAGGGGTTTCATTTTAACAGTTCCTGGAAGATGAAAGAGTGTAGCTGTGTGTTGATGAAGGAACACAGGAATACGGTGAGGGCTAAGGTCTCTAATTACTCCAGTGGGACACAGAGGAAAAGAGAGAGAGAGAGAGAGAGAGAGAGAGAGAGAGAGAGACAGAGACCCTCTGGTCACTTCATGTGAGTAGTATCCGGATGTATTCTGATTTAACCACATGTATTTACACTTGCACCTCTAGTCAGCCAGGCTGAAATCTTTACTATGATTACTATGTGGTGAATAATATGTAAATCAGCTCATATATAACAACCAACCATCTGTGCTGCTCTTCATTTTTTTGTTCTCTTCAAAAGTTCTAATTCTTAATTAGCTAACTGGTTCACCCAAAGTGGGCTACAGAATTAAAAAAAACTCTTGGACAGACAGATGCATTTATACTGCTTTAACATGTGGTTCAAATCTGTGAAGTTTTTGATTTGATCTAAATCTGTTTAAAACATATCTTGGGAGTTTTACACTTGTATTTTTATGTAGCTTGGCCTTAACCAGATATACTCCTGATGCTCAAGACTCATGAAGTGACCGGGTGTTAATGAGTCAGTAAGTCTGCATTCCCAGATCGTTCAGCAGTAAGCAACAGTCTCTTTGATCTTCTCTCTTTCCACTAAGTCACACTATTCTTGTCATCGTCTCTAGTCATCGTCATCATCTCTTCATCCTCTGTGTGCTCCAGTTTTAGCACAGAATCACCTGACACACTGGGGAGGTTTGCTGAGTTTACTGTGTGTGGATTGACACAGGCCACAGATAATTTATCCAACTGTCAGTGCCTGGACTAAGATGATATGGGTGGGCCACTCTGGAAGAACTTCTGATCAATTTCAGAGATCAGTTCTACTCGTGCGCTTAAAAATACAATGCACTGAATTGACCTGATTGTGTACATGTGTACATCATTTCAACACATAATAAAAGTATATGTTTAAATTATTGTGATTTTATTTATTATGTAATATATTTTTCTTTCAGTTTGATTGTATGCATGCATTAGGAATACATGTCACATACAGACTACTGAAGCTAAACATGACCCCCCATCCAGCAAAGCTCACATTATGAGGAAGACATTGTTTCTTGGCTCTACGTACAGTGAGTTCTAAAGAAACCCTTTAATTGCTATAGAAATGTATGAAGGTCCTTTAAAAAGATTCTGCATCTAATCTTGGACATCTCATCTGTAAAAATGATTTCTAAAGAATTATCCATTAAGGAGGTTCTTTAGGGAACCAGAAATGGTTCTTCTGTTACCCCAAAGAACTCTCTTTGTAAGCTTTAACTTTAGGTGTGACATACATTGCATCCTTCTGGCCCAAAACACTTGTCTGTGTTAGCAGAAGTGTCCAAACATCTTCAGTGTTTGAACATAAGATTGTACACCTGTATGTGAGACCTTGTGTATGTACACTCTCTCTCTCCCTTGGGAGGAAAAGGCAATTCTTAACCATCTCATTAAGTGGAGAGTCAGTAAGATTCACTCTTGAGCTGCTGGTAGTTGCTGAGACGGCAGCCATCTCTTCCCTATCTTCTGAACTTCCTCTGAGTCTCGCCGCTCTAACGATTGCAGTGCTGACAGTGTGTCTATATTTTGCGGCCTTAGCCGGAGCTCTTTTCCTTCTCGACAGACGGTCTGTCGAGGCTAATGGGAAGAACAGACACACAAACACACGCTACTGCCACGTGCTGAGCAACTAGCACAAGCTATCGCTATGGTAACAGGCCTAGCAAGCTATAGAGCAATACTTGGCAGATTGGGTAACAGGTGGGAAAGTAAGCGGCTATGGGTCATCAAGGTGCAAAAAAACAGGAGGCTCCAAAACATCAACACGAGGACACTGGAGATCAGTTTCATGTCCAGGAGAAACAATCGCTCACAATCTGTGTCTGCAATCGAAGGCAGCTGTTTCAGTGCCTTGCTGCCCCATGCCGTCTCATAAGTCGGTGCCTTAGAGGGCAGTATTGTGATGAAGGTATCTGGAACTGAATGCCACTTGAGATAGTTTGACATGACTGGGTGCCTTCTTGGCTCAGAAAACTGCCCGGGTAGGCAGGCTTTGTTATGTTTCAGACCCAGCCTCAGTGTCTGCTGTCAGCAATGAACATAGCAATTTCTTTCTCTCCATTAAATGGTCCCTGGCAAAGCTTCCCAGTGACTCACTGTTAGCATGCAGCTGCCTGAGCAAAGTGTTTGTCCGGTCCATTCAAGACCAGCACTTCAAGCGAAAAAACGAATTTAGACAGGTTTCTCTATCCCCCCAACCGTAGACAAGCAAGCAAAACCAAAACAGGTTTGTTTATTCAGTTTTACCATGTGCCTATTAGGCTAATGTAGCAAATGATAATTTAAAGCTTAGCATTACCAGGTTAGCATCACATAAACAGCATGCATAAATCATCATTGACCTGTCTAAAACATGTTTAGACTGGCTGATGTGGTTTGTAACACAGTATGACATACTGTTTCAATTTCTTGTTGGTCTTATAGTGACAGACTACAATGAAACAATTACAAAACCAAATGTTGGACACCAAAATGTCCCCAAAATGTCCTTCTACATATAAATGTGTATGCATTAATTATTATCATCTTCATATGGCCTTATTCATGCTGTTAGCATCTTGTTTCATCAAAATCTTGCTCACACCATGCCCTCCTGAGTACACAAGCTTCTCGAGCAGGATACCTTCTCTCCTGGAGGCCCCATGTTCCCCTCCTCTCCCTACACAACATGCAGATGAAGACAACTTCAGCACAGCAGTGGACAAATATGTATGGGTGTAGCTGCAAACACACACACAAACACACCAACAGCTACAGAGTACAGGGCCAAAAGTAATACGTGATTTTACAGAACCATCATGTCACATTGTGGAAAGTAGCTGTGTTCTGTAAACCACAGAAGAAATGCATCTAAGAAGAGACCGCCTCTCAATTTAAGCGTCAGGCCCTTACAGGGTGGTCCTACGACCCTGGAAATGGATATATGTGTGTTTAAGTCATACTTTTGGCAATAAAATGTGTTGTAATCTATTGAATTAATGTAGAAATAATCTGCACACTGAATCAAGTCCAATATATTACTGTATTTCTGTTTTGCCTTCCAGAAGCCACATATGGAATGTCAAAGAATAGAACACCAAAGAACGCTTTGGCCTCCATATCACAGCACTATCATCTGTACTGATATTTGCAGTTTGGTCTCAGACTGAACCCCCCCCCCACACACACACACACACTGATAAGTGCTCAGGGTTTCTTTCAGATATCACACCCTGCCTCGGTCTCTGCTATTTGGCAGCCCACACACACACATTCTGGTGCAGCTTCTCTTGCACTGCTGGCGACGGAAAACAATACTCAGCATTCATGAGACAGACAGGCAGAATAGTGTCTGGCTTTCTGGGGGCTATTTGTGCATCAACATGTGTAAACTTAATGTGCCACCCACACATGTTTACAGACTGAAAATATTCCCGCTGAGAAACAGCCAAATGACATTGTGTAATCACTCCTGCAGGTGTTCTGGGCTGACCACTGTATTCATAATAAAATGAGAAGCTTAGAACACTCAAAAGCAGGATGGAGTACTGAGGATGAAACAGTTGGAGTAAAGTGCCTCTCTCTTAGGCTGATTGTAAGAGAGAGGATGAATCTACACTGAAGGGAGAACGACCATGTCTGATAATCTTCAGCACTTGGCGAACTGCCATGAGTACAGCTACCAAATCCAAAAACACACACTTGGCCTTACCTTCATCCCTTGATCCCCCTTGGATCCCTGAGGAAACAGTGATGGAAAAGCAGAAATCAGTCACCATGACATACACTGCATCTCAAGAAAGTCATCAACAAGCCAAAAAACAGCATGATAAGGCTCTGATCCTAAAATAGCTCACCAGTCTACAAGTGGTTCACATCCATAATAGTGTCTAGACAAAGCGGTCAACAGGCCAATGCACCTCTGTGTCTCCAACATCATCCATAACATAACAGCTCCTGACATTTACTTTTTGGTAAAAGGATTACAAGCAGGAACATATATAGTTCTTTGCACAGGAGCATGACTTGGCTAGGTCTGGTCGATATAAACACATCCGGACACAAGACAGATACTATGTTGTAGGATATAAGTGCTCTAGAGAAGCAGGACAGGTCACGTACTGATTAATAGTGCAGTTAATGTGCTGCATTGCATGTGTTTTCCTGAATTTTGAATTCTAAAGCCATGGTCTGGGCTCAGGTGAATTCTCATATCTTGTCTGAGTAAGGATCTGGGGTCTGGTAGGAGACCATCTTAGTTGTCAAAGGAATACATGCTTTCATAAAGATGGATCTCTCTTTCAAACGTCCATGCCAGCTGAATGCCAAGTGTGCAAAGTCTTATAGCAGCCACCAGGTGGCGCAAAAAAACCCTGCCACCTCCAGCACGAAGGCACTCAACATGCACTTTACATTCCACCTGGGTTGACTTGAAACGTTTCTTAAACAAAGACATCAGACTACTAACCTAATACCGTATTCAGTGTTTTGAAAAGGATAACAAGGCGTTTTCCTGCTGTGCCCCATATGAAGGTTACTCATAACCTGGCGTGAGATGTTATCTGGATGCGTGCATGGGAAAGTATCCACACTGTCTGTGGAGGAAGGCCGAAGTTTACAGGGCCAGATAGAGAGGGAATAGAGCAGCAGGTTGATCCAGAGTTCAGATGTGTAAAGACTTAATCCAAAATCAAGGTTACACAGTACAAAGCGTGTGGGCTATAGTTCAGGGTGAAGTTCGTTGAAATTCAAACAGCAAAAACATATGCAGCTTGAGCTATAGTGAGCAGTCCTCACAAAAGTGTCAATCACACACACACCCACTGCTGTTTTGGCAAGATATGCTTTAGGGAGAAAACGACTAAGGTGGGATGTTGGTGAGTGTGTATATGTGTGCGTGTTTGTGGGTCAGTGAGAGCATGAGCGTGTGTAACAGAAAAACTGTGACACTGATAAAAGAAAATGAGATACATGAAGAGAGTTGCTGTGGAAAAATCATCATGCATTCCAAGAAACATCAGCTGGCAATGTCAGAGAGAGAGAAAGAGAGAGAGAGAGAAAGAGAGAGAAAGAGAAAGAGAGAAGAGGGGGGGCGAGAAAGAGAGAGAGAGGGAGAGAGAATGCATGTGGGAGTCTGTGAGAATGGCTTAAGCTTGGGGAAAAGAAAAAGCAAAACGGTTGTGATGAGATGTCAGGAGAAAGGGTGTGCACTGTTTATTCCTCACTTTGAATCTCTGTCTCGTCCTCTTTGTGTGTTTCTGAATGTGGTGTGAGCATTACCATGTGTTAATATGGTTACATGTGATTCCTTACAATGGAAAACAGCAACACTGTGAGAATGAAACCATCTATATTTAACAAAGGTGCTTCTTATCTTTGAGTGGAAATTAATGTAATGATATTACATTTTGGACCATTTCTATTGATTCCCGCACCATGGAGCTTCAAGAAACCATCTATATTTAACAAAAGTGCTTCTTATCTTTCAGTGGAAATTAATGTAATGAAATTACATTTTGGACCATTTCTATTGATTCCCGCACCATGGAGCTTCAAGAAACAGCAGCAACATTTAATGCATTTTTGTGGAAATGATATGCACATCTGAAGTCAATGTATTATAATTCAGTGTAAAGATAGGATTTAATTGCCTGCAGTATCCAAAACGTGATTTAGATGCGTATTTAGGGGCATAAAAGAGCAATTAGTTGTCTTAGGAGACAGGTTATATGTTGCTGAACTAATAAAAGTCAAATGTTCTACACTCTTACCTTGGAGCCTTCAGGTCCTGCCTCACCATGATCACCCTGAGTGAAGAGAGAACACACAGTAAGCAGATCATATTCAGGGCGGAGGAAGGGTACAAGCACGATATAGAGCATGTAACAGATGATTTGAATACTTTGAAATCATCTAATATTGCTCCACTGCATATTAACGGCTGTGATGAGCCAAGACCCTATCTCCAGGCGGTAACTCCTCATCTGGGGTGGACAACTGACAATTCTCACATTCGCCCCGTATCTCACTCAAGCTTCTGGATGACATGTCTTGGTGATCTATCGCTTCCTGGTGTGTCCTAATATTCATTCCATACAGTTTCCACATGACTTTACTGATAACCAGAGAACAAATTCATTGATGTGTTTCATTGATGAACCCACCTTTTGTCCTGGTACACCTGGTTCGCCCTGTAATTTAAAAAGGAAAATAAAGAATATTGATTTCAACATCTATTTTGTGCAATGATACCTGCTTGTTGCTAACTGAACACTCTGACATGAGATCATACAATAAATGCTTAATACTCGAAGTGCTGTTTTCCCACATATCCGCATATTTTGGAGCTGAATTTCCAAATGATATTTACAGGCCTGACAAGATGTGGCCAAGTGTTGTGTGGGAGGTACGGGAGGTTTGGGAGGTAGCCCTTTATAGTGGACAGATAATGAGCAGGTCTCCAGCTCCTGCTGAGATATGAAGTGATGTGTTGCTTTTACAGAGGGCCAGGGTGTGCTGCTTTATGGGTCCTGCAAGTCTCAATGTACCACAATTAAAATTCCCCAGCCTAAATAATCCATGGCAATTAATGCATCTGGGGAAATGTAGAGTTATCCAACAGTAACGCAGACGAGCGCAATGCGGCGTATCCACCCTTTCTCTGCTGGCAGCAGGAGACGGGACCCACCCTACTGAACTGCGCCTGAACCTTAGTCCTGTTTACAACCCGTCTGTGGAAAATGCTATTAAAACACCAGTAGTGCATCTCAGAGGAGCTAAATCTTGGACTCTGCAACGATCATATAATAGCAGGTCACACTATGAAATTAATCACTTTGAAAATTTACAGAAGTGTTCAGTGTGAGCTGTGAGCATTTTGTCTAATGTAAGATCTTCCAGAGGACTACTCTGTGACAAATCACAGCATTAGCATTTAAGAAATACACAAAGCTCGGCCAAAAAACATCTAGCCCCGCTTTTAACCACATGAAGAACCACATGTATCACTAATCATATTGCCATCTAAATACCATCTATCCCTAACGTCATCATACCTTAATTCCTGGCAGCATCTGCAAAGACACAAACAAAGAAATCATATCAGCATCCGTATGAATTATTTATACCAGAAGTATGGATAAACCAACTTATCTCAATCAGGCACACTCACCCTTGGATCCTTTCCAGGTTTCCCAGGTTCTCCAGGTTTTCCCTTTATCACAGACAGATGGTTATTGTACATCAGTGATCCACAACAAACTCCAAATACAAAAATTACTCAAAAAACACTAGAGTGTGCCATGGATTATCTAATGCATAAAAGTAATCAGCAGAATTGCAGCAAAAATATCATTTGACTTACTGGTGGTCCACTAGCACCTGTCAGGCCCGGAGGCCCTGGGGGGCCAGGAGGGCCTGGCGGTCCCTGTGCTCCGGGCTCGCCCTGCTGAGAGACAGTACATTACCATCTGAGACAGGGAAGCCATTACATAGGTACATTACAATAATTTCAACCTCAGCATTAGGGTCTCCTCAGTTTCAGTTCCAGTCAGTCACTACGTAAGTGCTTAAAACTGCAATCTACTTTTAAACGATGGATTACAGAGACTGAAAAGGAAAAGGAAGAAAACCCTTTAAGCTCAGTTGAAGATCTTAATTAAAACACATTAGTTAGCTTTTAACTAGAGAAATGACAGGGCATACTGTATGCAAAAGGTTAATCTACCAGTGGTTATTATACCATGTTTGGAAAACAAGCTCAGCCATTGAATTTTGGCTCCAAATGTAGTATAATCACAGCAGTATGGGTTGGGTCCTCCTAAAATCCTGCAGCGTCTCAACTACTGACCATCAGCTGAACAAAGACTACACTATTAGGCTTCTCTGGCCTTTTTCAACAAGGTCAGCTGGCTCCAAGTCGTGTGGTCTTCCTTTGGTACTTTTACTGTCGGCCAGAGCGAAAAACCAAAACACAGAAATAGACTAAACAAACTCAAACTACAGGCAAGTAGTTCTAGTTACACAAGTAGTCACACAAGGAGACGACTGGGCAACATCATATTCTCATATTTTTTTGGAAAGAGTAAAAAAAAAGTAAAGTGATTACTCAGAATACAAATCCTGATGCTCTATTATATCTGGTTTCCACATTAAAAGCAGCCTAGGTGAACTGGAAGCATTAAATACCGATTAGAATTCCTTTCCATCACCAAAAAGTCACCCAAAGTCTCAAAATATGGTCGAAATGTGACATAAGTGATCTTATCTATTCTGCCTGCAACTCCAGTTACATACTAGTGATAGTTAAGATGCTAAAAAGAAATAGACCCTCTCACTTGTCTCTGTGTGGTAGCTAAGTTTAAATTCCAGATTAATCCAAAACACATCCATCAGCCTAGAAGCCATATTTTATCAATTTATTTCTTGACAGGACTTGTCTGGATATGATTTATTATCCCAGATGCAGATCCATTAAATGAATGAACTCCACTATCCCTATCCAGAGTACAGACAGGAACCAGCTCTGAAAGCCCAGCAAGTCAATGGTGGAATGCTTTCCCCTCTTCTGTTAGTCAGTGGCCCTCCACAGTATGGACCGCTGTCTCCAAACATGGTGCCCTAATCTGGCACACACACAGCACACCTGTAGAAATAAGATGGAGGGTGGATGCCAGCCGGGGTCAGCCTGCGCCAGGCCTATCTAGAGGAGGCCAGGGAAGTCTGAATGCACAGAGAGGCTTTGAGAGAGTGGAAGAGGGGCTGGCATTCCCTTTCGGAGAGTCCTCGTACTGCTGCCAAATAAGCTCTCTGTCTCGTACCTTTGTTATCTTTAGACTGACATTATGGGGATTACAGAATGGGATTTTTCCAAACGTTTGCTTTCTCTGAGGCGCTAATTCTAAAATGATGCTCTCTGCGTTTGACGGGTTTATACAAATGTCAACGAGACAAAATCTTTTCTAGGAGGATGTGATGGAAATGGGTCTTGAGATAATATCATTTGTCTCATTCATGGCCTGCAAAACCTCTGTGGCAGTTGTGTTTTCAAACCTTTCATCACTGAGAGCACAGGGAAAAAAAACAGTGTTTTATATTTGAATTTCTCCAGATAACTTCCTGTCAGCGTGCTAATAATTGCACATTTCCTTGTCTGATATCTCCATGGGGATAGCTGAGTGAACGCAGAAGATTTGCAATTTCTAGGATCGTTTTTCCGTGGCAATGCGCCACCTCAAAAGACATGGGCAGCTGTTTGAACTCGAGAGAAAGACGGACAAAAGGTTGCCCCTGTGTACGCGGCATCAAGCAATAAAAGCTCTTGTATTTCAGTATTCCAATGAGCGCTGAAGCGTAAGCGCAGTCGTGAAATTGCTGGACTATTGTGAAAATCTCTGAGAAATCGGATTTATTTGACTGCAGCCGGAACAGCTCAATAAAAGTGTGTAACAGTTCCTGTCCTGTTCTCGCATTTCCTATGCTGAGTGAGAAGGTTAGCAAACACTTCTGTGCCAGAGAGAGTTACTAATGGGCCAGGGCTTTTGCTGGCAGTCGGGCGACGGCGGTTGGCATCCTTGGCAGTGGGGGTAAGGAAGGTGGCAGAGAGAGATGTACCTTCAGGCGCTTTAGAATTAGAGGGCTTATTGAGGGCATGTTGCGCACGGTGATGGGCAACATCTGCTCGGGTCACAAAGCACAGGTGGGCCGCGGTGCAAAAAGGTCACGAGAGGGGAAGAGGGAAAAGAAATAGAGAAACAAGTGAAAACGATAGTGAATAGCAGGCAGGGAGAGAGACAGAGAGAGAGGGAGAGTCGGAGAAGTGGAAAAGAGAGAAAGAGTGAAGGAGGCATGAGAACTGAGAAGAACAAGGCCCAGCAATTTGAGCGTAAAGTGGAGATGAATAATTCAAACAGAAAGCCAAATTCAATACAGCATCCCACTGGGCATGTATCAGTGTCATAACAAAACATTGTATGCCTGAAATGGTCACTTTATTTGAGAAGCAAAAAGTGTTCTTCATTTTAAAGCAGGCTGATTTCAAATCCATTTGAACCATTTGTCTTGATCTATTTATAATGAAAAGTTCAGAACACTGCAAAAGGCAGCTGGTGTTTTCCAAAGGGGTAAAACAGGAAGAGTAGGTTTTGATATGACAGCGATGACATACTGGAAGCCAAATATAAATTTTGCAATGTTTTGGACGACCCCACTGTGACTCCATTGCTGGGTCCTGCAGCAGTGTTGTATAGACCAGGCTGGCTTCAGTCGTGCCACAAAGAGAGTTAAGCAACAGACTTACTGTGGCCTGTCCTCCAGCACAGGGGTGAACAATACGCCGTTTCTGTTGAAATCAGCAGCATTATGAAGTACAGACTGAAGAGTTATTGGCCCATTTCCCACCAATGTGTAGTAGTTTATTTAAGAAAGAATACAGCTTGCCTTCTTTCTGTGATATGTGTTTGCATTTCATGTTTCAACAGGCAACAGGACCATAGTAATTGCATTGACAATGTATTTAAAAATAAATTCTGTTATTCAAACCATGCCTAATTTCAGTTAATTTGAGGGAATGAAAGAAACGCAAACAAAGAAAGCAGGCAAGTATTCTCAGGTTGACCACTCTCCTACATAAGAGGTGATTTTCACTATAATTACCAAAAAATGCTTCAAGGTGTGCTGTGATGAAAACATCCATATTTAAAACTAAATCACAGAAGTGATGTGAACGTTATATCTCATTGTAAAAAAACATTTCCAAATTGGTTTATTATTATTTAAAATGTAATGTAAAGCACACCTTTAAGCATGCCATAACTGCAAAAAGTCCCATAAGATTGAGAAGGCCCAAAAGACAGGAAAAGAAAACACTGCATATGCAGAACACACGGTTTCATTGTTGAATAATGTTCAGTGACAGGTTCTTGACTCCCCCACTACCCCCCACCAATGTGGCTCAGTCAGAGGACAGGCCTGGGCTGGCTCTCTCTTTGCAGCAGGTCTGGAACACAAACGGTTCTGGGCATAAGGGACAGGGAGGACCCCACAAACCTTTAACATCAGAGCCTGACTGGAGCGTAACGCTGCCAGAGTTTTCAGTGGAAGTCCCTGCTCAAAGTGGCCCAACACACATACACACACGCACAAATACACATACATGCACACACACAGTGATTCCCATCTCTATTTCAAGAGGTGTTCCTTCCAGCCTAGCACACTGTGACCTCTTGGCTCCCCTCAACATGACTGTAAGGACCCCTTTGCAACCACCCACCAGTAAAGACCTCCCATATAGAGGCTATCTTTCAGTTTCCTGCTGCACATGCAACCTGTTTGACAAGAGCCATTTCAGTTCTCCCTCTTCTTATTTGTTTCTTGTAATTAGGCTCAACTCTAGTCAAGGCATTATGATACTTAAAGTGTTCAAAGTATTACAAATTCAAAGTATTACACAATGAATTACTTTTTTAGTTGCATTATAAATGTTTACATTCCATTTACATTTTAACTGACATATTCTTTCATTTCTTCCACAAAAACGTGGCAAAAATGTGAAGAACATGTTTTCTTTCCTCAAAACTACACTGCGCACACAAAAAATAAAATCTAATCAGCATAAAGCAATTTAAAATCCAGATGGATTGAGTTTCTCTGTTTGTATTAATGAGCTCTGAGTGAGAAATAATTCAATGGTCTTGGAAGAAACTGGTGTTTAATTTGTCATTTGAACTGGGAAAAATCATTTCTATTGGACCACTTCAATTTGGTTTTCTATTGTCTATTTTATAGCTAATGCTCTTTCATGAAGATTGGCTTCACTGTCAGCTGAATGTAACTTGCGTGCCATTTCTACAATGAACTGGAGTTCAAAAAATAGAACATAGCTTTAAAAGGGATCAAATGACTTTTAAATTGGTCAAAACCATTTGAAAAATCTTGCACCACATAAGAAAGTCTTTTTCTTGGCAAGCACTAACAGAGCCTTATCAAATCTGTTACAGTAGGCAGCTGGTATAATTGTCTTGTTTACAGTAGAATGGGGGTCCCCCGGAAAAAGGGCCTCCTGCTACATGTGCTCCATGTGCTACCCATCATGGATGACAGCAATTTGTCAGTTCACTGTTCTTTTCTTCCTCTTTTCATGTCACTTTGCAGACATGCAATTATTCTGCTTATATCTTCTTTGGGTACAAATTATTGAGGTAAATAGACCGTCAATGTACTGTTCAAGCTGTAACACAAAGAGATGCCGGTGAATTTTCAAAGGTTCAAAGTGCAGAAAAGATTTCAGAACGCACAAAGCTATATGGAGACAGCAGAAAATATCTTACCCGATGTGTATAATCACCACACACACCCTGAAAAACACACACCAGCAATAACGTAAGTGATTCTTCTTGAACAACTGTTATTTATTATATGAAATAAGTTATAATAAACCTGAACCAGAACCTTACCTTCTCGCCTTTTGGACCTGGCTCACCCTGGAACGAAAATATGTTTGAAATTAGTATTGACTCATTTCAAAGTGTGTGTACAGAGTGCAGAAAAACAAATATGTCAGCAGGAACACTTACAGGAAGTCCTTTGGGACCACGAGGACCCTGGAATAAATAATATAATGAGCAGACATGATGACCCATTTTAAAGAAGTTTGTTTTGTAATTGGATTTCACACAGAAATCAATACTTATTATTGGTATCAGGCTGATACCAGTAGCAGAAATAGTAGCGGTTTTGTATAAGTCATATTGTTGGCTATTTCTTTCTGTAGAACACCTGAATGCTTGGATGAGTGGTCTGAGTATGATTATTTTAGACTGACACTTTAAATCAGTTCAAGATTATTCGCTTTGAATAAAACCTCTTGGCTTGGTATTAATACTGGCTGATACTTGGTATCATTTTCAGTATGAGTATCAGAAAACCTATAACTGGTGCTGTTCGGTCTCTAATTAAGTTTAGTTCATTTGGAAAATGCCTTAAACAAAATACGTAATAATCACAAACCAAGAGGAGTGCAGCAAATCCGAACGGAATACGTTAATGCAGTGTCCATTCCAACACAGCCTTGCAAATGCGTTTCATATGAAATCCCTCCGCTCCTTTTAAAACATTCCTTGACTTAGCTGGGGAGGGAAAAGCGGAAAGGGGCTCACAGTAAAAACATGAATCAATTTTTCAACTATTCGGCATCAGCAGCAGACAAACTGGTCCAGGCCACGGACGGCCATGTGATTTGTTTTGGCTGGTGGGAGTCAGCTTCTGTAGGTCCGCAACAGTCCAGAGCCAAAGAGCAGCTGTGCACTCTCAGAAAGAAGCAGCCAATGCCCTCCAATAAAACGAATCCTCTTGTGATAACCTGTGCACTAGCTAACGACCAGAAACACAGACACCCAGGGTTTTAAACGCAGCAGCTGGAATGATGAAACTGCTGGAATGCCTCGCAGCTTCCAAGGTGCCATGATGTTCGTACTAAGCCACTAGTGAATTAGCTTCTGTACTGCATTCTGAACAGAACCAGAGAGTAGCAGGAGGCCGAAACCGAGGGGGAGCCTGTCAATAAAAGAGTAAATCAAAATCCCAGATGAAGGTGGGTTCATAGTCTCTGAGTCATTGTGTTTCATTCAAATGCTCTTTGGGGGCCATTCAGCAGCAATGCTGACCCCATAAAGGTGTCACAGTGATGGAGCGAGGCTAACTTTTATTCATGGCACCTCATTGGATGACTGCCTTTCTTTTTCTCTCGCACGTTTGTTCACGGCTTCCTGTTTCTGCACACACTTCAAAAGAAAAAAGTCATTTGCTGTATTCTATGACCAATCCGTTTGAATTCTGTAGTGTGGAGCTACTGAACAAAGGTTTTTGGTTCATTATATCCTCATGCTTTTCAGCACATTAACAGCAGACTCAGGAAAATATTCTTAAAATCGAGATCTAAAGTGCAGGCCCGAATAGCAGTGTTTTGATAAAACTGCAGCCAACTTTTTAATAAAATAAAGGAACCGCTAAACCTCTGACAAATCATGTTCAGGATCAATAAATGGTTCCCCTTGTTCAAACCGCCGGCATCATACAGCTATCGAGTTACTCAGCCAGTAAATCAAAGTGTGAAACCGTTGTCCCAGTAGAATCATGGGGGCCACATTCACTGAGCTAAATAAACAGTCTTGATACAAACCACCTTCAAAATAAAGAGCTCCACTGCTGAGGTTTACGCATTCAGACACACTTATCTTTACGATAATCTCTTTTGCGTGTGATTGAAAGCCTGTCTTGGTGGTTTTAGACATGTACTATTTCATAATGCATGAGGAATATGCTCGAGTTTATAATATGTGGTTTCATGAGCCCTAGAATTTACAGTAGGTTTGGCTTTTTAACTTTTGAAGTGGAGAAAATACTTGCACCGCAGCACAGCGTTTCTTCGTAAAATATACACAAGTTATGCTTACCATATCCCCTTTCAGACCATTCTGCCCCTGCAGAAATAAAACAAAAACATTTGTCACAGTAATTACTTCTATTATTATTTCCTCGGTGCAGATGGTGAGCCATTTTGTATACACACACATCACTACCAGTTTCCTTCTCTGTCATTATTATGGTAATAACAGTCATTGTGTTCCCAAAAAATTGCCATAATCATTATTAACACAATTATCCTCCTCATTATCGTAATGACTAGTGTTATCAATTACCCTCAAATCATCTAAAGAAAATGTCTCAGGTCTCAAACCCGAACTGGGTGAGTTTAACTAGGTGGAAGGGTGTGAAATCACGTTCTGCAAAGTGTGTGAAGTGAAACTCACAGGTTTTCCGTCCAGGCCGATGGGACCCTGTGAGAGAAAGAGAGCAGGAGTAAAGTTAGACAGGCTTTAATGAGAGGGCATGGAGCACTCACATGGCTGTCTAGACTGCTACTCTGATATGAGGATGTTTATAAGGGGGAAGAAAAAGGTATTTCCTCGAGGGGTCAGGCCAAGGCACAAGTCAAGTGTAAAAGAGTGGCATGCTGAAGGAACAGTGAGGCTACTGTATTCTAGTGAGGCCCAGTGTATTTGTCCAGCAGATCACTCGTTATGGATAGTAATAAACACCTGAAAAGAGCATTTAAGCCCAGGCCACTTTGTCAAACTACAGCGGGGGCAGTGGAACATGCTAGTCTTGTACTCTCTGACGGTACAGTGCCAGCTGTTTCACTAAGTAAATTCAAGGTTTGCTCATTATATTTGATTACAGGGACTCAAATAAGTACACATCCTCTACAGAGCACACCCTTCTGTACATTTAATGGCCAAATGTAGCCGGTGCAAAGATAAGGCATAGTTTATACATGATCTTTTACAGTAATGTAAGTTCAGCAAATAAATTAAAATTGTGCATTAAAATGAACAGAAAAGGGCATTTTTAGTCCATCTGGAGGATGTGCTAAATTACTTTCTCTTACAAAATGAACTCCCATCAAATGAAACGGTAAATTGTGAAAATGGTCTCAGTTTATTCATATTTATTTATATGAATACAAAAACATGTTAGTCTTACATAAATTGTCGACACAAGCCTGCTCAATATAATTAAGGTCATAGAAACGTACCGGAAAGCCAGGAAATCCTCTAGTCCCGGGCTGTCCCTGAATGGAGACAAAAAAGGTAGCAGTTGGATTATTTTCTACACACACTCCCACACAGGGCTGCACACAAACACACACACGCGCACGGACACACACACACACACACACACACACACACACACACACACACACACACACATACACACATACACAAACACACAATAAAGAGTGAAGTGAACTTTGTGAGATGAGGTCAGTGGTAAAAGGCACAATCTGCTCCTATTGAAGCTCACTTGTGCAGTGCTGTAATTGAGTTTGAAAGACAGAAGGACTGCCTGTAGTCTGTTGGGAGCACTCTGTGTGGGATTGGGAGAGAAAATGAACACCGGGCTAAAGCAACAGAGTACACTCTGAAACCCTACTCTGGAGTGAACATACAGAAAAGCAAACAAAACAAGTCTGCACTGATCCAATAAAGGAAAACCAAAGTGGAAGTCAACAAATTAAATAAGTAAATGTCAATAATGATTAGTGCTACATTCCCCTGAATACAATACCCGTTTTGCCTTGCTGGAAAATCTTTCACTGCCCTTGAGACAGGAAGAAGCCATTCAATATCCCAGAAAGAAAGGGGCAGTGGGCAGTGAAGGAAAACTGGGAGAAATTACAAGGAAGAGGCGAGTGCAGCTAATGAAAGAGATTATATGTCTGGCTCTCAGGTAGTTATTGAGAACGCAGAAGATTTTCTCTCCCAAGGGAAACCAATTCTGAGGTCTGGAATAGTGAGAATAGCAGCCTGGGAGAAGGACTGTAAAATGACTGACAACATGTTGCACTTCTGTGTCACAGATGTGTGGAATGCAGGATTTGAACTGCCATCCTATTAAAAACATACACCTGCTGAGAGTTTGAAAACGCCAGCTGACCTTTACAATTTGTGAGCATACCATGATGAATGGACCAACAGAAATCAATTAGAGTGAAATCTCGTTAAATTAACATTTGTCGACGTTAAGGATGTTTTTCTGTCTATATACTATATAGAGTTTTGAGACTTTACATTGCGGCATCTTTAATGGAAAGTCAGAAATATTAAAGAAAACAACAGTAATGTAATGACAGTAATGTAATGACAGCCTAAGACTTTGCATTTGTGGTCCTCAGTGTGGGCAATGACCGCTCTGTCTCTTTGGTAATCTTTTCATTTGTGTGTGAAAACACACCGTTGCCGCCCAGTCAGGTCCACCTGGCTGGTTTAAGCTATCATTTCCTCTGGCCTCTCCATACTTCTTCTTCCAATCAACGCCTGTGACCCCTTCTGAGGTCAGCACAAAGGCTGTGCTGTCAGCTTCACCTGCTGGTAGAGTCTCCCCTCCTCACCCACCCGCAGCAATCCTCCTCCGACACCTCCCTCTGCCACAACCCTTCCTGTCCCAGCCTGCTGTCTTCTCCCAGTGCCTTATTACTAGTGGTGGGCTGAGGGTACGGGGAGGTATGCAATCAGCAAGCTGAAAACCAGATGTGTGCTCCTGCCTCAGCAGTCTGCCGGCCCTGCCATAAGGTATCCCCGGCCCGTCAGCCAGGAGTGCTGGAGGATGGATTGGGAAACCGCAGGACAAAGCGTGGCCAAAGCCCTTCACAGCATAATCAGAAAGGAAATTGCACTTCTGAGGCAGAAACATTACCCTCTTGTCTTACTTCTGCTTGGAATGTGGGAAGTAGAAGGCGAGAGGGTACCGGGGTTTGGGGACAGGCCCCATTTCATCTGGAGTCCGACCATTCACTTCTAGACGCAGTACAATAAGAGGCAGTCGAGGAGTCTAGTGTCTGGATCATTATCTCACAGGTCGGGATGTTTTTATTTCTCTCCCTAATGAAGATGGGATTCCAAATGACCATCATTACAGGCAAATCAAAGCCCCTCAGTGCTCAAATGAAGCCTAAGTATTTCCATACAACCTGCTATGGGATTTCTGTCTAATTCATCTCCATTAGAAGAGCTACACGCTACAAGCCAACAAGCACTTGTGCTTTTGATTGGGCAAGGAAGCCTGCAGATCTCCGGATGCAACCCTGCGTACACATTAGAGAGTGTAAGACAAACATAATGATTTATCCACACTAACCCACCCATGTACACAGAAGGGGAGTTATAAATCTGTAGCCTTGTATGAAAAATGAGATGAAGGACAGTGCCTCAAACAGTAAAATGCTATTTGAGGTTTGGAAAGTATGCCAAATGCAGCTAAAATCAAGAAAATACTGCTTCGCAGAAAAGTATTTCAAAGCTCGCTCTTTTCATTACTGACAAGCTTGGAGACTAACTGGAAGTGATGTAAGATTTTATTTTATGGTGGTGAAGACACTTACAGGAGGTCCTCGTGGGCCAATGATAGACAAGCCTGGCTCCCCTGGTGCTCCCTAAGGATAGATAGAGAGGTAGAGAGGTGATGAGGAAAAGGACTGACTGAGGAGAGAAAGAAAGTAGGACTCTCTCTAATCTACCTTCTGCATAAAAGGCCAAATAAGAGAACTCAGTGAATATGTATATGTGTATGTATGTACACCAGAAAAACCCTCTCTAAAACGCCCCGTGACATCTGTTGAACATAACTCTTGCCACTAAACCTCCACACACAGACAGCAGTCTTAGGACACTTGCTAAGGGAACATGCATGTGCTTGTGTGGTGAGTGTGCTTTTTGGGCTAAAAGTACTTCAGCAGACTCTGTTCTTGGTTCTTGTTTCAAGGTCATACTTTAAGTCTTGACAGCACTGCTGGGAGGGTTGAGGAGCGCTGCAGAGTAAACAGTGTAAGGCCCAGTGGACTGGTTCTCTGGCACAAACTGGTTGATTTGCACAGTGTCAGCCAGTCCACAGTGCTGTACCCAGCCTCCCAGCAAAATCCCACAAAACTCTGAGGCCAGACTGGAATGTGATCGAGTTTCCAGCACTTTCCCTAATTAGCTCTCTCTCACGAAACCTTATCAGGGAGACACCTTTGATGACCCAGGCATCCGCCAAATTACAGGTGAATTTAATGTTTCTGAGCAAATACTTGTTTAATCCAGGGGGTGTATTTGTTTTCGCACTCAGGTTTTGTACATCCCTGGCCCTTGCTGGCTACTGGAGAGAGAGATTGATGGAGCCCAAGCCGGGCAGTGGCCAATTCAGGCCAGAGAGAAAAGAAAGCTTTGCCCTTGGGGTTTATGGTTACCCACGGAATCTAACAGAGATCTGCGCAATTGGACAACTGAAGATCTAGAGATATCCTTCTTAGAGGCTTGAGTTACAGGTTCTTGGCAGCTGGGGACGGCCGAGTAACAAAGAGTCCAAATATAATCAGCCAAAGCAAGAGAAATTTCTTCCCAGGAAACAGGCAATGAAAATGCACTGTTTTAAGGTTCCACCACACTAATGAAAGAAGTTGGCTTAGAAGATTTCATCTCTAAGAAACCCTTTGTGATGAAGGAAAACACAGTGTTATATCGGTGGTCCTTGAAAGACCCGACCAATCCATCATTAATTAACCTGCTTTTCCTTCTCTGTTCCCTTTCCATATACTCCGAAAAAAATCAATATTGGTATTGTTAAGTGGAAGATGTCAAGTCTGCCAGTTTTGGGGTTTCTGCAGTTCCCCATGTCACTGAAAGCTTGTACAGTGCAACAGGCCGCTTTGATATCCATGAAAATCTACAACCAAGATCTGCTGTTCAGTCACGACTTTCGTCTGCAGGAAGTTAAGACGTAACCAGACTTAAAGTGAGTGGCTAAAAATGAACTCCTGAAACAACATGTGCAAAGAACATGAAAAAGCTCAAAGATTGTTTTGGATCAGGATATGTTGAAAACCGCCCAAACCAGACTCTGTCTCCTTCTCCACTTTCAGACCTAGCGGTTACACTCTTTCTTTTGCGCCATAATTTCAGAGACAGTCTAACTCAGTCATGCCTTTCTGGATTGCTAGCTTGTCCACTGCCTCTCTGGAGTAGTGAGGGATAAGTTTGTGATAACACGTTTCTGTTCTAGTTGGATACCTCAGGCAGCATAAATCACAGAACTACTGGCCTAGACTGATATAAAAGTTCTGTTAAGCAACAACTACAAAATTTTACAGATGACAAAATGACATGTAGAAATTCAGTTTATATTATTCGCAATGAATAATGGCTCCCACAGAGGCATATAATGGTGTTCACTATAAATTATGTGAATAATTTAATGATCTGATGAGTTTCTAAAAGAAGAAAAAGCAATAGAAATGGACTGAGAACAAACCACGCATAAACATTTCTGTATACGTTTTTGGAAAAACATAAAGTAGGACTTTATAAAAATGTAAAACACAAAAAACATGGAAAAAAGGCATCTATCTATAAAGCTTATGACTGTGATAAAGACCAGTAAGATCATTTAAAATGTATACTGTCATCACGCAAACATCCAAATACTTTCTGCCAATTCATAGAGAAGGTTAACGTTATTTTCAGATTTTGTTTATTCATCACGGCCCCCCATCCTATTATACAGAAGGTGCACATTCCACAAAACGGGAGTTTTAAATGAGCAGATAGTCTTTCTAAACCTTCTCCTTTCCACACATTTTAGATTTTAACGCGCTGTTTCAGAGAGAATACATGCAGGTAATCCAACCATTGTGGGAAATGTGTTCAGAAAGTAGCCCCCCTCAAGGCCATTCAAAATAAAGCCCAAAGCCTCCCTGATATAAATCATGATACCTGCCTCCACTGTACTTTGGGCTAAGCCTCCCCCTTCCACTTTAACACAACCACCCACAGTGAGAGAAGTCTCAGTTGTGCTCAGGCAGGCCGCTGTCCTGCACTTACCTTTTCCCCCGTGTTTCCCTTTAAGCCCTGGTCAGTCACAGCAGACACAGTCACATGCACAGTGTGAAGGAGAGAGACAGAGAGAGGAACCGGGGTTAGAGAGGCACGGAGAGGACACGGACATGCAGCAGCCTGAGTGGGGGCGTTTGGGAAGTTGGGAAATGGGAGCGTTGGGATGTGGAGGAACCAGAGCATTTGGGGTCAGGAGAGCAGGGATACTGGGATGGGAATATTTAATATGTGATTGAGGCCAATGGAAGCCCTGGAGCATTACAAACTGCTAGGCTAATGGACAGTAGGGGAATGCTAACTTTTCTCAAAAACTGACTGGTCAGTGGAGGAGGTCCTGGGGGAAAGGATAAGCTATGAGGAGTTAAAAAAAAATAATAACATCTTTTGAGAATCTGCAGGACCACATAGTAGCTGAACTTGGGTGAAATATGGGGTGCTTGGTTCTGGACTCACAGTAGGAGGTCAACAAAAGCAAAAACCTGCTATTAGAGAGCGATTGCTTTCAAGAGAGAGTGACCACACAACGGGTCAGGATGCTGGAATGTCCCAAAGAAGCCCCAGAAGTCTGTAATGAATCAGACTGGAAACCAACTCTGTGGCGGTGTTATTTATAGCAGTAATTACATTTTTTGCTTAATATGTCTGAAAATGTCAAGTATTTGGCAGAGAGATTCCTTTATGGAACAGAGATTCATGAACAGTCACACACAAGCGGACTGTCTTTATTTCTTTAATAACCACACAATGACTGAAAATATGGCCAAATTTAGAGCACATAAATCTTAGAAAACAAGGAGACAGAACTACGATTTTGACAAGGGATCACAAGCTGTCTTTGGTGAAATCTGCTTTTCTCATCTTGAAATTGAAATATGTGCTCATGTATTGTCTCTCCATGGCTGTTTGGTAAAAATCCAACGCTTCCCATCCAAAGTCTCCTGATTTCAGGCTCTCAGAAGAACTGTGCAACTCAAAGTAGAACACTGCCGGCTCCTCTGATTCAAAGTGCATTGATAAAACCTAGCATAGGAATGAATTGACTAAAAAAAGCAGTAACTGAGAAAGTAATGAGTGTGTTTGTCATAAAACAAAGTAAAAGACAACTCAGACACTACTCAAACGCTACAAATCACATAGGGGGGAGTGTGGTATATTTGTCACAGCACAGTAGGGCATTTCCTGATCAGTATGTGAGAAGATAACTCACTATAGTGATCAAAGTTTACATAGATGGTGGTAGTATAAGATAATTTACATGAGCAACTGGCTGTGGATATATCATTGTGATGAAAGCCCAAACAAGTTCAAGAAGTACACTTATGATAATAAAGGAATACATGAAACAAGCATAAATATTACATTTACTGTATTTGACTCCACATACCGTACTGTATGTCATGCCAGGCCAAATAACAGATTGCTTTGTGCACTGAAGTATTACAATGCCTGTAGCCATATTGCCTAAAAGTGAAGGCATGACCGTCTTATGGGATGATGGCTATATGAGAGCCTAGCTTTGCACTGATGTGAACAACATGGCATTGAATATTTTCAACTACATTAGAGACCATAGCCAGTATGTACAGACTAAGTGGGCTTGGTGCAACATTTTCAAATCACTCACCATTCTTCCAGGAATGCCCATTGATCCTTTGTCTCCCTGATAGTCAATGCAAAAGTAAAGTGGAAAAGGATAAACAATAATTCTGACAGAGTAGATCTCTAAAACTACTGTCAATACCACCAGCTTCACTTTACAAACAAATTAGAGCTCAGGGGTTTCTCAAACTAGTCATCATTCAGTAAGGCACACTGTATGTAATTAATAATGTATGAGTACTATTGAACACATTTTGTTGGTAAAGTCAAGCTGACCAATAGGATATCAATGCAGTGCTCTGGATTCCCAAGCATTATCTTAAATGTTGAATACTGATGATGCAGACATGCCATAGACTGTCTGTACCACAGGGGCCAATACCCAACTGTACAAGGCCAGATTAAGTGCATAGAAAGAAAACTGGACGAAAAAGCAAGCTCAGTAATTATTCAAATTCAAACAGAGAATAAGGAGGTTAATACAATCCGTACCCTCACTGTTCATGTAAAACTATTAATATGATGTTTCCAAGCTGACCTTACTGTAGAACCAATTCTAAATACATAACTAAAAAGGAGATGCATAAGCATGTCTGAAAATCATGTCAGAAGTGTTAGAGTACTTTTGGAAGTATAAGCAAATATTATAACCTAGATTCAGACTTCATTTTGAACAGAATGCTTCGTTTATAACAGCACCTACTTCAAAAAGAAAGAATAGAAGAATTACAGAGAGAATATTTTCCATAGTCTTAACATTTCCATAGGTATACTTAGCTAATTCTAGTATTTTCCTTCTTAACATTTCATTAATGATATTTTTATTAGTGATTACTCCCATTGGAATGAAAAGATTTACCATTAACTCTTCGATAGCTTTAATTCATTGCGATGGAGCAAAAAAAACTATTTTAACACAGAGATTAGTCAACATGACTTATGCCATGCTGAAATGACTATGCTGTGGTATCTCCTGCTACAGCTGTTTTTTTGCCTGTTGCACGGTGGGCCCGTGCACCAGGGTGATAGGTTTCACCCAGCAGTGACAGCTTTCTGATGTCTTACTCTACTTATGTGTCATGGAAAAGAGAGGGGCTACTGGCCCCCACACCTCAGCTCAAGCCACCAAAACACACTATCTGCTTTACTTTGTGGCAACTGTGTATACGGTAGATCTGTAGGCTTCTGACATTTAAACTTCAGAGAAAAAGGCATTAATGAGAAAGTTGTCCATCTTCAGCCCTCCTTTGACCTTCAGGATTGATCTGGTGAAAACTGGTAAATGTCCCCAGAGGAATCCTGACTGAATCTAGCTGGATCTGTCCAGGGTGCTGATTTCAAGAAATGCTATTTAAGCTTTATGACTCTGTATGAGGCCACTTTATCAGATAATTGTATTGTGGTTTTGCATGCACCACGATGGGCTCTGCAAAGCTTTACAAACTAAACCTGTGTTTTATTGGTGAGGCAACAGGATGCTATCAGTGTTTAGACTTCTTCTTAAAAAGTGGTGCTTTACAGGTAGCAGGAGGCTCTGGAAAATATTATTATGAACAATAAGTAAAAACACAAATAACACCTCTTAAATATTCCAGAAGCTCTCCAATATCTGATATTTCATTCTATTTCTTTTCCTTACATCATTAATTACCTCAAACACAATGGTCCTCAACAGTTACATCTGAGATTTAGAGTCATAAAAAAGTTAACGGAACATTGCAAAAGACAACTAATTCGTCCTACTGCTTTTCCATGTGTTCCTTTTGTTTGGCGCATTGGCTCAGAAGCAAGAACTTTCAGTGCCGATTATCTTTCTGTTTATTATTAGTGGTTTATTATTCCCCCAACCCTAATTGTCCTATGGTTTAAAGCTGAAACTTACTCTATTTCCTAGACTGCAGATGACTGGTGTCCAAAAGCCTTTTCTTTAACTGAGACTGGTCAGTAAAGAGACATTAAATATGTCTCTGAAGTGATGGAATGTAGACCACCAGCACAAAAAGCCAAAAAACATTTAGCCAAAATCATCTTCCCTACCCTTCTTTATAAGACACAAAGAAGGCCTTGTGAAACATATACTATATATGCAGCTCACATGGCTCACAGAAATCTCTCCTCTTTAAAACTGAACCTCATAACCCCCGCCTCTGATATTATTGCACCACACAGCACAAAAACTATATTATAATGAATTATATCACTGTAGATGTTCATATTGCTCTGTAATTTGCTTGAAAGGCCTGTTTATGTGTCTGGTCAGACCCTGTAGTGCTATCCTTTAGTTTAATTTTAATACTAAAATATAATCTGTTATCTTAAATATCTGTTCATATTCTTCCCTACATGTTTGGTCTGTTTAGTATGTTTAGTATGTCATACATGTGTGCATTCACCAAGACAAACTTCTTGAATGTGTGACATGCTTACAGAAATAAAAGTCTTTCTGATTCAGATTCGGATGAGGTATATTTGTTGTATTTAAGAAAACCATCAATCTCTGGCAACATCATCTCCCTGTCCTTCTTATTTTAGGCACAAGACTTGTTAGGACTGTGAACTAAAAAATAATGATTAGCGGCAGCTACCTAGAAATAGGAGACAAAAAATTCTATGGCCCCGAACAGAAAACAGGTCCCATCTATTTTAAAATAAATCAGTCTTAAGAAAATTCAACTCAGGTGCACTGTTCAGTTAAATGTAAAGGCGTACTTTGGATGAAGAAGTTAAACAGTTCTTCGTAATCAAAAGTGCTTTCCAGTATTATTTATGTATAAATACTGTACTATATACCCAAGGAAAGAAGTTTTCTGAACAGAGCAATCAATCACAAATCTTGGCAGAAGTCATTTCCAATCTTTGACCAAACCTGACAACATATCACACAAAATATCCGAATGAGTGAGCCGTTTTTTCCACTGCACCCTCTTTTTTGGATGTTTTAATGGTTGGGTTTCACAAGCAGAGCTGTCATGAATGAGGGGGGTTTGCCAGTTATAATTGGCAGGTTAGAGCAGAGTTCAGCTCTAGGGTAGCCTCCTTATAGCATGCCATGATGAGGACCAGATGTGTTTGGGTCATTGTTAGTAATATTAGCATTTCACTAGAAACTCTAAAGAGAGAGTTAAGGTAAACAACAGAGGGGCTGAGAAGATACCAACCAATGTACAAGATCTCGTTTAAACAATGACAAAGTTGGACTGCCTGTGTAAACCCAGAGTAAGTTTACTTTAACATTTAGGCCAATGAAACGAGCTCATCCCGAAGACAACAGCTGTTTTGTCATTACATTAGTTGTATGTCCTCTGTCTCTCTGTTTTAAAAAAATGTCTCACTGTGTCTTTCTGGAGAAGTTGAATGAAGGATTTTTCCATCTAACAACTTTGATCGTAGCATAATGTATCTCATTAGGGTCAACTTCTCAGCGTAAAGACACTAGGGAGAGGGGGGGGGGGGGGGTGCCAGACATGAAAAAAGACAGACACACAACAGGACAGCTGAGAGACAGTTACCGGAAAGCCAGCTCGTCCAGGTGGACCCTGAGAAAGGGTGAGACAGATAGGTACAAAATAGAGAGAGAGTGTGTCAACATTACAAATCAAACATCTAACCCCCCAGCCATGCCATAATAAAATTCTATGTTTATTAGTAAGTATCACCTGAGACTGTTTTGGTGGTGTGAATTATGGGTCTGAAACTAAAGAGCTTTTGATCTAATGATGGAGATTTCATTGTGGCAAGGCCAGAACGTGCTAAAAAGGAAACCATACACTGAGAGCATTCCACAAACAATGAAAACCACAGACTTAGATTACACTTGGCATCTGAATTCTTTTTTCAGTAAGCATGTTTCTTTAAGTAGATGTTCTCTTTCCAGTTGCACTGAAAGTGGATCCAAATGTGAAGTCAAAATTAAGCTAAAAATACTTTTTTTCACTCTGTTATCAACATGGAAGAACATATGTCTTAATGAAAAAAGAGCCGATGTGTTCAGATGCACAAACATGCAAAACATACGAATTTTGTGGTGGCACAGACTTTTTTACCCTCCATCAAACTAGCTGAAAAGCGAATCAAAATCGCTTGATATGATGAGTCGGAGAAAAAGAGGTCAAGATGTTGTTATCTTCCATAGAAAAGCAAACTATTCTACAGCAGTTTTACAGCAGAGGCTTATAAGAGTATGCGCCTAACAGCCAAAACCTACAGCTGTCAGATCACTCAAACAGAAATATATTTTCCATCACAGATAGCCATTCTGACACTCATCATGAGAAAAAGTAGTTTTACTCTGAATGTGTGTGTGTGTGTGTGTGTGTGTGTGTGTGTGTATGTGTGTGTGCATGTGTGTGTCTTATTCTTATTCTTGGCCTGCACTAGAGAAAGGGAAGTCATTTATCAAGACTCAGCCTAAGAGGAAACTGTAATAAAGAGACGAAAACATCCTCGCTGCTATCTTCTGGTGATGTTCTTTGATCTTTCCATACTCCATTGAAATGCAATAGCTTGTATTCAACCATGAACAAGCATGGAAGTGCTTCAGTAATAACTGAATAGCAGCCTTTAGCAATGACCTGCTGCAAAGAAATGAATGTTTTAACATATTCCTATGAAACATCTTTTATGGCCCATGAAGGTACTAAACCACTTCAAAGCAGTGTTTATTATCTACAGAGGGGATGCCTTGGTGGCGGAGTGAACGCTGAGTCAACCTTGTTCCCACTCTTCCCACTCTAATAAATATGATACGAAAGGTTTCTAACTATCACACGTTCCAACACAAAAAAAATCTTATAATAATCCTGTGTGATATTAACAGTAAAATAATTTAACAATAATTTTTGCACTGTAAAAACACCATTACAGTATTTTCATATAAATCAAGCTCCTGTTTCTTTGGGTTAGTCTTGTAACATTGTTGATTCTCTAATGTGCTTTTAATATATAATATAGTGCAACACAGTTGTATGCAAAAGCTTAAAACATCCCTGGTCACACTGCATGTCTTGCTGAATCCATAAATGATAAAAATAGAAATAAATCCTCTACAGGGAACATTCTTAAATTTTTCCACCTAATTTATTTATGCGGAAACTACATAATATAACATATATATATATATATATATATATATATATATATAAATCCTCTACAGGGAACATTCTTAAATCTTTCCACCTAATTTATTTATGCGGAAAATACATGGAAATAATATAATATAACAC
>JBBPCX010000154.1:15252850-15296230 GCA_037974365.1 Hydrocynus forskahlii | reverse complement strand
GTCTGACCTCACAAATGTGCTTCTGGAAGAATGGTCAAAAATTCCCATAAACACACTCCTAAACCTTGTGGAGAGCTCGCCCAGAAGAGCTGAAGCTGTTATAGCTGGGTGGACCGACGTTATATCAAACCCTATGGATTAAGAATGGGATGTCACTATGCGTGTAAAGGCAGGTGAGCGAATACTTTTGACAATACAGTGCATGTAGTTGTTCAGTGTTCTGATGAAGTATACAACATTCTCATGAAAGCAGATCTTGAAAGCAGAACTAAAACTAAACTATATTTTATGTGGGGAAAACGTTTACTGTTTTGAATTCACATCCTGCTAATAAGTACAAAAAATGTCCTTTTTTGGAAAATGTTAAAGGAAAAAAAGTTGCTGCATAAATTCTGACAAAAGTCTGCGCACTTTAACATTCGTATGAGAATGAGAAATGGTTTACAGAACTTTCTGAGCAGACTCTTAATGGTTGTCAGATTTACATCAGTCCTGACTCTTAAGGGCCATGTTGAACTAGCCCTGCCTCAGAGCTAAAGGCTACGGCCCCGTGAGCTGACCTGTGAAGAATGAGAGCCTATTATGTATTTAAACTTCTCAAAGTGTCCACTTTCCCAGCACAGGAAAGGGCCAATTTCGTAAAGTAGTGCAGTTGCAATCACACCTGTAAGTGTGTTATTCTAATACAGGACTATTTGTGTAAATGTTGGCCTACAATAATCAACACATATCAGTCCCCTGCTCCTTTCTCAGAACTGTCAGGAGCCATTGCAATAGATCAGCATAAAGGAGAGAAGCTGAAAGCTGAGACCATCCATCAATCCACAAGAGTATCGGAACACAAGTGAAAATGAGCCCTGCACTTAAGTCATATTACAGCTGATTGTCTATTAATCACTGCTTGAGACAGTTAGGCTTTTACACAGAGATTGTAACACAATTCTTACTCTGCAGCAACACTTTTGAAGCGTCTAACCTCTTCAATGCATAATGCCACAGCCTTAGCTTTACTTATTCAGTAACTGCTATTCTTTCTTCCAGTTAATTGAGTGATTTCTATTCTATAATCTGACCATAATTTGCAGCAACAAAGGACTATATACACAGACCAGGTTCAATAAACGTAACTGTTCTAAATAACAGTCATAATGAAGAAACAGTCCTCAATGTCGATGGCTCACATCTGACCAATTCATTATTTATTTAACGAGGTCATTATCAGTGCTCAAACTGATCCAGTACATTAGTGCATCACTGAAGTAACCATGTGTGCACAAGCCTCTGTTTTGTTAGCTCTTCATCACTTTCAGACTTCCTACTGGTATACTCTGAGCTGGAGTGACCGTCCCGCATTTCAGTGATTTAAATGAGTTCAATGAGACATGAATGATTGATGTGACTCCATGGAAAAATATGAAAACCATTATTTTTTGCACCGGTCAAGTGACAGTTCAAATATTCCCTTCGTTCCAAAGATAACTTACGACGTTCTGAGCCTTTCATAATCCATTACAAACGGGCCTTGACTTTGTGAGCAGGTACTGGAACGTGCGTCTGCATGTGTATGTGCTCCTCCAGCACACTGAGGCTGCTCTGTGTTATTTGTCCGCGACCGCTGTTGTTTCATTAATCACTGCCAGGGCTCAGAGCAGGAGCTCGACCTTCACTCTCTCACTGCAGGGACACAGCTGTCCAAAACCGCACCTAATTTTAGTCCTCTCCTACCCTCCTCTGCTCGCCTCTTCTCATCAAGATGTCCCACACACCCACAGCCAGGTCCTCTGTGCTCCACAGTCAAACTAACAGCAGAGAGTCAGTACTTTGACCTTATTGATCTTCAGAGGTTGCAATTATCGCTGGTGAGAACACAAGCAGGGTTTAATCAGACCTATTTCTCAACTGTAGCTTACAAAAACAAACGGAGAGATTCTGTTTTCGGGTATGAATTCCAAGGATTTGAATTTGATTAAACGTGACTGTTTACCCGATCTTTTTTTACTGATACTGAAACAAAGAGTTGCCAACTGCCAACTGTCAATGTAAATCAATGAAAAGCAACCTTCAGTCACTCCTTAACTCATCATAATTGCTTGTGTTATTGTTGTGCTGCCGTTGTCGACCCAAATAAGAATGGAGCACAGTCTTGGCTCCTCTTAAGGTTCCTTTGTTTCTGCTCTGAGGGATTTTTTCCTCGCCACTGGCCCCTCTGTGTTCCTCACTGGGGACCCAGACTTGCATTTGTGTAAATCTGCTTTGTGACAATGTGTGTTGTGAGAAGTCCTATATAAAAAAACTGGACTCAGCTTGATGAACTGTAGTTATATGAGTGAAGAAGTGATGTGTGAAACCATATATTAATTCCTGCCATTAAAATGGGATATAAATGGGGATGTGGCACCTCATTTAGAAACTTCTCCCATTCTTCCTTCTTTATCGTATGCAGGCTTCCACAGCCCTGTGCGTATGTGACTGATTTTGCAGTATAACAAAAGCTTAAACTGATGAAAGGTTATTCATCCTGTATATTGATGGAGTTAGGGAAACCACTTCACTGAGTAGATACACAGACCTTATTTGAACATGCATGTATGTGCAGCAGTCAAAACGAGTGTGATGACTTAAAAAACACACACACAGAGAGCTATGCAATTCATATTCTCACTTCTACAACCACACAAACACACAAACAGCACATAAGTCGCGTCACTTTACCACAATCCAGTCAACAAAGGCAACAGGTCTGCTGTACTTACAGGAGGTCCTGCAACAGAGGAAGAGAATAAAAAACATAATTAGTCACATGAAGTCAGAATCAGATTCACAAAACTTTGACTACTGATCCTGGAGGAAATTGCTTAAAATAAACAAACATTTTGTGGGGCTACCCAAACAGAAACTGAAACCCTGGACCCTCAGCCTAGAAATAGGCTGAATCTTAGTCAAAGTCAAAGTAAAAGTCAAAGTAAATTTTATTGTCTTCATGGCTATATACGTGTCTACAGTCAGAAGAGATGGTGAGGCTCCAGATTTTTTCCAGAGTGCAGAAAGACGCTAGTTCATTTCGATCATTTAAACACTAAACACCAGAAGAACAGTGTTGAATAATTTACACCTGCTGAATTTGCACACCGCAGGCTGGACAACCACACCCTACATGTAGCCTTTATTTTCTGTCAAACTGAACTCAGCTGATATTCAGTGTATCACCAATGCCTCTTTTTTCTCCTCCTCAGTGTACAATATAAGGCCCTCAGAGGAAAACTGGAGCACAGAGGCAGGTAAAGGTCTTCTGTAGTGAGTCATTCTGGCAGCTCAGTACATAAATAAAGTTGCTTAATTTCAGAGCTGTGTTTATAGTGTAGTAGATCACAGGCCTGATCTCAGTACTCCTCCAGAGAACCAGCTGCTCTCTTTGGCAGTGTGCTAAAGACTCAGCCCACCAGCTTGGAGAAGGTGCCTGAGTCTTATACACTGGAGCACACAGACTGGGATACATCTGTCACACATATCAGAATCAGAATTTTTTATTAGGCTTGTGAATTTTCACATATAAGGAATTTGTAACAGTGAGGGCTCACACCATGTCAGAAAATATAAAGCGTAAATGCATAAAACAAATACAAAATACCATACGGATTCAGGGAGAGTAGACAGCTGGAGATGGCTTAAGAACGTATAAAATAAAAACAGCGGTGTGAAATAAAAAATAATAAATAGGTAAAGGGAAACACATACTTAGAAAAATTAAAACGTACTTAACGCACTTAAACAAATAAAGAATAATGAACGGGTAAAGTGTGTGTTTTGGGCCATTGAGTACTGCACATAGTATTGTGTGCATGTATGGATATGCTTGAATATAAGGGTTCCTAAATGTCTCTTAGACGAACAGCCCTAGGAAAATCTTTACTTGAAGAAAACTATCGGCCTTTCATGTATTAGTAATTCACTGATTTATTTCTGAAAACTTCAGGCGTATGTTTGTTGTCAGAGTAACAGTACAGTGGTACAGGTGCTGAGAAATCTTGAAAAAGTTTAATCATAAGCTTAACAAACAACAACAAACAAAAGAAATCATTTGGATGTGGCCTGTGTGTTCAGTCTATGGTTAATAAGGACACCTATTCCAATCGGAACACCTATCACTATAACCCAATAGCCCAGTGCTGCTTTCCCCATATCGGGCCATATTCCAAGTAAAAGCCTGTTTGCTCCAAAATGAAAACGTTCCCTTGCATACACAAATACATACAGCATTTTAAGTCTTGTCACTGACCAACAGCACAATCAGCGATGACAATTCATTTCCTCACGTCACATAAAATCACCAAAATCAACTCCTCCAGGGCTTATTTAGCATTCTCCCCTGGGATACTGGGCACTGGTTACAAACCAAGCCATCAAAACAATTTGTGACAAGCCACAAAACATTTCTAAAAGTGAAAAATCAGATCAAGCTGTTGAGCTGCCATAAGCAACACATAAGGGCAGAATAATAGAGTCCTTTCACAGCTGCTTACATTCAAAAGAGCACGAAAATGGAACAGGATGGCTTTGCTTGTAAATGGCTTGTGGCTGAAGGAAGACAGAGACATGGACAGGAATCTCAGACTCTGGAGTCAGTAACTGAAAAGGACAGATGAGAGAAGGAACAGAAATAGTTTTTTGATTTGACCTAACAGACCTAATAGACAAAGGCATCCACAAACATAAAGTCTTCCATTTAGAGCGACGAGAACCCCTGACCACTCCTGCAGGCTACCCATAATTCAGACATGTGCAATAACTAAAACAGGCATAAGTAATGGTGTGGTCACGCCGGTGACAAACCTTTCCTATGGGCCCTGCATTATTCTTTCCTTTCCTGTTTTGAGAGGTCTTTATTTTTCTAGTAATCAGAGCAGACATTTATCAAAGCTGCTGCTGAGGCAGCAGGCACTATTTCAGACCTGAAAGCAGCAATATGTCAGAATGGAGTGGACACAACACACACAAGAAATGTGTGGTCGCACAAGCATGCCATACCGTTCACAGCCACTTGATCAAAAGTGACATTGCACACAACCATTTTGCCAATATGCACCCCGATTCACCCCATATCGACAACACACGGAGACGATCAAAATGTGAGGACATTCCTAATATTCCCCGAAGTGGTCATGCACAGAAACAGAAAATCGGGCACAAAAGTCAGGTGTTCATTAAAAATGCCTTTATTAGTTTACATTTTCAGCATTTAGCAGATGTTTTTATCCAAAGGGACTTTCATGCCCTAACCACAGGGGGCAGTCTCCCCGGAGCAACCTGGGGTTAGGGGTCTTGCTCAGGAATCCAGTGGTGGTATACTGAAGGTAGGATTCAAACCCATAACCTCATGGTCTATAGGCAAGTATGCTAACCACTAGGCCGCCACCACCACCCTAATGATTTAATCAGTGTGGGGTTGGTAAACAAAAGTCATCAGTTTGGTACAGTATGAAAACAATAAAGTTATAAAACACACATCTATTCAGACAGCACCTCCTCTCATGATGATCTATCACAAATCACACGTGCTCTTCTGATTAAGCTTACATCTTCTTGCACTACTCCCTACTTAAAGATCTAGCACTTAGCACTTAGTCCATATAATCATTGTGGAGCTAAGCTGCAAAAACAATCTGTTTTGAATTCACTGTACTTGTGATGTTACAACATGATGTTAAACACATCTGCCTTCCCAGTCATCTTATAGAGAGTGTGTCAGTCCTTCTTTTTGAATACAGCAAGTACAGGGCAGTCAACCAAAGCAAAAGTCATTTACATCACTTACTGAATGAAACCATATCTTCTCATTCAGCAAGCGTCTGTCCATGCCATCAAGGAATAAAAATGATTTCCCAGCTAAGCTGGTGCAGAAACACTTAAACAATGCTCAACATTTGACACAAATTGACAGGAAACACACACCCTCATGGTGTCATGCCAGACTGGCAGCAAAAAGCGAAAAAGCTTCCAAAAAAGCTTGGCTATGGTGCTGGCACGAGTGCTGGTGCGAGGGCTGGGGCACCGAGGTCTGAGAAGAGATGGTGTGAAAGGTGAAACCCTACAGACAGGCATGTGGAAGTGTGTACTCAGATTCCTGACGCATTCTGGGCTCACCACCACTTCCTGTTCTGCCAGCTCAGTCCGGGACATCTATAGACAACCTTCATCCAAAGACACATCCAGCACTGGCTTCAAATACAGACAGTTCCATAAATATTCACACCCTTAGTAAGGTAAAAAAAAAATGTCATGTCTTTGTGGCCAAATTGCTCAATCATGCACTGAAAATATGAAAAGTCTGGTCTAACCGTTTATTAATATCTTTAATTAAAGTGAATTTAGTATATAAATACAGATGATAAATGTATTCACCCGTCTTCATTTTGAACTTCCACTTGCAAATATAGCATAGTGAGTATTTTCTTTGAGACTGGCGAACATGGAACAAAAACTTTTGTAAAATAAGCTTGGGTCCTCTTGCAATATTGTTCACTGCAGTTCAAGTTGCCTTCAAAACGATTAATAATTACCCTAACAGGAATGCAGACATTTTATTTTAATAGCCACTGGCTGACTTAGGTCAACATACGTTTGTCTTCTTTCGTTTTTATATATTATCTAATATTCCCAGAGGTTGAAGAAATTGAGTCACCTCATATTTATTTCTCAGGGAAATAGGAAGACATTAGATTTTAAAAAGTAAAATATGTGCTGCATACACAGATGCTGCACACACACCATATATTATTGTATAATATTTATATAAGTGTAACATTATCACAACCACCTGTTGCCCACTCCTTATGCTAGGCTAGTGAGACGGAACTAGAGACTTTGAATGCTTACACTCACACACACATGCACCAAAGCTTCCCACCCTGCCTCATTATAAAAAGCTGAATGCAGAGCATCTAGTGCTGGTTAACCTCTTGTATAACACGCTTCATTTCCTCCACAGTTTCAATTTGTTGAATGAAAATAATGAATTATGCCATGACATGCCATGAGTTACAGCAATTTTAATGTGAATTTAGTCTCCCACATAGCATAGTCTCTCTACTGTTCAAATACGTCTTTTTTCTGAAAATTTGTCCCACAAAATACCGAGCATTTTTTTTAAAAAATATTCGTATAGCTATGACTTGACTGGGGGAAACTGGATGAAAATCCAAATGGCTTGTGTAGGAAAGGTCTTGTGACTGACACAGACATCTAATATTTAAGCATTTAACAGCTCGGAACATAGCTCAGTCACTTAGAACCAGAATTATCCTTTTTAAAATGACAAGTATGACAAATATTTCTCTGTTTGTTAAGAGGATGCTACGTGACATTTTATGTTCCTCAGACTATCCTGGCCTGCCAGGCCAGGTGAGATGGCATCTCCAGAGGGTCCCACTGTAGAGATCCAGGAATAACTCCTGGAATTCCATGCCCCAAAATACCCAAGGCCCATTTCCCACACCACTCCCCTTATCCTTGGCCCGTCTCTCAGATTCTCATCTCCTCCTATAGCCCCTGTAAACACACGGCACCAGCCAAGAACAAATGTGTCGTCTTTCAGCCTTATGCACTGTAAGCATAGTACAGGAATGTCACGGCAGAGAAGGAGACAGGCACCTGAATAAAATAGCAAAACGTTTGGTTTGGCCACTAAGGGCTGTGTTTAAGGCATGGAGAAGCTCTGTGATGCTTCTGTAACTTCAAATTAGAAGATCCACAAAATACTGATTTCACTCCTCAGTTGCACTGAACCATAAGGTGTGTGTCCACTCACAGCCTTTCTGTCTCCATAGAGACTCACATTAAATCCTTTGTGCCAGATATGCAAGTAGTTAACTGCTCCTTTTTTGAGGGTGCGCATCAACCAAACGAAAAAGAAATGAACTTTTGCACGTTTCCCCCCTGTATCCTACTGAATCTGGAAAAATCATTGAATGCATTTCATGCCTTTTCACAACTCTTATATATAACCTTGTCAAATATAAATTTGCCCAGGCTCCAAATAAAAATGCAGTTATGTGACCATTCCAGACGGCAGAAGAGATTAGTTGACTTGACTGAAACAAAGGATACCCTTCTCCACGCACCTCTACCATCCTCAGGGAGCCAATAAACTTTAAACAAAGGCCCTATCAGGTTTAGATGGCTCCACAAAAACCTCAAGTCTAGAAAAGCCAACAGTCCATCATGCACACTCCTTCAGTTGTGAGGCCCAGGTCACTCCCGCGCAGCCTTGCCTCAAGAAATGACCACATTTCCAACTGAAGCAAAGGACTGTACACAGGGTCAGATGGCTGCATCTCAGGTCTTGAGTGTGAAGCCAGCGATGACAGCTGATCTGCTCCTGATCATCCCTTGCTGCATTGGTGCCTTGGTAAACACCAGTCCCAGTTCAAAGCACACAAAGCCATTTTTCACTTTCACTCTTGGCTCCTTCTTCACTGACATCATGTCATGGAAATTCTGAACGTGAAAAATGAGGACACATATCTAAGTGCACCAGCTGTGGCAAAATGACGAAGGTGAAAAATAAGATTTTGCCAACTCAAAGCATTTCGATCTTCAGAAAAAAAGAGAAAATGACTGTTTTCATAAAATGTATTGGTAGCTACTGGAAAGGATTTTTCCCTCCCTATTCAAGTCAGCCCAATCCCTTTTTAACCTCTGGTGAACTGCAGCCTTTCCCAGAAGGCCTGAAAAACACTGAAGTGGCCCGCACCTATTATGCTCTTTCAGGCCAACTTGTGGTGAGGTCAAGACTGAAATATTTTCCCAAATAGTCCTCAGAGCTGAAAAAGTGAGCCACTAAGCCTGAGATTAAATAATTACAGCAAGCCTCTTACAGGAGATCACCACAAAGACGCCATTGTGCTGGTGCCAGAGCAGCCACTATTAACCTGACTTTACCATTATTCTTCCAAATTGCTCTCAGGAGGAAAAAGTATACATTCAAAAACGTGAACAGCTCCTCCAGTCTGGGTAGAAGAAAGGCTTCCTACTCTAATCCAGCGAGCTGAGTTGTGAGCTGGAACAGCACATAATTCTTATCCTTTGGCTTTTTTCTTCTTCGTCTAAATCAAAGGCTTGGGTCACCAACAATTGAAATATGGCCCCAGAGAAATTCATCCATAATTAAAGGCCTCAGATATGTCCAGGAACAGGCACTGGAGCCTGTATATGAACACCTATCGCTACGCTATAATCCTATTTTGACATGACTGCACATTGTGACACCACATCACAGTCCTCATGCCCTGTGGATGGATGTACCAGAGATCCAAAAAAACAATGAAATAGTCTAGGGCCTCTTCAAACACCAGGTTGAATTTCTTTGACTTATGATGTACTATAAAAGTGTGGTCAGGATTTCACTATGGGGCACTGGGTTTAATGAGCTTTTGCCATGTCTCCCCTTCTCTAGACGGCACCACTGAATCGAAATGCACCGATATTTTACTCTCGTTGACGTGGTAAGCTCTTGTTTGCTCTGTACTTTTGTTGGTTCCTGCTCAATGAATCAGAGGCACAAAAGGAAAAGCCAGGAAGCAAAAGAAGCATTTGACTTCATTAGCAGAAAAGGAGCCCTTTGAAGTGACAAGAATGTCAATGGGGCCACAGAGAGAAGTAGCTTCCCATTTTTTATCCACACCCTTCAGAAAAATCCTTAGTTACTGGCCCTCAGGTCAGCTTATCTATCAAAAGCAATATGCAGATAGAAAAGAGCAGGATTGCATTAGCACCTGCTGGATCCCACAGATGCTTAAGGCATTACACTGCAAAATGCAAGGGGCATGGAGAGAAATGACTGCTCATACAGAATATAAAAAGTGAGATGTTTAAATATGTTTAATGCGATGCCACATTTAGTTTCATTAAGAATTTTTCAATGGATGGTTCTAGGGCTGCACAATATAGACAAAATATCAGTATTGTGATAATACCGATTGTGATACCTTTTAATATATTAAAGGATCCCTATCATCACTTTTCTGCAATTAAAAAGTCTTCAAGTATGTAAATATTTCTGAAGCTTTGAAAACATCCAATGACTCCCCCATCCATACAGTCCATATATGGAAACTAAGTCGTATTTCAAAATATAGTTGTGTTGTCACGAAACAAACACATTTTCATCCATCTCTTTATTCAGTATACAGCAGTTTAGCTCCCGCAATTCATGCTGAAGTTCCATAGAGTATTTCAGCCTTGCACTGCCTTTTCAGTAAGCTGCAACACAGCACAGCCAGGCAGAGTTCATTTATAAATAAGTCTTCAAGCCACAGTGACAAAGTACACTAAAACCTTGTTTGAGTCTATGGGATTCAGAGAGGTTGGAAAATGGTTATGTAAGAATGGATTCTGATGAATCATGAGTTATATTTTTGGTACCCAAACTCACACAAATGTCATGAAAAACATTTTTTTTTTAAAGTTTCAGAATTTCTGAGGAACTTTAGAGAATGCCGCTCGGTGAAAGCCAAAATCATCTCCACCAAGCTAACCAGGAGAACTTCATGGGGTCTCACGCTGATGTTTGAACAGAGTCGGATGCTTGACGTAACTGTGAGAGAGCAACAGACAACCTTTATGATGTGAAACGATCCTGTGTTAAGTTGGCTCTCATCCCAAGCAGCAGTATTACTGAGAGGTGTCAAAAAGGAACAGCAGAGTAAGAGGGTTTAGGCAGGATGCAATATTATGTCAGGTCTCATTTGTTCGTAACTAAATATATAATAAGTCTGGGTCAAAACATGCTGGCCAAACAGTGAGTGAGACCTTTTCAGTGATAAAGTACTTCTTACTGAAGCATTAAGATTATAATTTATGATAAATGCCTGGTGAGAGAGTCTAGGACAAGAAAGAACCATAGTTTTAACACACACACAAAAAAAACGGCGGGAAACCCCACCATTTCTCGATTAACAAGCATGTTTCTTATTGGAGACAAATGGTTGCTTGGATAAGGTTAAAACAACATCTTGACTACTGCTGGACAGACAGAAATTTTTACACTTACAAGTGAGATTTGGGGTGTTTTATGCGTCTGTTATGACAATACTAATTGCAGTGTGCGTATTTGTAAGGCCTCCACTGACCTTTGGGAGCTCTGACTATGACCGCTGTGCTAGGAGGGTGATAAAAGACAAGATTAGCTCTTGTTTTGAAACAGCTCTCTCCTTGTACTCCCGTAAAAAAATACCCACTTAAACAGAATGAAAGCACACAATATAATCCATCAACAGAAAAAAAACACATACTGCTGACAAATGCTGTAATTTCCAGTCAGAAAAAAAAACTTGTTCCTGAAATACAAATTAGTCTCCTTTATGATCCGGTCTTGTGTTATTGCCCAAATGTTCTCAGGAAGAAAGTCAAACAAGCTTTGAGCAGGTCTAAAGTGGTTTTACCCCAAAAATGACATCAGTCTATGCTCAGGCCCAAATTTGTTATTGAGTTTCGCCACATGGGTTAAATGAAAAACTGCAGACACGGGGCCGTCCCAGAGGACCACCATGCTGAGGACTTAACCACCAACCATTTACATTCAAACATTGTGGCTGAGAGCAAAAAAACGAGGTGTGATGGGGTCTTAGCGAGCTTGCGTCTATGGATATAGGGTTACTGAGGGAAAAGGTGGCATCTTGCCATGCCAAGAGTTATTAAAACAGAAGCTTGATGCGTAGGCTTCGGTGGCATTGCTGAAATAAACGGGGAGCACCTTGATGCTTTTACCATGTGTATTCCAGCCATGGCATTTGGCCAAGAACGCTCTACACACACCATGCCTGGTGTTAAAAGTGCCTATCAAATGAGTGTTGCCTGCTGGCTGATTGCAAAAACAGAGCCATTGGAATAAACATCACACACCGGCACAAAAGTGTTAAAAGAGCCGCACAGTGGTCCTGCTGGGGGGCCAAATGGAGAGTAACTAGGCAGAATTGCCTGTGAAATGTATTTATAATACGATTGCAAGTGTTTTTATAATGGCTCAAAGTAGGGTTCTGGCAAGAACCACTCCGCCAGTTCTGTAAAACAGAATGTAGAGAACAGAACTTTTTTGGGATGACTGTAAAACAGTGTATGGTGAGCACAGCTTGCATAAAACAATAAGCCATGAGGGGGTGTGTAGTGCAGTGATTTTACCCCTGTGGGGTTGATAGCTATACTATTAAGATTGGTAAAATCAGTACAGAGTGGCTGACATTTTTTAGTATAGTAATATTTCATAAAATGGCAACATAATCCAGTATGATAAAATCTACCATTGGTCAATATACACCATTTGACAAAAATACAATAAATGATTTCTCAAAGAAATGTAGTCTATTACAGTAGACTGGGGTTGCTAAGCAACATAACGCATGGGCGGCTAGGATAATTATATCTACTGATAATATAATCGCATTTAGTAAAGCAGTCCCTTACAGTCAAGCATGAACACACCACACAAGTGCGAAATTCTTTCTCTGCATTTAACCCATTCATCAAGTGAAGCAGTACACTGCCATCAACGAGGGGCGCCTGGGAAGCAGTGTGTGGGGATGGTACCTTGCTCAAGGCTACTTCAGTGATGACACTGGCAGTGTTGGGATTCAAACCCACAACCTTCTGATTGCAACGGCAACTCCCTAACCACCGGGCCACCAGCTGCCTGGTGAAACGTTCCCTAGATTATTGTTTATTCTGCAGTCAGCACTAGATGGGACGATTAGGTTCACTCTTTTCCCAATTAAACGGCAGCATCTTATTTGCTTAATTGGAAACCTGTATTCATCTGATACCCACAACTCCAATAATTACATTTTCCTGTATTATGGTAACACCACACAAATGATGATATGGCAGCTGTACATGGATATTTGGAGCTTGTAATAACAGACATTCAGGGAAGCTATTTTTACTTTGCATATTGCTGTTTTACAGTCCTTTACTAAAGTCATTTCAATTAAAGCCTAGTTATGTTCTTAGCTCTGTAGTAGCTCTGAAACTGTAGTGTATTTGTTAATAGCATTTAACCTTCAACGTGTAAACATTAAACTTAGCTAGACGGCTCATTTCATCATCTCATGGCTGTAACTGAGAAAAGACTCAAAAATATGGAGCTGCATTCTGTCTGGTATGAATCAGCTGTTAGCCCTCCCATCCTTTACAAAGTCTTTGAGTGTGGCTCAGCCATTCAGATTTTAGTCTTATAAACTGGTCACACTGTACAGCACTGCATAGTGAGCATGACTTGAATTTTTTTCAGCATGGTTTATGGACGCCTAACCAGTACTATAAAATAGTGTATGATTAGCATGGCTTGCATTTGCTTAGGATGGCTTACAGTGGTCTAACCTTCTCTCCTGTGAGAGAAGGTGCACTCAGTGACTTGTGTTGTGCCACTTGGATGGAAACGCGGGCCGAGGTGTACCTTCAGCTCTGAGAAGAGAAAGATGAGCCAGCGGCTGCGTCTCAGATGCTGCTTGGCCTGACATCTGAAATGCTGCGACATTCAGGTGTCAGAAGGACAGAAATAATGTAAGCCACTCACTCCACCAGGCTTCTCTTTCTATTAATCCTCCCCTTTCTTTCTCTCTTTCCCCACAGCAGTGAGGTCAAGATTTAGGAGGCTGTTGTTTTACTGCAACGGTCTCAGAGAACACAGGCTTCAATAACTAAAGAAAAAGCAAATCATTCAACTGTTCATAACGTCACTTCAGCCCCAGCTTGGACAAACAACTGTCAAACAGTCAATCAGCCTAAAACTAGGCTAATCACTGCTAAATGGTAACAGAGCGGTGTCTTGTTTAGAGTGTTGAGAAGTGTAATAAATATCAGACTACTTAGCTGAACAGTTTGTGCTCTTGTTTAATCTTAAGTGAACCTACTGCTTTGGATGAGGGAATGTGTTCCGATCGGTTCAGTTTCACTGATTTGTGGCCTTTTTCCAGAATCCAGTTTCATGTCTACTGCAAAGGAAATTGAGTGAATGAAACCAAAGTGTAAAGAAATCCAGCTCAAAATAAAATCTTCAGCAGATTTGAGACACTTATGAGCGGTTAAATCTCTTGGTTTGGGGCCACGGGCACCATTTAGTGCATGACGAAGACCGGCCTGCTCTCAATCAGGTCTTTACATAAGCCCCCCTAACAGCATATCAAAATAAGCACGGGTTGATGAAGGATGACATGTCTATGCAAAAGGCAAATAGGAGTAAAAAAGAGGGAAAAAAGCACATGAAAGTAGCAGGTTTCCTCGAGATGAGAGAAACAGGCCCGAGCCTCGAACACTGAGCCGCATCCAGAGAAGTCAAGGCATGACTGACACACTAACATTCCTCTACTCCCCTAACACAAAGGCAGCGAGTGTGCCTCCGTGGTCTACATTGGTCGCAGCTGCAGCTACAGGATCGGTCTGAGAAATCTCAAGCAACAACAAAAATAATCAAGCACAAACCGAGCGTAAGCAGCTTGTAAATTGTTGCTGCTGTGTGCGCCGACCCTTACTGCTTGGCTGGAGACTGTTGCCGGGGCACGGCGAGAACATTTTCAACACCCTTCTCCATTGCAGCCCAAAATAATCCCCCAGTGACACGAACGCTAGCGTCCTAGGCTGGGAGTGTCAGGCTGGTGTTGTGTTTCAAACACAGGGTCAAAATCAGTCATTTCCTTCTCACTGTACTGTTAACTGTCTGAGACGGATCTCCCTTATTTTAGCCACTGAATATCTGTTTCAGGCAGGAGTCACGTGCGTTCAAATGCAGGGAAAACTTCAGCTCCAATTAAAATGTAACAGGTCATGCAGCACATGAATTCACTGTGGCAGCTCTGTTTATATCTTTGGATTTGATCTGGTTTGAAGATCTGGTTTGAATAAAACATAACATAAAATATTGTGTGGATGTGTGTTGTGTTTAATTTGCATTGCCATGGGGATGTCAAGTAGAGGAAGCTGTGAAATGTGCTGTGTTTTGGAGCGACTCGGCTCAGTTCCGTTCGTGTCCTGCATGCAAAAACAAAGACACTGACCACAGAAACCGTCAGCACAAACACAGATCTTCAGAAACCCACTTTTCCACTCTCTCCTTCTGTATAATGTATTTCTCATTCCTTAGATCTGGCTGAGCGCAGTAGAAATGGGAGTGTGCCTACGCTGAAGTCCAGCCTGAGTCCAGCCTCTCCTCGTCAACCTACACATTTGTGTGCCACTCTAGCCTAGGAATCCAAACATGCCGCCACTGCTGAAGAATTACCCACTCTACTCCAGCCTGCAGGGACTCAAGCCCCAAAACCCAGAGGATCTGGGATGAGAGTCCATGCCACTACTCTGAAAGCAAAGTTCTGCTTTCAACAACCCATCTGACTCCCGACAACTGTATAAGAGGATATATCCTGCGCAAATTCACAGATTTGAAATCAATTACAAGATGCCAGAAAGCTGTGAAATAAAACGTCAGTAATATTTTTTTATTTTTTGTCTACAATAATCAAGAATGAAATTAAAATAAAACTGGTGTGCTATAAAATTAGTTGTCAACTTTTCAAATAGATGGCTTTAAAAAAAACAGTGTGCACAGATATAGTAGTGCATTACATCTCATATGTCAATTTAGACATATGATGTTTATTATCCTCCTGTTGACATCCATTAGTTAAAGCATAAACACCCTCTTCATAATATTTAAATCGAGAAAGGTACATAAAAAAGCTAAAACATGGATGAGACAACGGAGAATTGGATTGGTTGGGTATAATCTGGAGCACCCAAGCTCTGCATAGCTCTGCATGCTCCTGCTGTGACCCTGCATGTCATGTGAAAATCCAGTCAGTGGTCTGAGAATGTACACAATATATCCAATATACAGATACAACAGAATCAATATTGGAGGAAAAAACATTGCTATGTCGCTCATATACTAAGAAATGATCAATTTAGTGCATTGCAAATAAGGTAAATGAGAAACAAAGCAATGTCTCTCATTTAGTATTTACCTGAACAGAATTAAAGGTGTGTGAAATCAGAACTGTCACATTATACATATTGCATGCGCACTCACACACACACTCAAAAAACATTATACAACATTATTAAACAAGGAACAGGCCTTATTTGGGTTGTTTGCATTCTTTAGACCTGAGCATATGGCCTTTCTCACATTCGGCAGCACAAATTGCCCACGCTGTGCAAGAGAACTCCTAAACAACTGCCCTCGAGGCATTTCAGCATTGGAGGAAGTCAGCAAGCTCTTTGCAGAAAAACAAATGACCCGCTTCACCCCTCGTCAAACGGCTGAACACTGTCTGTGCTCATAAGGCTCTCAGAGCCTGGGAGAGCAGACTTTAGGCCTCCACTGCCTCGGGCCTGGCTACCTCTGCTGAAAGAGAGTTTTCTTGTGCATCAGCAGAAGTATAAGCTCCAGCTGGATGCAAGAACACGCTCCGGATTTCTAAACGAGAGAATAACGTTTGGGTTCCGAATTCAGCCTGTCATCAACTGTTCATCATCTCATCTATGGCTCGTCCACAGCTAGATAAAAACATTCCATACTGGATTTAAAACCCCTAAAAAGGATACACATTACAGGCCAAAGGGTAGAAGCAAGCAGTTATTTTTGCAAATTTTCCAAAATATAGTACAATTAAGTCAATTTCAAGGGCTTTTTGACAGAATGATGACAATGTGTGTGTCCACAAACCACATTGGCTCAGCAACCATCTGTCGCTACATGGCTATGCTCAGGACAATGTGGGCTCCCGTGCAATCATCCCCTATTCTTCACCTCAAACCCTCTGATCGACCAAGCAGAACGTCCGACTAAATCCCAGCACTGCTGCCCTGCAGACTTTACCTCACACACACAATGCGGAGGAGACGCAGGACACCAATCTAATCTCATCATGCATTCGAGCCTCCAGCGTCACTCAGTGGTGTCCTCCGCTGTCCATCCTCGAGGCCTCACGTGTCGGGAAATCCCGCTTAACACACACCACTAATCACACGAAAAGAGGCAGTGGTGGAGGCGTCAACCATGCTGGCAAACAATTCCCAGTCAAACAAAGAAAGCAATGTTTAGACTATTGGAGTAGGACTTCATATATAGTTGGCTAGACCAGAAGCAGTCACACTGCTTTATGGCTGACTTAAATATATATATATATATATATATGTTTATATGTGTGTGTGTGTGTGTGTGTGTATGTGTGCATATGTGTGTGTTTATGATACACATGTGAGTTTGTATGACTGTGTTTCTGTGGGGCTTGTGTAGGGAGGAGAGAAAGTGCATGTGTTAGTTTATTTCATGTCTCTGGAGTTCCTTCAACTCCGGTGGCATGTACACCCATGAAACACAGCCAAGCATTTTCAACAGGCCACAAATTACCAGGGTGGCGAAGGACAAAGGTGATGAGCCTGGCCTGCTTTGCCTCATTCAGTTTCTAACTTACTCATTGTGAACAGGAAACAAGAAGAAAATGCCAGACTAAAAAAACTGACAAGATTAACCCTTATTATTATTATTCATGAAGAAATATTATTCATTAACTTCTGTGAAGCATTCAGTAGAAACTATGAAAATAATGTGTGGGTTCTGTAATTATAAGAGTGAGGAAATGAACTGTGCACTGAGAAAGGTAAACACACTGAATGTGCTTGATTCAAACAATATGCTCCATCGACATATTAATTATAATAATTATGTTGGTGTATTTTACCAAAATGCAGAGGATGTACATATTCAAATCAACTCATTTCATTGTGCTACTTTCAGTGTGGGTCCACACTCAGGCCCTTGCAGGTGTTAAAGGGCGTTAAAGGGGCCATAACCTACCCTTTTCCCAGAGGTCTACTTATGTCCACTTATCATGTTTGTATGGGTTAATATATCAAAACACACATAATTTGTTTTGCATGGCCTTTTTCTAACCTCTGTTTATCCTGTTTTTTATTACCAAGACTTCATGAATGGTGTAAATGACATCTGTTATAGCTGGTTGCCTTGTATTCTACCATATTCCAAAAGCAGTCCAGTATTTCAAAAGCAGTGAAATATTCTGTAAATTTTTAAAGTGATGAGGGTAAATATTGTAGGCTGAGTAGGCATATATTCATAAATGCACATGATATCAAAATAACAAGGAATTCAATATGGACTGTTTTTCCCAGCATGGTTTTCATATATTGGCCATAGTGACTGAGGTGAAAATGGTATTAAAACTTTGTTTTAACCTTTAACTGTTAACTTTAATACAATGTTTATATAGCACATCAAACTGTTATAAAGTGAGGAAAACACAGTTTTGGATTGCATGGGTGCTTTAATGCCAAAATGTTTCAATTTATCATTCAGTGTATTTTCACATGTTGCTGCAAAAAAACACGGTCATTATTCGAAGCACACCTGCTTATGAGTTCCCCAAAGAACTGAGTTACTATAGTTAGGATTTAATATCTACCTCACTGGATTACGACCATCAGTCAGGTGCTAGATGTGCAAAGAGCTGACATAGATAGATGGCAATCTAACTGACTGAAAGATAACAAGAGGAGCACACACACACACAAACACACACACACACACGCACACACACACACACACATACATCCTGCTTCAGTAATCCTGGATTACCATGATGCCCTTTTGACAAGGTAATACCAAAACTCTCCCTTCCCCCTAAGTCCACGCCCCCAGGCAGACTTTACCTGCCACAAAAAGGCTCAAATCCTGCCTCCTGCCCCATCATAGCTGGGCCTGCAGTAAATTATGATAAATTATCAGGTTTGGAGGCTGTTCTTATTAAGGAGCTTTAGGAGTTCCAAAGAGCAGCCTGTGTTTGAAAAGGGACCATGAAAGCTGTAGCAGCTATCAGACATCTCAAGCACGCTAAACTAATGTTGATGATCAAATGCTTGCTTTCAAAGACTCAAGAGTGGCCAACAGAGAAATACAGAGGTCTCTCCTTTATTATTCAGCATTGGTTAGTTTAACACTTGTGCGATGCTAGTGCATAATTCAAAGTCTCTAACTGAAACAATGCGCACATACACACATAAAGACAACAGTAAGCCATTACATTAAAACAGCTTTGACCCGTGAAGTCTTGGGCTCTGCATAGCCTCTGTGGTATCCAGCATTAAGACATTAGCAGCAGATCCTTTAATTCCTGTAAGTTGTGAGGTGGGGCCTCCATGAACCAGACAAGATGCTCTACCTGATTGAGATCTGGAGAATTTGGAGGCCTTGTCATGTCATGTTTCTGAAACCATTTCTAAACAATTTTTGCAGCGTGGCAGGGTGCATAATCCCGCTGAAAGAAGCCACTGTCAGTAGGGAATCTTGCTGAAGGGGTGTACTTGGTTTGCCTCAATATTTAGGTAAGAGGTACGTGTCAAAGTAACATTAACATAAATCCAAGACCTGAGACTGACTGGTAGAACATTACCCAGAGCTTCATTCTTCCTCCGCCAGGCTGCTTTCTTCTCAAGGTGCATCCTGGTGCCATCTCTTCACCAGGTCAGTAACGCACATATACCCAGTAAACCATGTGATGTAAACGAAAACATGATTCATCAGACCAGGTCACTTTCCTCCATTGCTCCATGATCCAGTTATGATGCTCACTTGCCCACTGTAGGCTCTTTCTGTAAAGGACGGGGTCAGCATGGGCACTCTGGCTGGTCTGCAGATATGTAGCCTTGTACGCATCAAGCTATGATGCAGTGTGTTAAGACATCTTTCTCTCGTAGCCAGCATGAACATTTTTAGCAATACTACAGGTTTACAGCTACAGTAACAGTTTTATGGGACCCCCACACATATTGGTGGGTGCTCATGATCCTTTTGCCGGTTTACCAGTACTCGTTCCTTGGATCTCCTTTGGTAGGGATTAACCACTACATACCACAACCCCTCACAAGACCTGCAATTTTGGAAATGCTCGGACCCAGTCGTCTAGCAGTCACAACATGGCCCTGGTCCAAGTCACTTAGACCACTTAGACACTTGCCCATTTTTCCTGCTTTCAACACATCAACTTCAAGAACTGTCTGTTCACTTGCTGCCTAATATATCCTACGCCTTGACTGGTGCAAGTGTAATGCGATAATCAATGATATTCTCCTTACCTGTTGATGGTCTTTATGTGAAAACATGAAGACGTTTTAAAGGGGTTTGAACCACTATGCATGAGCTGCTGTTTTAGTGAAATATGTTTTTTGAAACAATGGTTACCTTTCAAAATAATATTAATATAGTAACTAACACAAAATAAAACATTTTCTTTTGTTTTTCATTTTTCTGTGATGAGAGAAGCAGAAACTAATGCTGATGGACCATGTGTTTGTCTGGCTCTCCCAACTTTTTCACTCTGATTTGAGATCCAGCAGTCGGGAATGAGGTTCTGCTGCTGTCCCACGCTTCAACACAAACATGCCGATACACACACACACACACACACACACACACAGTGAAGACACCTCTGCCTGCCATCCCATAGAGGGGCCTCTCAGTGAGGGGCAGAGTATCCCTCCAGCACTGTAAATAACCTTGTTTATCTAGAGGACATCAAACGGATGCTTCATGGCAAGATGAGCAAACCAACTGGGGTTGGGTTAATGATGGGGAGGAGTGGAGAGCAGGACATGTTTACATCCACAAACCCTATTACTTTTCTCTGTTTGGTCATTCCTGTCACCTCCCCCTCCCTAGTTGAGAAAGTTATTTTCCAGAACCTGCAGTGCCATCATCGTAACAACCCCAGGGTGACACAGCCCTGCAGCTGACCTCTGACATCAGGCAGGAGATCCAATAACAGGTAAAGATCACAGAAACATAAAACAAGTACTTTCTACTGCCTGACCTGTTTAATGCATTGTTGTTAGTAATTCAGAGCCCCTCACTCACTCCAGTACACAGATTTTTCAAGAAGTCTGCATTCTCATTATGATGGCATGATAGTATGACAGTGTGAAAGTTTGTAGATATGCCATGTGTGCAGAAGGTGCAGATGATATGCACATTTACAACTAATGCAATGGGTGGAATCAGGCTGTTTAACTACAAATGTTTACAAAAATGTCTGGCAACTACTTACCAATAAGGCACTCACACTGTAGTAGTAAGAACAATTTGGCCTAAAGAAAGGCAATACAAATGAATATTAATGAAAGTTTCCATTGTGTTGCAACTGAACTCCTGGACATTTTCTACAATGCAGCCTCTTAGACTAAAAAAAAAAACAAAATTCCATGTCATTTTTAAAGAGAAAGTCATGTATCATTCCTCTTGACTGTTTGGAAGCCTTGTTTGGTTTTGCTCTTTTATATTTTATGTACAGTCCCATGGAGGGCTCAGTCCTGCTTAGCTGGCGGGACAGGATCATTTGGAACATACGAAGGGAGGAAGCAGGCAGGTTTGTTGGAAGGCTTCAGTGTGTTGACAGCAGTGCAGAATGGCTTGCTACAGTAGTCTGCGACCCCTGTCTCTGGACACTGGGATCCAGAAACTGATAAGTGGCTATCAGAGCTCTCTGCACTGTACACATTGTACTGTATAATGTCACACACATTTTCACCCAGAACTGCTAATAATAGGTGCAAATAAATAAATCAAAATAATCAAATCAAAATCAAAAAATGAAAATTATACAGACAGTGCTACGAATGCTTTTTAGGATAAGTGCATTCATAAAAGTATAAAGCCCCCATTTTAGGTAGACACGCAAAAGACAGGTGAAACAGTTCACTATAATGGGTTTGTAATTTGACATTCTCACAATATTTTGATTCAAATTTGCATGAAGAGAAGTAAAGATAATGAAGTGGCATAATCTACTAATTAAACTAGAGCTGGACCTGCTGGAATGGCTTGTTTGGTGCCAGTTATATGCAAATGTAGGTGTTCAAACAACGCAATAGTATGAAATATAATAATTAATATAGTGATGATCTACATGATGCATATTGGCCTTTTTTGCACTGCAATATCACAATGTTCTAATACACTGTTACATGACAGGACTCTTTGATAACTGGGTCCTGGTGGATTCATTATAAGACTAACACACACACACACCCATAAACACACACACACACACACACACACACACACACACACACACACACTCAAACCAAATAAATCTAGCCCTATGTTAGTCACATGCAGTACCAAATAACCTACACAATCTTTTGGTGTTTTAATTATTTGGGAAAAGGCTTTGATCCCTTATTGAGATAAAGCAACTCTCTTTCGCTCTCTATTATTTTCTCTCCCTGGTACTTGTTCCCTTCCTCTCCTCTTCTCTCTCCCTCTCTCTCATCAGGAAGTCAGAGGTCCCTAGCTTCTTGGCGTCAGTAGGAATGGAAGCTAGCTCAGGCTCCAGTGTCCCTGTTAAATGCATAGCCCTCCTCGCCTCTGAGACTTCTATCTCTAACCACTTTGCAAGACAAAAGCAAAAACGTAGCCCCTTAGTGGGAGTTTCTGTATTATTCAATGAGTAAAGAATCCAAAGCACTTCAGAATGACGCTCAAGCGAAAATGACATCAAAACCTGCTGGAGACTAAGGTATTTAACTCTTCCTTTAAAACACATGGGAAAGGACACAAACTGTAGATTTGTTGCATAAGGGAATGGAAGCGAATGCTACTCAGCATGTCAAAACAATCAGTGGTACCGAGATATTAAGCCCCTTTTGTATTCTTTTTTTCTTTTTTGCTTCCTGACTGAACCTAATCAGAAAGTCACATATGCCATCACAACCCGGTCATGTTACAAATACGAAAAACAGAAGTCCAGTTAATTTTATTGCCTACTTTTACTTATAAAGCTGCTATGTCCTTAGGGTATGCTGAAAAAATAAAACATCAAAGCTCCCTAATAAAACACTGGTTTTGTATCAAATCACATGAACAGAAGCCATGCAGACCTTTATCGTGCTGCATCGTTCTCTGTTCTCTTTTATTTTGGCTTAAGGGTAAACGCATTCATATAAAGTCAACCTTGGAATAGAGAACTAAGAAAGACAGAGAAAGATGGGAATAATGAGGAAAACCAATAACAATGACTGTTGAGAAACAGAATATAAAGCTGGATAAGTACAGGGGTCTCTTAAAGTAATGGTAATGAGAGAGCAAAGGAGGTAGAGGCCTCTGACTTGACAAGACAAACAAAGGGGAGGAAATGCTGTATGTCTTTTTAATGAGACTAATTAGTTCCTAAGTGCTTCACATGAAACGGGGGGGGGGAAGAGTTTTAAAGAGGAGGAGGGTGATGGGAACACTGAGGCTGATGACGGGACAGATTCACAGGACAGTTAGTTTAATGGAAACAAGGAAATGTTTAAAAAAGAAAGCTTCTAAAATAGCTTTAGCTATCAGCTCCACTTTATCTAGTCTGTAAAACTGTCACTCCACAGGTTTCAAATCGCTCCAGGTGTCCATCGACAGAAACAGCCCACTTCGCCCCTTGCTAAGTGATGATGTGTAATTCTAGAGATAGGGGGTGAGGGGTTGAGGGTCAGAGTAAGACCCCCTAGGTTCTTCTTTAGTCTGTAATATGACACCCCACCACCACTAGCACCAGCACGTCTCTTGTGATTGACTTTTATTGTTTGAGAACAGGTCACTTCTTAACCTCTGTGTCTATAACAGTCTAGAGATAAGCTATACCGTATGTATGACGTGCAGAACTGCTGTCCACTCTGTTGTGTTTTCTTTTTTGTCCTCGGTGAGTTAATTTTAGCAAATTAATGGAAAACATGCACTAAAATTGGATATGTACTTATTTTCACAAAGCATGTAATTCAGCTGAGGGTGTTCAAACCTTTGCATACAAGGGTTAATAATGTTTTTATGCATATACATAGGCTAGGAAATCAAGCTACTGGGTTTGAGTATAGGCAGGGCATTAATGTGATCCATACTGGGGAAACTAAACATCAGTTATTCTGCTGTAAACTACACAACAAATTGGACAGAAAATGGAAAATACATTTACATGATGCTGAAAATAATAAAGCGCAGACTGCGCTTGCATGACCTTAAATGAATACGCTTTAAACATTATCTCAAGGTGATGCAATCACCTCAAGCCTTCCTCGTTAGCAGCGTGACTGCATACGTCATTGATCCTGAGAGTTATGGTTTCATATGAAAAGGAGATTGAACTTAAGAGGAAATGGCATAAGCAAAGCTCCAAGGCCGATTTACGAAATCAATGCCTGATGTGGACATAAAAGAGGAAGGTAAGTCATCTAGTAAGGCTTTCTCATGCTGAGACATCTGTTTTAGTCCTTATTGATATAAAGACAGCATTGATGCCAAGGTTTTTGGTCAGAAGAAGGTTGATTCCTTCATTACTTTGACCTTGCTTTAACATCCCACTCTTTCAAGCAGAAAGGTTCTCCTTTTCTGTGATGACTTTTACCTCTTTGTTGTGCCCTTTTTGTCAAGCGCATGTTTCAGAATCACCCCACTGTACTAGCCCAAGAAACAAGGCCCTGGAGAGTAACAGTTAAAATATTACAGAGAGCTTGCTGCTTCAACATGCCTGTGTATATACTGCCAAATGCTTCAAATTGTGTTGGAAAGCAGTTTTAATGTCACCTTGATAGTAGAAACACATCATACTGAAACACATCACAAGAGCACACTGTTAAAAAAAGCTTTGTCTAACTGAGCTACAATGATGCTAGGTAAGATGCATAACTGACAGTTGATTCAGTCATACAGAAACTCCCAGATTTGTGTAGTGGTTCCATGGTTGGAAGAATTCTATCACTTTCTTCAACGATACGTTTTCAACTGATGCTGCATTTTCTTACAATAAATTAGACTGGCTGATGCAGAGCAGATAGACTCCTACTCTGTCCATAGAAAGACATCCTAATTCATGCTTCTAATGGTCCTTAATAACCTGCAGACTTTAACAGACCTCATTTACACTGCATAAAAAGCCCCTGGAACTGCTGGGGCAACTTCCCAGAGATTTTGGTTCACCTGTGGAGGGGGACATAGGCCTTTGTGTGAGTCTGGCGGCATCCTCCACCGCCAGAGCTTTCAAGTCCATAATTAGTCTAGGACTCCAAAAAGTGATGCATGACCTTCCGAAACGAGCTACTACAATTGCAACTACTGTGGGCCGCCGTGCCCAGCGAAAAAATACTCCAAAGGGGATTTTTTTCCTTCCTACTTTCAAATTCAATAAAAAGTGTTGTTTTTGGCAGTCAGCCCAGAGCTGTTAACATAAGAACGGGCTCCCTCTGAGCAGCGGAGAGAGAAGCATGCGCCACGGTGCCCACAGGAAGTCTGCAGCAAGCTAGAGGGCCTCTTCAGACCATGCCAACACACACTGCACCTCAGGGGACTGGGGCCGGGGCCTACACACACACTCCTCTGCACATACACACTGTACCACAAAGAAGGATCTGGTTTAAAGCCACAATCACGGATGGGTAAAGTGATTTTATTTACATTAAGTGTCTGGCAGTGGGAATGCTAGAAGTTTTGATTTCATTCCATACAGACAATCATGTGAAAACAAACCACTAAGAGCTTCTAAGTGTAATTTTCAGTACACTGGTTGCATCTAGCATTATGCAATCCTATGATTTTCAGACAATCTACAGTTCCCCGATATCTTATTTCAGCAGTTTCAGAGTCAGGTCAACGCGTGGTTATAAACATTCCTAATCGTTCACATTATCTTCAGTTATATTGCTGTAGCATAGTCCAAGCAAGTAAGAAGATCGGTGTGGGCCACTTTACTTGGTGGCCTATAGAGTCTTTTATGTAGCTTGTCAAGCATGCAATTCAATTATGCTTCTAGGGAACACTCATGGGATGTAGTACATAGATATAGGTGATAAGCTTGTTTTGCGTACATTTACTCACTAATGTCCCCTTAAACTGCAATTCTCGTTATTATATCTTAACATGGAACAGATTATCTCGCCTCCGCAAAATGGTACTTACTATGATAATGTACGGGACATGCCAAAATCGATTATTTTGTAGTTTCTGGAAGCAATGTTGGGAATTCAACCAACTCCAACAGACACAAAGGGTCTGCGTGATCCACAAAAATGAATAAGCTCAGTTTCTTCGGTTTTTCCTTTGAAGAAATGCAACCAGCGTGTGACTAAAGCATCCAGTACAAGCCAGGGGGAAAATTACTCCAGATCCATTATCAGCACGTCATTTAGATTTGAGAGCCATTGTGTTGTCACTATTTTTAACGGCATCTGGAGAAACACTTTACCATTATTCGTACCCTGGGTTGTTGTTAGGAAATGTTTATTTGTCTGCGTTCACCCAAAGGCCAACGTTCATTGCTTTGATAAAAAAAAAAAATTACCATCTAAAATTATGGCACAGTTTCGTGCTTTGTCTGCGATATCACTCTATGGCAGGCAAGAAGCTAAAGGTCACTCACTGTGTGTGTTAGGTGTAAAACTTTGAGGCTTAGACAGAACATGATGACAGTAGGCCTGAAAAAATAATATCAGCTTAAGAGCTCCTCAGGATGTGGTTTATTGATGGATGATCAAAAAAGAAAATGTCAACTTGGAAAACAGCACGGAAGAAAGTTATTATTTGTACATTAATTTATCATACAATCACGGCATGTCCTCCCAGAGCAACATATATGATTACATAATTTGACCTCCAAATCCATCATCCAATTCCTGGAAACAGTTCCCACATCTCGCAGCGTATAAAAACTGCACAGCACAGCGTTGCATTTGTTTATCTGAAAATTAAACCCCACTATTCCAGCTACCTAGCTTGGATGTATCTTCCACTAAAGGCTCTCCAACAGTCATTTCTGCAGCAGGCTCAGAGGCACTGAGCTTATATTACACCTCATTTCACCTCTGCAGACTCACTATCACACATTTATTTGGAGAACGAAAAACAGGCGCACATTTTTGGCCACCCACAGAGGAACGTCCATGCATTTCCTCTGATTACTTATTCCAGCAACATGCCCAGGATGAAATAAAATGAAACCAGACACCCACATTCAGGGCCTGATTTAGTGCCTAATGCATGACGTGACGACGTGATTTAGACTCTGACCAGAATGAATGGAGGTCTCTGGGATAGAAGAACTAAATGCAAAGAAACACAACAGAAATAAAACTGAGCCATAAACAGTGGTGCGCTGATATGCTGTGTATCCACTGAACAATAATAATAAATAAATACGGTGAATTGCATTCAGTCAGGAAGACAACTGGATTTTCTACGTAGTTAAATACATTTAGGTAAATGGTTTGTCACTTTCTTGTATCACCACAGTAATATGATCTGTCAGATCAATGAAACTTGATATCATGAAAACATGATTGGTTGAAAGACGGATTTGGTTCAGGCAGCAGATCATTTTACCATTTTTTCTAGTAAGTTTTTGCATCTAGACCTCCATCTGTTACAATTAACCTCATCCATGGGATTACCCGCAACATTTTATATCACTGAACTATTCAGAAATGCTAGGTGCTTAAAACACCCACTTTTTTTCCATTTATAGCAGAGATGTGTGGGTAGCTTGTATTAAATGTTTTGGGGAAAAAAACATGTTTTAGACTGTGGTCCTTGATCTCTTATGCAAATTACTGAAGCTGGCTCAGGCCCATACCTCCTTCATTTATTATGGAAATACGTCCAAGCCAAACCCACTACAGACCCACTCTTTGACCTGGAAAGAACATTTAGACTTGTCTGTGAAACATCTAGCAACAAGATGCTAACAAGTTCTGAATGTGAATATTCTTCAGATACATGGGCAGACGTTTCTACGGGGTAGCGGCAACTCCTTTAGTCAATATGAGAATGAATGTAAAAAGCAGATGGCTGACTCCATCCCTCTCTCCTTCATCTCCAACTCACTTTTTTCTTCTCTCCCTGTACTTTTCTCTTCCTCTCACACTACCAGTACTTCTGCACACACACACACACACACACACACACACACACACACAAACAAACGCACACATTCATCTCCCCTCCTTCCTCACACTTTCTCTGCCCATCTGAAGAGTCTGCTTGTCTGCTGGTTGCGGCTTGGAGACGACACCTCTCTCTTCCCCTCAGTCAGAGTGTTCTCTGGCAGTCAGGGTGTAAAGTAATGACTGGTCAGGAAAGCAGATCCGCCAGTGCCTCTTCCTGTCAGCAGACATGTCAAGGTGAACTTGGGCCTACTTAAATAACCAGCGCCGCTGACCCCTTCACCCGAGCTGGGCATGAAGATTAAAGGACGCCGCTCATTTACAAGGGCAAAACAGGCGTTTTTTACTGCATTTACATCTGTGGGTATTTTTATGTTCAGATTAGCTGGCTTTGCTGGGCCGGCTTAATTTGGATATGCTTTGCAGGAGGTCTCTCTCTCTCGCTCTCTCACTCCCCACCTCTCTCTCTCTCTCCCCACCTCTTTCCCTCTCTCTCTCTCTCTCCCTCAACTCTCTCTTTCTCTCTCTCTCACACACACACATACACACATACACACACATACACACACACATACACACACACACACATATATAGAGGAACATTCTTTGATCCAGCCCGGTCTACATTGGTCTGTCATCAGGCAGCACACTGGGCGTTCTCCGAGTGCCCCTCATGCCAGGTGCTTGATGTCCACCACAGACCTGTGGAAGTCCAGACACTAGAGGCACTCTAACGAGCCACGGTGGAACATATGCACTAAAACACTCCAAATATGTCTGAACACCACTGCTCATGCTTGACTTTCCATCTCTACCAGTTCCACCAGTGTGAGACAATTCATGTCTTAACGTGGTTTATTTAGTTATTCATTTATATGGTTATTAATCTTTGAAAATGCTATTTGGCAACTGCAATAAATTCTTGCGAGGCAGTTACAAATCTAATAAAACTAATATTTAAATCATGTATTACGTACAATGTGGAGAAGTCTAAATGGTCCATAGTCTACATCCCATTAACTACACAAATGTTTGTGTGGGTTTTTTTGTACCACAAACAGATTTTTATATTTCATTTATTGCATCATTATTTTATTAGCCAACTTCTTTATTCCTTTGAAATAAATCCCTTAGTGCTGCACTTGTGCCTTTAATACTGATGTTAAGTACATTACCCTGTTTCTGAGTGGCCTTGTATTAAGAAGCACTCTTTAACACTCTTTCACTTCAGCGAGAATGGAAGGAGCTTGATTGCTGTAAGCCAACTAGGCAGACACAAGTAAGTGCATGGCTTTTTGTGATGTCACAAAACCCATTAATTCTAAATGGGCTGTTTTTTCATCCAAGTTCACACTTGTGGGCTGCACTGGTGAGTGAATATTTAAACATTAAACTATGTTTACATACCACATAAAACAGTTATTTCAAAGAAGTAAAGAAAATAAATGGGCCCTTTAAGAGGTTAAAGAAACTCCTGAGTAACTTATAAATCACTGACAGAATGGACATTTTCCATCCAAATACTTCTTCAGTTTCTTTAAAACACATGTACTTAATTAACGAGTGGCAGTGGCTGTACTGTCCTGTGCAGTGGCTGTAATGTCCTGTGCTTTGTTGTTGCTAGCGCATGGGGGTCACTATGAAAAATATGCCATACTCAGAGACCCTGCAGTCCAGCTCCGGTTACACACACACTAGATATGGTTTCCCCTCGGCCACTGGCCAGGTAAACTGTCAAAGCTTACTTCCTGTAGCGGAGAGGTGCGGCTTTAGAGGCCTTTATCCTCTGGCCCTTCCTGCCGTCCTCGCTCGCTTTTTCCCTCGTGCTTAATCCTCGCAGATGGCCAGAGACATGAGACTGTGCCCTGCTCTTTCCACAAGCCAGCAGCGCTCATATCCAGCCTGGATCTCCAGAGGAGTTGTCACACTAGGGCGGGTGATGCACACATCCAAAGATAGATCCTTTAGCCCAACTCTCATGACCCTGTGTATTATCTCTAATGCCAGCCGATGTTTGCCCGTAGTCTGATTTCAATCACAAAGCAGCCAAATCCTTTGGGAGTCTGATTTCTTTGGTGAGGCGGAAATGAGCGTGATGGGGGTGCGTGGTGTATAGAGGTGAAGGGGCAGCGGTCTCTTTCTTCTTCTCCTCATTCCTGACGCTATGTCCAAGAAAGTGCCATTCAGCCCCTCAGCAAACAATGTGTGGATTCAAGAAAACTCGGGGGCTCAGGCCTGGACTCAATCTAGCTGTCATGGACGTTTTCCTGTTCTCTGACAAAGCTGCGGGCTTCTGTCCTTCAGGGAAATCTCTCAGAATATCCATTGCAATGCCATCACCATCTCTAGTATTTGTTCTCACCTAGGTTATAGATGTGTTTTGTTTCCCATGGTGATGCAAACACTATAATAATGCAGGCCATCGGTGCGGTACACACTTCCATAAATCACTCGCATTGTACTATACACTATACCTGTTTTGCCAAATCACTCAGGCAACAGCGGAGGCTCAAGCCATTGCAGCACTATGACACACGTCCTGCTATCTAGGACACTATCACAGTGATGCCAAATGCTGAATAATTATGTTTACACAGACTCATGTGCTGCTCCAAAAGCTACTGAGGTCACAGCACAGTTTTGGAGCAGGCATGCCAAGCATTTTCAACCGGTACAAGAGTTACTAACCACCCTGATGCGTGACGTTTGATTAATGTGAGTGGGCTCAAAGCTATGTTACAAACAGGATGCATGCCTGGCACCACACAAGACAAGACATTTTAATTGCAGTGGAGCTGCTATACTGCTGCTAAATCTACTTTTAAAAAAATAAAGGATTTTTTTTTAAAACAACAACCACAGAGCAAGACAAATTATTGGCTGCTATTTCTGAAATCCATGGAACAGCTAAAGATAGACGGCTAACATGTGACCGTCTGAATGAAGTAAGCTGAGGTGATACACTAAAATTTCATTTCAACACATTGATACCAGAGAGCACAGACACACATAGGCGAAGTACATCTTTCACACTTCACCGGCTACCCTAGTAGACCAAACAGTGGCCAAAGTCATATAAACATAGGAGAGATTATTCATGGCAATTTGAAATGAACATAGAGTGGGTATCTGAAAGTATTCCACAACTGAAAAGGCATTTCCATTTGTCATCATAAAAGCAAATGTGCGTTGTGTCACAGATAATGAGAATGGGTCAAAAAGGATTTTAAACAAAGAACAGTTCTGTAAACGTAACAGCTAATGCAACGACTGGTATATAAAATGAAAATCATTTAAATGTGTTGAGAACACTTTTCAAGAGGGCATTGTCAAGAGTTCACTCACAGCGCAAGCATATTTCTTCCGTAGCACTTTGGCAAGCTTTCATTATATCCCTTTTGAAAATCTACATACGTAACGCTTGATTGACAGCTACCTCACTGAGAGCAGTGCATCCACAAGTGGTCTCATTCGTTGGTAGGGACTTTTAGAATAAAATACATTTGTGAGTGTTTCTGTGTTTCTGTGTGTGTGTGTGTGTGCGTGCGTGCGCGAGTGAGTGAGTTACGTTTCATGAGGGGCTTCTAAGGGCCACCGACGGGGGCCACTACTGCCTTCCCTCAGTACTCAAAATAAACAAAGGAATGGGAGCTATCTGAACACTGCCCACAGAAATGATTGACAGGCAGCAGCTGGAGGCAAGAGAGTGCTACATATGCATTCATATTCATACAGTAATAAAGTATCCATACACATACTGTAAAGCTTACATGTATACAGTGGTGGAAAATGGAAGAGATAATACGGGTTCAAAGGATATGAGGTGACATCTTATCTTATACTGTGATTGGATAAACAGTCTTGCAAAATTGTTAAATACCTTGGTATCAGAACCCATTTTAGTTATAAACTGCAGTTGGCTTTAAACAGCAAACATATGATAAAATGTTCAAAAATAATCTTTGTGTTTGTTTGTTTTTTTCTTTTAAGTGATTTTATATAGTGTACATCCAAGGCAACTCAGTGAATGTACCTCAAATACAGACACAGTCAAAATTATGATAGTAAATCATCAACAGATTGTTCAGTCGACGGTGATGCCACATCCATCCATAGACGGGGTCCAAGGAAGAAGAATTGGCCTTGCTTGGCCTCTGTCTCTCTGGGTAGGGTGGCCCTGTGTGTCTCCCATGATGCTAGCCAATGTGGACATGACTAAATTAGGAAGAAAACCGGGTAGAAAATGATGGATGGGTCCCTCTCATTTATCTTTTTTTAAAGATCAGTGGAAGTGGTCATGGCTAGATCTTGATCAACGATCCAAAATCATTCAGTGACCACAAAATCTAGCTTTTGATCATCTTAGGCTACCCATGTCCCGTGTCCTAAACACCACTGAAAGCCTGTGGGGTGAACAGGGAAGGAGAAGAAGAGGAGAATTCAAAAGAGATTTGTACTAAGGACTGATCACGGATAGCTTGCTCTATATTCTCATCAAAAATCATGCCAACTATTGTTAGACACACACACACAAACATCTGTCTATCTATCTATCTATCTATCTATATATATATATATGTTAACACATTATGATCACGTTAACGTGTTATTTACTTAACGCCGATAATTGTTTTATCGTGGCTTAATGCAGGTTTTTTAAAATCCTTTTATTTTGAAAGTTTGCAGCACGCAGCTCTATGTCTTGGCTGGTTTTCGCGAGGTTCAAACGGCTGGTTTACGTGACGCTTGACCATTGCAATAACGGGGACTTTAATGGTTAATGGCTATAATGGTTCCACCTCCCTGCTCTGGACTCTAAGTGGAACTTGTTTTTCTGTAACAAACTAGATAAAACATGAACACCCTGGCAGGAGCAAATAGCTTTGGTTTTATATTTGATTTGATTACACTAATGTTTACGTTGAGATTTACAGAAATATTTGAACTGCAGCTGTGTGACTGTGTTAAAGGGAACACTGCTGTTAAAAAGCTCCTTATTTGTTTTAAGTGTTTGTAAACCAAATGTTATTGCACTTTTGTTCATATAGCAGTACTATAAAATAAAAGTGCACAGTCCACTACTTTTATATATACATATATATATATATATATATATATATGTGTGTGTGTTTGTGTGTGTGTGTCTGTCTGTCTCACAATAGTTGGGTTGGCATGCCTGCACTTACTGCTTATGTATATGCAGTTTATTAGGAAAGTAAACACAACCCTTTTAATAACAGTTTTACTTTTCTTAGACTAAATTTAGTTCAAATTGCATATCCATCGCTAACACCATATCTAACAAAGCACCTGCACTGCCTGTAGCAATCTACCCTAAATGTATGCTTAGACTGGATGAGTCAGATTAAAATAAAACACAGACCAACTGTCTGTCAAAAATGGCAGAATGTACAAAAAGTTGAATTTAAGTGGGCTTACGGTGAGACCAGGAAGTCTCTCACAGTAAAGTCATAAAGTACAAACACACACAAACACAGACACCATCTGGGACATCCGTCCAGTTAACACACTGATGACTACTACTGATGGGCCAATTAGCATTCAGACGTGTGTTGTCTCCTCTCTTTCTCTCCCTTTCACACACCATTTTAGTTAATGGCTCACACCTGGAGTCTGTGGTGTGGAAAAAAAGTGTCTGTGGCGTTGTAGCTACAGGGCTGTCACACTCCTGAAAGATATTACAGTCAAACTAGAGCCTCTTTATTGAATAGGATAAAGAGAGCTAACAGCTACACATTGTAAAAACGGGTTTGTCATTTGAACTTAAACAAGTAAGAAACCTGGCTTCCTTAACATGTCGAGTATGTTTCGATAAGTTAATGAAACATTACAAAACAGAATATTAAAAAACTTATGGTCAATATTCATATGTGACATTACATATGACATTCGCATAAAACTTTCATGACAACTGACAAAAAAAGCTATGTACACTTTTAGAAAAAGACCTTATAAATAAAACGACTATTCATTGGCATTTATCCATATTCGTGATTTTGCATTAACAGTTATGACAACTGACGCGTATTAGACTAAGCCTTTATAAATACCTGTATAGGTTCATGTTATTATTGAAGGGTGCCATGTAGTCTTATGAAATCTGCTTTTCAGTAAAGTGTTGCCAAAGATTCTGTATTTTCACTTTCACATTCTCGCCTGCGCTTTTTCACTGTTATATGTCTGACAATACTGCCACTCATATTTCTCACACATTGTGTGTTTACACGTGTTACATTTGTATAAGTCAGGTTATCTTGTAGGATACAATGTATGTTCTTGACCAAATATCACATTTAATGCTGCATATTGTAATTTAGCTTTCAAACAGTGCAATTTGCTTGTTTGCATGTTACAGCTCTCAGAAAACATCACCATCGCAAAGGCCAACATTGACCAATGAATAATATGTTGTGTAACCCAAATACACATGACTCTACTGAGCCAGGCTGACTTGTTATCCACCAGCCACAGATCTTCTTGATGGTTCAGTCTGCTCTGGAATGCCCAGATGATGCCATCCCGTCCCTCTGGTTTGCATCATAACCCACCTGACACGAGTGAAAGCCAGTGGCTGCCAGCAGCACCCGAAATATGACTGCACCTGTCACCACAGCGATGCCAGGCCAGGGGCACAAGTGCACTCTGTGGGTTTGTGGTAGGATGAACGAGAGAAGGACTGTTACTGTCAGCCAGCTTTCAAATCGCAGAGGGAAATGGAATCTAACTGATCAAGTATACATCCCGCAACCACACCTAACAATAGGGGTCTTCTCATATACCTGCCAGACCAGAACAGGAGAGCGATTTTGTGAATGGAATTCTCGAATAGCCTTCATCAAAGGCTTAACCACAAAGCAAATTTTACTGAATACTTAGAAACGGCTAGTATAGACCTATTCACCACACCAGCACAGGTGTGTTACAGCTACTAGGTTGGGTTGAAGGAGGAATGGGTGGATTCAGGCGCATTATCAGACATACCTGGTGGGCACAGACAGCTGTGGGGGGCATCTCGAGTCTCTCGAGTCTTCGGCAGACGTGACGCTAATTTCTGCAAAAGAATAATGAATGTTTGGTTATCTGAAAGCAGCAGGCATAATCCAGCACATATATGAAAGAGAATAAAAGAATAACAGCAAAGTAGGCCTGTCCTTTTTTAAACAGAATTCGCCAGCTGGCCTGAACAGATAAACAATAGAGTTAGAAGTTCGACCTTTACCAGGGACACGCCATACATTCCCCTTGCATAGCAGTTGGAGCCATTCATGCTCTCAGCAGAGGCACGTTGGTGTGCTCTGGGTGTACTGACAGGTGCAACTGTGTTGTTAGTTACTTTATTAACAATATCAGTCGAAACAGTAGATCTCACCGTTGTTACATTCAATGGGAGCTCCATTTAAACTGAAACTGATTTTTATTGTTTCAAACATCAACTTTACATTTGCCATAATGACATATTTTCCTACTCTCAGAGGTCAGTTAAGGCTCAGCCATGAGGGACAGCCACAGTTGGGTGGTAACAGATTACACGTAATCAGGATTATGCAATCAGATTACAAAAAATAAGCAACTGTAATCAACCCAGATTACATCTGAAAAAAAGTGTCATTAGATTATAGTTACTTTATCAAGGATTAGTTGATTACATCTCTTTAGTGCAATGTTAAAACTGAACTGTGGACAACTGAAATACTTTTCACAGTAACCAGTGCTGTTAAAGCACTTCTGACCTGTGGGGTATCTCAAATGTGCTCGACTCTGCGGTGTGGCAGAAAGAATGGTGTCGAGTCAAGATGGAAATTTCAAGTACTAGCACTCCCTCCAAAATAGCCTCACTTCCTGGCAATATCACCATCATTTTGCCTCCAAAAATGAGCAAAACAGGAATGTCAGTTGAAGTTGTGCAAGCCGAAAATAAAATTGCTGTCATCTGCAAATACCTAAACTGAAGAATTTACCGAGGTAAGTTTCCTTTTTAGTTGCTAGTTAATGCAGCAGAAAAAACTGGGATAGGTTTATCTTTGCTACAGAATTTAGTTTCTGCCGGTTTTCTTGCAGTGCTCATCAGCTCATTTGTCTGCTATAGTATTATGGTTGATAATGGTAGCTATAGATTAGCTCATTAGCTGACAAATACACATACTGGATCTCGAAAACATGGATTTAGCCATGCATAATGTTACCCAATACGAGTGTATGTAGTCATAGGCACTCCTATCTTCAGGCACTTTCCTCTAAAAAATACAATTTTGAAGGGGATGTTTGATTTTCAGTGCTGTATTTTATAATCCAAAAGTATTCAGATTAGATTACGCTACTAAGTACAGAAATGTCATGTAATCTGTATTCAGAAACAGACTACATTTCAGTGTAATCTCACCTAACCCTGGAAAGAGGCTGCAATTTTGAAATAGTCAAAATTACAAAACTACAATCCATTGTCTTTTTAAAACCAGGCAATTGGCTGTAACCCAAGATAATAACAGTCAGATTATAATTTCTAACAAATATCCACTACTACTTAAAAAAAGACGAATAATAATTTGTTATTGCATATATTTTTGTAATTTAACCCAAATATGGTGATATATCCGCTTTATATCACATTTTTCACTCTATTTAGTCATTTCCTACATCAATAGTCAAACTGTAAAGTTAATGCAAAGGTCGGTAAATGTGTCTGAGCAGTGATAAAGGTGGAGAAGTTATGCCCCAATCTCTGATGCTACAACACTAGTGCTAAATCATGCTATCAGACATTTTTCTACTGTCCCGGTTTATGTTAAACACAAATCGTTCCAGGGGTTTATTTGGTTGATACTGGCAGCCCCTCTTTCCAGCTGCAAAAGTCTTTACACAGACCAACTTCAGACACTACGAGTCAGAATATTTTCTCCACAACGCTGAAGTCAGCTGGGTACAGTCAGCCGTCTTGTAAAACAGAAATAGGGCTTGTGACGATTGATAAGAAAAGGACGAGCAGAAGAACAATGTCATGACAGTATGCTGTAAAGGCTGGACTAAGCAGCAGACCTTTCCTGAGCAGGCTCACTAAGACTTGAAAAATGGATTATGATTTAAAAAGCGTGCACACTCTGTCCAATCCATTTCTCTCAGGAAGTATTGTGCATTACACTTTTCAAAACCCTTTTGTCATCTACAAATGTGGAACAAATTCACACATTTTCCAGCGTCACAGCTGTAACATGCAAGCAAATGAAAGATTCATGCGCAAATGAATCTACAAGAGCAGTATCAATTCAATATGGTTTTACTTTAATAGCAAGGTGAAGTAGCTTACTTTAATAGCTTAAAATGTGAAGTACTCACGCTAACTTAAGAAGCCTTAATAAGGAATGATGATAGGCCATAAAACATAATAAACAAAGGGAAAAATTATGATTCTTCTTATTATTAGTAGTCCTAATAATAATAATAATAACAATGTCTGTGGGTGTTGTGATGTGTTGTGAATGGAGAGGTGGTGGTAATGGGGCAGCTGCTGTCTGTGTGTGTATTAGAGATGGCGTTGGAAGAGAGATGACATTCTCCGCCTCACTGCCTCCCGCTTCAATGGTAACCTGAACCTGGTTTTTGATCTGGTTTTAGCGTTCTATTTTAAAAGGATGACAAAACATGATACAATTCCAAAGTCTCATTACTACTAAGACCCCCGCACTTTGCTGCCAGGGAAACTGCATCTCTCGTCCTGTGTCTGATACACAAAGGAACAGCAACAGCAAAGTCGTTGGCCTTCTCTTAAATTGTCGCATTAAACATAAGCCAAAGTGGAATGAGTTACAATTTAGACCTGTTTAAGTGGACAAAGATTAAACCTAATCTTGGACTTAAATGCAATGTCGACAGTGTTCCTCCATTAAAAATCACATTAAATCCAGGTGCAACCTTAATCTGAGTCTCCGAAACCAGCCCCACACTGTTATTTACTTGGATGCACAGCTCTGGGAAACATATTTTAATTGATATACTTTTATATTATGTTCTTCCCACTTTTCTTTACACTTCAGTTACAAAAATGGTTAATTAAGGAAAAAAAACTGGCATCATTCCAAAGAACCCTTTTCAGCACCATGAATACATTTCAAAACTAAACCAAATCAACCTACCAGTGACCATTAATTCCATTAGAAGTCATTTTCAGCACTAGCCAGGCCCCAGAGTGAGTCACACCTTTACTTGAGGCGCTTTGCAGCACTGAGACAGTCTGGCTGCTTCTCTTCAGTCTGCTTCGCTTCACTAACGCACGCTGTAGGCCGTTTGCCCCGCCAACCTCTGTGGTCCCCAAAGCTTTGCTAACTAAGAGCAGAGATTCCAAAAGCAGCATTTTCTGCTGCCCAGAACACATCAGGACAGAATATACTTTACACACTGCTGGGTGACAGACCATTGGAGGCCAGAGTGAGGAAAGCGTGGCTGCAGGAGACAATATATCCCACTTTTCTCCACCTCCACTGTCCCAGACTCGGACCCGCTCAAAACACTGTATGTGAGGCTGGTGTTGAGCCTGTTGAGAGCACTTACAGCTTGATCAGAAATGTGAAACAGGCTGCTTTTAGGTGAGATAATGGCCTGTGCACTAAACTATTTGGGTATGAAGGCATTATAAAGTCTCTGAGGATATCTGATTTTGCTTTCTTACACCTCTCCTAAATTCTCCTGACAGGTTTTGATTTCGGTTTTTCCAGTGCATTCCAACAGAAGCCTCAAAAAACATGTGCAGAAACTGCTTTTAGGAAGGCAAAAACAACAGCATTAGCAAGGTAAGGGCTGGTTGTAGGGCTGAGAGGTGACGAATTATAGAGAAACGTGCGGAACGCAATATAAAAAAGCAGCGCAGCACATTAAAGAAAGTAAGATCATCCAATGTGTAAAACAGAAATATACACTTAAGTTGACTCACAGCATTTTCAGTTGAATCATGCTGGAAAATGTTATTTAAACACAGGAATGAATCAATACTTGAAACTGCATTGTGCCAAAAACAAACAAGTAGCAGTGATTTTGGCAGCTCACTTAGATTTACTGTTATTGATTACTTATTTGGAGATCATTGAGAGCATTAGACCCAAACGTCTGAAATACTGTGGCTGTAAGAGCCTGAGTTGAGAGGTGCACTGAGTTGTTTGCCTGATGGTTTGTCAGTGAATGGGTTCAAAGCGTCATTACGAGTCCAGCTGTTCCTGGTGAAAGTGAACGCCGCATAAACAGAGTTAAACTAACAAACAAAGAGAAAGGGGCCCTCGAACAGGAAGAGGAACTTGTTGGTATAGCTGTGGAAGTTGCCAGGTGCCTTAAAAGTCACACGGCCCTTTAAACTAATTAACTGGGGAAGGCAGTGAAGGTTTTTTTAAAGGATCTCTAAGCTTCTATGATGCGAGAAATGACATTTCCTCCGGAAAAGAGAGATTTAACTCCTGTCTACTGTGTGATTGTTTTATTGGTTTTGCCCCATCGGCTTTGTTGTTGGAAGCATCACTTGAATTGAAGAAATCAAATGGGTCAGAAATCATAAACACAATTAGTTTTCTTGATCATGACATCATTTGGAAGCTCTTATTAATTTTCTTAGCAATGATGCATAACTGAGAATGCTATGGTCAATAAAATGGTCCATCCAACACCAGGTCAAGTCCTCACTATACAGTGAGTAAATATTGCAGAATGCTCTTGTTTCTGTTGAAAAGGTTTATTTTAGCTACAGCATCTAAAAAAGAGGACCATTTGACCATACATTATATGAGTCTTGGTCAGTCCCAGCTAATAAGCAATTAGGATCAATAAGGTTTCCTAACACCAGCTTCACTCTGGTTCATCACGCAATGAACAAACAACTGGCTGAACTTGCAAACTGAATTCGGCAGCATCATCACAGTGAGCCCCCAGGTCCACTCACCTCTTCTAGCATCTGATCCAAACGACTTAGGAGAATGGGTTCCACCTGCTCGAGCGAGATCCAGCCTGAAAGCTCGGGATCTCTTTGCTTCTCCAGGCTGAGCACCTTGGACTGCAGCTCCGAGGTCCTCAGGTACACCAAAAGGCAAATCCCAAACGCCACGAGGGAGAGCGCGGTGCTCACTGCCGCAGCGCACGCGTCCACGCGGTTTGTCCCAAAGCTCCTTCTGCACGGATGCTCGCTGCAAGTCCTCTCCGCGTTGGACGCACGGGAGCCTTTCCATTTCATATCTTCTTCCATCGTCGCGAGCAGCATCTACTATCTACCTGTCCCAATCTGATCTCCCACGCGCTCTCTCCTCTACAGATCACTCATGAGACAAACACAAAAGTGATCTTTCAACATAAAGTGATGTTTCAGCAACATAAAGTGCTCAGCGTCCACAGTTCAGGAGTCCAGGAGTCCCTCGAGGTGTTTGTATAGTAGAGCCTCTTCACATGAGGGAGGAAAGAGAGTGTGAAAAAACAGATGGGGTTCAGGCTGAGCTGAGCAGGCGCATGCTGGGGTGTCCTCTGGGCTCGGAGCAGAGCTCTCACTGCGCTGCCGTGTGGATCAGTCGTGCCATTGGAGCTGAGTGCGAGCAGAGTGCTGGAGCAGAGGACGGACACTGTGAAAGGAGAGACGCTCCACGCTGGGCAGCGCGCTGATGGGCTGTGGTGGGCTCCTCCTTCTGATCTGGCCGGCCTGAACGGCGGGGCGGCGCTGGAGCTCCAGCTGAGCAGAGCGCGGATATATTTAGGAGCCCAGAGCCCAGATGTAAAAACTCAGCCTTTGATCTCCAGGGCGCAAACAGTACCTTCAGCGCTCACTCTCATCAGTTCCTCTTGTTTGGCACATGCTCGAATGTAGATGTTTTCAGTGACCTTCACACTTTATTAAAGTCAGAAATTCAATTAGGCAATCTCAGTGAATCTACAATCATTAGTTGGCATTTTGCACAGTGAGCATGCTGGTCTGGTCGCAGTAAGCCAGGCACACCAGTTAATGTGTTTTTTCTTCTTTTATTATTGGATTAGTTATGATTTGGTATTATTTATTCATGGGTTTATATGGATATTTTCTTTATAAGGTCAGGCCCCCATATTTTTTTATTTTAATGGAGCAATATTCTTTGAAAGGCTATACAGGATCTGTACAATTGAGTCCATTTTTACAGTTATGACCTTACATTACATTTAAATTACATTCATTTGGTAGACGCTTTTATCCAAAGCAACTTACAATACGAGAAAACACTCTAGTTTTAGGAGAGTGTGAGAACCAGAGGGGAGTACTAAAATTTTTATGTAAGAGAAGTGCCCGATAAATGAGTCTGGACTGGAGTCTGAATGTGTAGGGATGGCAGAGCCAGACGATGTTCCTTGGAGGAACAGAGGGAGCAAGTAGGTGGCTGGGTGATGACCCAGATGTCACTCTGTACGCAAGAGTTTGTGACTTATTTTGGGCAGCTATGGGTAGCCAGTGCAGGTCGACCAGCAGTGGGGTTACATGCAAAATTTTGGGTTGGTTAAAAACCAGCTGAGCTGTTGCATTCTGAACCAGCTGTAAAGGTCTTACCATGCAAGCTGGAGGACCCACCAGGAGGGCACCTTCTAAAAACTATTCTGCATACTCAAATTATACTGAAAATAATTGGTAGAATATTCCATTAACAGCATTACAGTTATGTGCTAAACCAGTATTCAAACGGTGATTAAAACCCTGCACAGATGCCCAGTCTATTGCAGGGCACACCTAGGGGAATCTCCAATTTATGCATGATGGGTTTGTCTTTTGAATGTGGGAGGAAACTGAAGTACCCATGCAGTCACAAGGAGAACCCTCAAACTACCCACTGCACTCCCATGCCACACATTACAGTTATTCACGTAGCTTGATCTCTTGTTAAGAGTGACTTACTCCACTAACAGTGGAAGCCAGACTTAAGAGTACTCAGAGACACTGCAAGGATCTCTACACCAAAGACATTAGCACTTGATCTAGTTTAGTAACACAGTTAATTAATCAATAATTTACTGATTAATGTATTAAACTGCAATGAAATGGCATCAAATTTCTATTGAACCGTATTGCTTCTGTCTCACCTGGTCATACTGAAACCACTGAAAACACTGCGCAGTTGTAAAATTTCAAATGATATAAATCAACACAAACATAGGCAGGCTCAGTCACTAGTAGTGCAATTAAAAGAGACTTTTTCTTATTAGTTTAAGTGATCATTTCATGTAACAGCTCCTCTTGACATATGACCATGCAGAAACTGCAAACACCAAGTCAAACAACCTGCTGGGCTGAGAGAGACTGGCACATGGATTTACACCTTTATTAACATAATTGTGTTATTTACATCACCCTGGTATGACCTGGAGATGTATTGTGGTGCCTTAGTGATGGCAATAAATTCCTGAATCAGGTTGCTCTGCAAGTGAGGACTGCTGTGACCCCCAACCAGGACCACAGCTGCTTTGAGCGTTTCTTTTTCATTGCAAATTATACCCTGGGGTTGGAGTTAATAGACAAGACTTCCTTTTTTATGAACACATTTTAGCTGTCAGTTCAGTATAAAGCAGCCTAGCTCTTCTTAAAATTTGTAAAACACAGTGTGATATGTGTCCTGACCTGAGCGATGGACAGATAGGTTGCTAATTGTTTTCATTTACTGACATGAGTAAAGTAAAATTGAATGTGTACTTTGTTGTCACATTCTAGTCATTAACATTTAGTTACATATTCCATTTTAATGCCAAATGGACTAAGAAGTTCCATTGCAGTTCTATGCATTTTTGGCCTGCTACATATGTCCTTGTTGTTTGTTGGAAAAGTATTTCCACTGCTACACTCTGTCACATTTTGCACACTGTGCAGATCTTGCTTCTGTCTGTAATGTTTGTTTATTTGGAATATACGTTTCTTCGGTATATTTTTATTACCTTTGTTTAGTCATTCCAAATTTCTCTTTATTTTAATTAAAATTATTTGATAACTGTTTTGCACAGTCCTACAGGTCGATTCAGGGGCTCATTTCACAACATGCTGTACTTCTATAACTATGTATGTGACAAATAAAGAATCTTGAAACTTGAATCTACTCAAATCTTACTTCATGGAAGTAATGACTTGAGTGCGGCTTTAGTCCACTCTACACATCTCTGGTTAGGATCAGTTATTATTATCTCAAAGAGGAGATCAAGGGAAGCATTGCACATTTGAAGACAAAAGGACAGTTGTCCCCGCTACACAAAGTCCATGTGAGCTGGCTCTTAGAAAAGCATTTGGCAGTTGATGACTTGGAAAGGGCTGATTGAGCAGACTGAACGGCATCTTAATTCTGACCCTGAAATAAGGCCGGTGTGTGTGTGTGTGTGTGTGTGTGTGTGTGTGTGTGTGTGTGTGTGTGTGTGTGTGTGTGTGTGCGTGTGTGTCTG
>JBBPCX010000154.1:15195490-15242624 GCA_037974365.1 Hydrocynus forskahlii | reverse complement strand
CTCTAGTGTAGGAGTGATGGGTCTCAGTGTAGAAAACTCTAGTGTAGGAGTGATGGGTCTCAGTGTAGAAAACTCTAATGTAGGAGTGATGGGTCTCAGTGTAGAAAACCCCAGTGTAGGCGTGATGGGTCTCAGTGTAGAAAACTCTAGTGTAGGAGTGATAGGTCTCAGTGTAGAAATCCCAGTGTAGGAGTGATGGATCCCACTACTGAGGAACTCAGTTTAGAAGTTTTGGGTCCTGCTGTAGAAGAGAAAACACTTACTGAAGTAGAATCTTTGCATTATTTGACATTTCTTAAGAGATTCGTCGCACCCGCACACATCTCAGCAATCTGCTGAAATATCCTTTGGGGAACCAAAAGTTGTTCCATTCTGGTGTCGCTCCAAAGAATCCTTTAGGGCACTTTAATTTTCAATAAAATGAACTGGATACAAAAGAGTTTTCTTTTTTTCCTTTGTTCAAAATGATGTAGATGATGTTCAGACTTGTCTGCATCTCTGTGTGTTTGAAGACTTTGACAGCTGTGAGCTGGACGGAGATCAATTGAGTTAGAAAGAGGAGAGCAGAGAAACAATATGCCTTCCTGAGACAAAACCAAAGGATTTAAAACACAGATGCTGTAGTAGAGGCTTTCCTGCACCTGCTTCTAAGGTAGTCCACAGGGCTTTGCTGAAAGTCTGAGCTAATGATGTGCCACACCACCACAGAAACAGAAATCAGAAGAGACAGAAGAATTACTCTTCACTAGAGCTTTGAAAGAAAAACACTCGTTCATCCTTTTCCCTCCTACTTTCTACTAGATTATAGTTATGCAACTGCATGACACAGAAAAATACAGAAGCTTGCTGACTGTTGAACTGGAATGGGGTAAAAGCCAAAGAAAATGCAACTACTCTTTGTTACCTCTTGCATGCAGCTGAAAGACTTATGTATGGTAAGTGTTGCTCAGTAGCTCAGACGGGAAGACATGAATATTCCCCAGTGGAGCTGCCAACCTTTCTGTTGTTTTTTCTCACTGTCTGGAAGAATGGTTGATCTCTATGAAGGCTGCAAAAGTACTTGAATATTACACAATTTATTCAGTGTGAATTGTCCTTCAATCTTTCCCTTTTTCCACAATCTCTGAAGTTTGTTTTTTACCATGTTTTTGTTCTTTTATTGAAGCAAAAGCTCTCATTATGAAGCTGAAAGATTCAGAAAGATGGATCCAGTGATTAGAAAAGGTTGATTTCTCAATGATGTCAAGTGGCAGTTACAGAGTGAAATAATTTTATTGCAGTTACAATATTAAAGTAACCTGCGACAAGTACAGGTAGAATCCAGGTGACTTGATTTGGCTGCAAGGAAACTTGTTTTTCAGCTGAAAATTACTGCACGGGGACTATAAAAGAGAAAGGGTTCAAACAAAAATACATTACCTGTCTGATCCCTTAATGAGCAGAGAACAGTCATGTTTGTGTTTCAGGAGAAGAAGGGGATTTTTTACTGCTGTGAAAATAAACAACTGTCATGGCCACTTTCACCTTCCGTTTGTAGTACAAGAGACCAAAAGGACATTTGTTCATGGTTCGTGGCTGCCTTTGAAACCATGGTTCGTTCATTGCCTTTGTTGTTGATTATAGTAAAGGGGCTTGGGCAGGACAATATATTAACAAAAAACTTGAAAATACAAGTCTTCATTTCTACTTTATGCAGAGAGTAGGATTATGCTTGCTTTTTTTTAAAATGGCTCTTAAATGGCTCTTAGCTTAACTTAAGATGGAAAAAACTTACATTAGCATAACCTTACATTGTGAAGGTTCTATATTAAAAAGTTCTTTAGGGAAGTTATTCTTTAGCAGGAGAGCTAGAGGCTTACCGAGAGAAAGGGGCTTACAGATTACTCATTTTAACTCGAACTATTGTCCACAAGGGTCGAGCACTGACTTCTTACTAGCAATGGCAGCTTAATTTAGCAAAATATTACAGACATGCACATAACTACAAATATTAAATAACATCCGAAGGATGCAAGTAAAACATGCCCTTTTGGTGAGGAACACTAATTCCCGTTAAACAATGTGCATAGATGCCGGGCCATGTTTTTGCTATTAGAGGGCAGAGGATGGCTAATTGCCGGCCTGCAGCTAGATTCCACTGAATGTCAGCTGAGAAAACATGAGAGGTTGTCATGTAATCACAGCAATTGAAAGGCTAATCAGATGCCTCGAGAAACAAATTAGATTGGCAAGGATCAGTGAAATTCTAGCTTAATGCTGCTCACTCTGAGCACATTCATTTTGGACTGCACCTAAAACACATTTATTGTCCTGTTTCCTGTGAACTTTCTCGCTATTATCCTTTCACTGTGCCGTACAGAGCCATTTCTTTTCTGTTAAAAAGCACTGCCAATACACGCCCAACTAAATGCAGAGAATTAATATAATCACCACAACTGATAAGAGTAAAATTGTAGAATCAATCACTCATCTGTTTTTGAGTCTTCCATCGGTTCAGAAAAGCAACCCATATAATGTTATATAAAAGACAGCTGCTCAATAAATTCTGTTTGCCCTCAGTAGACCCAATTAAAAGCTGTGTTGGCCTTCTGTTGGCATAAATCAAGTTCCACACCAACTCCAGGAACCGCTGGGTCTTTACACACCTCAGCTGTCCATATTTATATTTAGTGTTGGGGGAAAAGCGAGCAATGGCATAAATTTTAAAGCTAGAGAAACCCAACCTGCTGTGTAGGCCATATCACAGCGTAAGAAGGGCTTGATATTTAAAAAAAAAAAAGCATGCTTAGCTGTTGTGTTCTTGACATGTCTCTCAGTATCAGGGTCCGATTCAAAACGTGGATGTTTCTGTAAAGTCTGGCACTGTAATAATTCGTAATAACATTTGTCAGCCCGTCTCCATGCTCACTTCTAGCAGGGCATTCCAAAGACAACTGCAGGATCCAATACACCAAACTACACTACACTATTCATTTTTTTTGTATATAATCATGTTAGCCTTAACCTTTGTGTGAAATATCTAATATCCATGTGCCTTTTTCTGGGTACTATATCTTGTGATATAGTCCATTTATTCCTCATTTCCTATTAGATAAATCATTACGTTAGTCTATTGTATTGCTCAAGGCTGTTGATATGGGATTTCCTACATGTCTTTCTAATGTTTTTTTTCCTCACAGCTCAGTTTTTTCGAATGCTTCTATTGCATAAGAAGTATCTTTACGTTGAAAGTATTAAAAAAATACAGCATGAACGACAGCACAACAAAGAGTCGGGGCTTTCCAAATCCCAGATGGCTGCTGAAGACGTTAAAGGGCGTTGATAAGATGGGCTACTGACAGCTGTAATGCAGATCAGACATGGCCGTTGAAGTATAAAACATCTGAGTACACATGACATGATAAAATCCATGTATACCACAACCATAAAAGCTATATCATAATCTTGATGTAAACAAAGTCATTGTGTTTGATGCCAATGAGAGAAAGTCTTTTGACCTGAAAGGATCACTTTGTTGTTTTATTGTGAGAACAAACAACATAGTGTCTTGGACTAGTTTGCTCGCTGGTGTGCCAGGCATTCTCTGAGCTGCTGTGAAAGAGAGCTGGTCCCTCGTTGTCAGCAAGTCCTCCCCTTAGGGACAGTGATTCTGGTCTGCCTGGGTCAGGAAAAGGGTCAAGTGATTATGCATCTTCCCGTTTGGGGTTCAGTGGGTACCACTTGCCATCTGGTTTAGTGGTTTAGTCTTTGATTGGAAATGTTTCAGAGTTTAATCACAGTAATTACTTTTCAATACAACATATCTGCCTCATTGTGCAGTCTGAAGACATTACTGACAGCTACAGCTAACTTAACATCACAATAGAGAATCACTGGTAACACAAAAAATACTGTGCCAAAAGTATTCGGCTATTTCAGAAAATGTGTAAATCTGTACTGTGAACAGTAAGAAGTTACACAAAGCATTAACATTAGAATAAATACAAATCAACATTGTGATTTTATGCGCATGTTACCTTAACCATTTACAAAGTTTACCCTTAGGAAGCCTAGTATTTGCAGTTCCCATCTAATACCCGATTTATCTAATGGATCATTCACAATATTAGATTATGTGTGTTGCAGAATTTAAATGAAACTTGTTTTGGGTAACAAGACTTTTAGACATGCTTAATATCATACTCTTTTCAGCAACTAATATTCTGATGTGCAACATACAGTTAGTGGGTGAGTGGGATTTTACACAGATCTTTATATAGAAACTAAGAAGTCACTTCTGTGGCCTTGCAATGAGCAAAAAAGCTATTCACGTTCAAACATTCAGTTACAATAAAGAATGAAAAATATGCACATACATTTGTTCAGAAAAGTCATCTATACCCATATTTCTGTGACATACAGGCCTGATTATTTTAACTGAGTACCATCAGTGATAGCTTTAAAGGGAGCACTATGATTTCACCTTATCAACAATTTGTAAGAAATCACACTCTTTAGAAGGTACATAAACACTAAATTAAACAGAGTCAAACTACACCTAACATGAAGGAGTGATGCATTACTCTGAAAAGGTGGCAGCCAGGTGGTTTAAAAATCTGAAATCAGACTTAGCTTTGAATAATGTAACATTGAATTGATTGCAGTCCCTGGAGACGAGCACAGACTTATCAGCCAACCGTAATGGATCTATCCACAGAAAGGGTCCCACCATAGAACCACTGCTGACCAGATATTTAGGTGGTGGACCTTTCTCAGCACAGCAGTGATATCAGCAATCTGTCTGTGGGCAGAAACTGATCGTAGATGAACACAGATAGCTGTGATTTCTAACTCTCTAAAGATACACATGTATCATAAAATTGTCAGTAAATGTGCTGTATCATAAATAATTTCAAAGGTGCTCACAAAAATACATAATTTTTATGGCACTCGAGGGGTTGATATTTGTAGAAAATTAAGATGAGATGAAAACAGCTCATGTTAAAAGAAGGCCTTAACTGGGCCCCAGTGCAAAAAAACATGTTAAAGGATTACACAGCAGATTAGTTCCCCTACCTCTGGGACCCCTGCTCACTACAAAAACGTTATTAACAATTTGAGCAAGCTAATGAATGACACTCTGCTTTAAGAAGTCTATTGCAACAACCGCAAACCACAGTTTTCCTTCAGGAGCTCCTTTTCCCAACAGCTTTTTCGCTGGCCTGTGACGCTCCCTTTGAAACAACCTGAAAAAGAGCAAATCAGGTGGCATGGTCTTTGTGTTTCTTCAAGCACAGGAATGGCCTCTTCTGAGACAAACACAAATGCTCCGCAGGGAGTTAACTGTTCCATCAGATGAACCTCACTGGCAAGTAATTGCAGCCATGGTGAACTTGACTTGATGGGCCTAACTGCACAAAAGACTCTCATTAGGCTCAGGCACACAAGCTGTTGACACAGGTGCTAAACTTATCATTAATGACCAGTGCAGCACTTTGTGGGTGGTAATTCCGTTCAAAGCTGTCTTTTTCTTCTTAATCTTGTTACACCCAACCGACTGCACGCATCTCTTCTTAAGTGATGAGTGAATGAGGTACAAAACATACTCAAAACTAGATTCTGAAGCACATGACAGAGGGTTCACTGCTCTCATTCAGTTTTTAAGTTTTGAATGGGAAAATATGGTGCATCCTCCCTGCATAATGTTACATATTTCTGAAGTATTGTGCTGTATGATCAGTTATGCTTGATATGAGTAGGGATATGAGCTAACATTGAAAAATTCTGTTTTAACTTCAGGCCTCAGGAACTAAAGGATTAAGAGAAACCTGATTAGAATTATGGAAATGTGTTAGCTGCTTCTTCCTCTCCAGGTGAACATATGGAAAACTATACTATGTTGGGTCAGAGGGATTCATCATGTCCAAAACAAATGCCCTTTTCACGCTTACGCTTCAGAACAAATCACCTATGCTTCATTTCCATGTGAGCTTAGTGTGATCACTCTTATTGTGCTGCTTTAAATACAGTCAATTCTTATGAGAAAAGTGCTTAACTGTGACCCTGCTGTTGACCCAATAAATGACATAACCAGCTCGGACTGTCTAACTAGAAAGTGCTTCTACAAGATGGGTTGGAAGTTTCGTGCACAAACATTCTGCTCAATCTGCCTTCTGTAAAATATCAGTGCTTAAACAGTATGATGTCTTTGACAGCTCAAGAATAGGCCAGGGGTCAGTAAACTCGGCTATGGCTCAGTATACCACTGGTCTAATCCCAACTGATAACATCTTTCGACTGTCATTGTATCCTTCCACACAGCTCTTAAAGGGCACATATAATGGAAAACTGTTCTGTTTTTTTTTTCCTTTTTTGTAACTGAAATAATTGTAGTGTGTAAACACAGTTAAAGTTTTGAAACAATTCACTCACCAGTTCGCAGAATCCATGAAGTTGCAAAAATAAATCAATTTTGAAAGCTTATTTCATGATGTCATAAAAACCCATGTGTTCAAATACGTCAACCCATTCAGCCTATAGTAAGTTAGCTTTGCACTTTCAAGGCAAAAATGGCAGCAAAGGATACAGTAATAAAATGTCTTAATATTAGACATAGAGGTGATCCGGCTGATATTAGAATGTATTAGGAACCTATACCCATATGTGCTTGCTTATGAAGCAGTTATGACACAATACCAAAAGGAAGTAACCCTACAGATGCCAGGCAGTGTCCACAATCACCACCAGCCTCTACGTATCTTGCCCTATAGCATGTTTTCCATAAGAAGATGAAAGAGAACTTCTAATGAGCAGCTATCAAGTTCATCGGGTTAAGTTGAACATTTTGTACTCTTCAAAGAACTTTGGCCTGAGGCAAGAAGCATAACTACATCTAGTGCAGGCTGAGCTTCATGGTTAAGTTTAGCATCAGTGAATCTTGGGGGATAATGAGCGGTCTACTAACCTTGTAAAAAAAATAAAAAAAGTACCAATAGAATAAAATAGACAGCACTAGCAAAGTTTCCTTTAAATGTTATTTAATGTGCTGTAGTGAGATCATTAAATAAAAACAAGTGACAGTCTGCAGGATCTCAGCTTTAATTTACTAAAGACTATTATTTGAAGACAACACAAAGCATTCCCTGGCAGCTGCTAAGTCATCATTTTTATTCCACACATATACTTTTGTTGTGGTACAAACCCAACATGTCACAAACACTCTGGAGTTGGTTAGTTTGCATGTAGGCTTCTTTTCAAAGCGTGCACTGAAAACCAGAGTCTTTAGACAGAGCCAGAAATCTGGTATGTAGGATGGTAAGTCTGGCTTGTAGGACGGTAAAGATATGTTAGCTTTCAAAAGCCACCAGCTTATTTGGCTGTCTACGCTGTCACCCTTACTCCTTCCTGCTGTGGCTCAGTGGAGCCGCTGTAGCCTGCCTCAATCCTTTCACCCCCTTCATCTGTTATCTATGAGATGAAGAGGAAAACAATGTTCTGGCATAACAACATAAACCAGGGGTGTACAGCCTTATCCACAGAAGGCTGGTGTGGTCGCAGGCTTTCATTCCATTCCATGAACACTTGTTTGAAGATTGAGACCAACTGATTAAACAAGTGGAATCAGGTGAGCTCCTACATGTTGGAATGAAAACCTGCTGCCACACTGGCCCTGTGCACACAAGAGTAGACACTCTTAATGGGATCTTTCTGGTGAAAGTAATGCAAAGTAATACATGATCTGTGTGGCAACCAGGTACATTAGGTTAGCTGTTATACTTAGACAGTATTGAATAGCTGATCAAAGCGCCAAGATATGAGTAGACCTGTAATATTTAATTACGCAAAATTTTGGCTGCATTGTTCTTTTTGGGACTGTAAATTTCAAAGGGAGGTTGGACTTTTTTTGTAGTGTAGGCTTTTCTAATCTTAACTCCTACTTTAAAGGAACCGTTTCGCAAACAATCTAATTTACACAGTTTCCACAATACATCTCTCAACCTGCTCAAATCACATATAGCTCATCACTGACTTGTTGATGTGGTTAAGGACACGGCATGACATTCTATGAAAATGAGCAAAACTTCATGCTAGGTGACAAGAAGATCTGTTTTCACAAACCACCTCAGAAGTAAGGGTGCTGATCTGGAATCAGTTTTGTTCCAATGACCATCATCAAAATAAAGGATGTTTATCCAGGATTGGACCTCTTAATAAAGGCTTTGTGGTATCAGAAAGTTTCTGTCACCTTAATGAAGGACCTGGTTTCAGTTTGAGCAGGGAGACTACTCAAGCTGACGTCTACTTTTTGTCAGCACCTCATAACTGTAGCATTAAACTAAAGAAGCAAAATGTACACATCAGTCATGGCTTGGCTACATCTGGGGTAAGTGGAAAATGGCTATACAGTGTTCCCCGGTGAAGTCACGGTTCAGAGTTCGCGGCCTCAGTTGATTTTTTCTTAAAACCAAACTAATAATTGTTCGCGGAAACCCTTGCAAAATTCCTCATTTCCGCATTTTCTTTTGCTTTTTTTGTGGCAATATATAATTTTTGTGCAAAATTATTAAGAAAAATATAATTTATATCAATAATAGTTTATATTAATAGTAATGTAAATTCAACTAAATTTCCTTTACAATTTTTAGTACTGTCAAGAGAACACAGAGCAACCATATATTGGCTGCTGACCTGTGACGCATCGCCAGCAGCTGCAGTCCAGCATTCCTGCATCAGAACGGTTTTCCAAGTGGAGCTATCTTGAGTGTTTTGCTGAGTGTTCTCCTGTTTTTCATTTTGTTCTTCTTAAAGCGCTGTATTTTTATTACTGTAAATTAAATTCAATTATTACTGTATTCGTCCTGCTTATACCCAAGAAAATGACAGCGCATACCAAAGAAAACAGGCTTGCATGAGTTACAGTACTGTGTATATAGGGGTAAAAGCCGTATTTTACCTTCTAGCACTCCGGGAGACAGCAGTTCAGTATAAACTGTACAGTATGGATTCGGGTTTACCTTTAGATTTTTTGAAGGGTAATGTACTAAGCTTAAAAATGAAATCTAAATGTTTTGGGAGCATATCCGGGGTATTTTTAGGCATTTTTTCCCACATCACAAACTTGCTCTTAGAATGTAACCCTCTCAGATTTCAGGGGGTCTACTGTATTTGATTTTTTCTACTCAAAATCAGTAACATCAATTAGCCCAGCCAGGATGTTTGTATCTTGAAAACGTATTCAACACACACATACCTCAAATACACACACACACACTCACACACACATGCACACAGACACACATATGCATGTACTGAAGTAGAAAGTGGAGTGGAAAATGTTTCAGAGATCGATGTTTTTATTGCAGTTTCATTTCTTTTAATTAAAAAAAATTCATTGCTTTCTTTTACTGAACAAGTAAACATAGTAAGCACATGGGCAATAAGCTTGTACTATAAAGGAGAAGAAAGACTAGCATGAACTTCAGAATCCTTCCTAATCCAACAATAATGCACAAGCAGTGGGTATACACAAACAGTGGGCCTTTGAAAGGAACTGATCTTTATCAAGACTATAAATTGTTCATGCAGCTAATGTCAGCGCTGTTCTAAAATAGCATGTGGTAACCACTCCTAAGTGAACTGATCATGGAGAGGGCTGACGTTATCTAATAGATACTGATTACAGAGGGCAAGTGTGCTGAGAGTCAGCACTGAAGAACATGGGGTCAATAAGTCATCTAAAACACTGGACATGACGCAGGTTAAAACAATATAATCTTCAGTTTTGTACAGGCAAAGCACAAACAATGGTGTTTCCGTGGCACTCCTGTTGATATTAGGGATATCCTGCAGATACCAGTGTGCCTTTAGGAAAGAAAAACTCTGATCTTTGAAATCTCAGCAACTGACTTGACTACCTTGAGACTAGAACAACCTCCTGGCATCTTTCCATTCTTACAATTTTCTCTGACAAGTGTAACGATAAAGGTCCTCTAACATGTATCAGGAGCTGCATATGAAATATACCTTCAAGTAAAGTAGCCCACACGTGGACAATGTGAAATTCTTTCTCTGCATTTAACCCATTCACCAAGTGAAGCAGTGGGCAGCAAGCAATGTTGCACCCAGGGAGCAGTGTGTGGGGACGGCCTCTTGCTCTAGGGTACCTCAGTTGTACCACTGGCAGTCCACCAGCCGCCTCATGAACTCAATACTTTAAACTGCTGGGTGCCAACAGTAATTCTGGGTGGCACACTGTTATTCATGTCCTTCAGGATTTCTGGGAGCTCCAATGTCTTCTTGCATATTTTTGGCAGCCAATTGTAAGGCATATGATGGAGCAGCTGTACTTCAACTAACTGATGTTTGTGCTTTAATTCCAAACTTTAACCCCTATCAGTGCTGGACGGTGGTGTTCCGTGGTTTCTCTGGCCAGCTGTAGTAAACTAGAGCAGCAACAGATGGATCATCCATCCTGTTACCGCACTGGAACATTACCAGATCAGTTGTTAGTTGTTATAGTAAAATAAGCAGCCCGTGCTTTGTGAGTATATTAGGGTACGCTATGTCGGTCACAAGGAGGAAAAGTGGTAGCCCATTCGTCTGATGATAGATCTCTTCTAAGAGAACTTACAGACTTTGCCATATCAAACAGCAGCTTGTGTATGTAACTTTGTGGTCTAATGAAAGAAAAGTTCATTTATTTAAACAGGGAAAAAAATCATGCCCATAATGGCAGACATCTTGACTGAGTCACTGCTCTCCAATGACCAAACTGACCTTAAATCTGTCATTAAACTTTTAATACTGAGATACTTTTTCAATGCCTTAATGGGTTGAATTTTAATTATTTTCCATTTATCCAATGGCTGAAACCCAAAGCATATGGTGGAAACATTAGATGTGATGCAGTCTTTAATGACAGGCCGTGCCTGTGTTCTTGCTTTAGTGATTCTCCTGCGTTTAGACTCCAGCGGTTCCTGTCTTCCTGTGAAATCGTTGGTGGATTGAGGTGGTAGGGTGAGACTTCAAAGCGAGGTCACGCAGATTCTCTGCCCTGTCTGGCCTCGCAATCTTGAGCGATACTGAGCAGTCCATAATCCTCACAGACTTTCTCATTCTGCTTCAACTAAATATGTAGAAGTGTTTTCTATTGTGAACATCAGGGTATCAAGATCTGTGTCTATTCAGAATCTGTCTGTTCAGGATGGTTAATGTGCAGTTGCATAATTATTTGAAACATAATATCTTTTAGCCTCAAATTTTTATGTTTCCCCTGAACCTTAAATGGCTCATATCCTACCTTTTCTTGTATTTGAGTCAGTCCACCTTTTATCTGGATATCCCCTAAAAAATCCCCTAAGGCTGTCACAAAAGGTATTGAACCATTTAAAAAGAAACTTTAAAAAGAACCTTAAATAACTGTATATGAAGAACCCACGCAGAGGAATAACAACATGCACACAATGTAAAGATTCTCTCTGCACATTTGACTGTGCACTTTCACGTGGAAAGAGTCTGTAACCAATGAGAATGAGTAAGAGGGATGGCAGAGGTCCAGCAAACATAAATTTATGACTTCAACAGTTCATCTAAACTGTTGTCTGTACAAATCATTACACTGTCTACATGATAAACATGGATGCTTCACCCACAAATGCCTTATTTCATAGTAGCTGTTGTGAGGGTGGACAAGCTTTACAGAACACAAAACCTCTCTGAGAAAATAAGAAACCGAAGCAAAAAACTTACAGAGGTGAATGCCAAATGCTGTTTTTTTACACATATTGGAGCAAATGTGTTATTTCACCCGACTAGTTTTAGTTATAGAAGTATTGTCTTGAGCTACATTTTGAACTGGAAACTCAGTGTTAAATAAGTGAAGTAATGAATCTGAACCTAAATTCATTAATTTGAATGGGATTTCTTTCTGAAGTTCTGCTTTGATAATTAACAGTGGCTTTCAAAGAATGCATTTGTGAGCACATGGATAGATCGGTTTGACTGTGTGTTCAAAGGAAAAGACAAAATGTAAAAATAAAAATGTTTTCAAGCACTCTACTGGTGGACAGAGCAGGGTATTCTTGGACCTGCACATTCTAATATACCGGCCTGTCCCTATGTTTAGTACACCATTCATTCACCATACTGCCTGTAGTATTACAATAGTTCCCTTAAAAATAGCAGTTAGATGTATTTAATGGAGCATTTAACAGCCTGGCAGTTTGTTCCTGTGCCTTTGCTTTAGCCTGTTCAGATACAGAACATGCCTCAGCTTCCTGCTGACTGGGTCAGGCCTTAAAAAAGCCCAGTGAAGACAGAACAGAAGGGAAACATTAAACATTTTTTCATCGCCGTGTTGACAACTGTATTTAGTCCTGTAAAGAGTCAAGACTACTTTGTAGTTTAATTACAAACAGGACACATTTAGGTAAGATGTAGATAAATAATTGTAACCACAGTGCTTACTTTAGACTGACTGGAACCATCATTAGCAATATCTCATTTTGTATCAGGCATGTGCAGTGTAAGTCTGGTTCAGGTAATGTCTGTGGTCTAAACCAAGAGGTCTAAAGGTTAAGGACACAGACAGTTCAAATAAATATCAGGGGACGTGGCATCTTGGGTTCAGTGATGATGACAGTGACACAAAGCACATTTCGATGATTTCCTTTGTTGAACATATCTATATGGTATGTGTGGGTGTTTCATTCATCTGGATATATATAGTGTCTTTTGTTTCTCGCTCCACCCTGAGGAAACCTCATAGCACGAAACCCGCTGCACTACACTCCTGAGATCCAGCTAAGTGGAAATATCTGCTGAGGTGACCTCAAGTCCAGACTTCCTAACCTTAACAAATTGCTTCCTGGTCATGGTTTCAAATAATCACGAGTACAGGAGATGCCTCTGTAAGGTCATTCTCGTGGAAAATCTCAGGAGCATCTATCACAGCAGGGACAGAGCTGCATGTCTGGGTGATAGCAAGATTTCAGCTTTGAGACATAAAAGCTGCAGGAAACAGACTGTAATACTGTATTTTTTTCCATTCATCTTTAAACACGTTAACCTCCCACAGACCCCCAGGAAGTACTATACAACCTTCTTACATTTAGTTTCTTTTTTCGCACTACTTATAGACACAACCAATAAAATCTGGTTATAAATGTACGTTCTAAACCTTTAGTCAGAACTACATTCATGACTATAAGCAGAAGAAGAGATATTTCAACAATGAAAAGTTGTCATTGCGCACCTTGTTTTGCAGTGAGGAAAACATAAAACACATTAACTGCATCAATTGCATAATAAAAAAAATTAAAAATAGAGGGAGACTTAAATGTATTAATACCAAATGGATTTTCATATAATTTGATATAATATATAACTGTAATTTATTATATGATCATGTGTAATAACTACAATACAAAAAAATCTTTATATGTTTTAAAAAGACCTCTGAGCCATTTAACTGCTGAACTGAAAAAGACATCTGTACTAAATAACACAGGAACAATGTTGATTGCTAAACAGTGTAATCTTTTTCGGAGAGAAATGCAGGGCCTAATTGCAGAGACAGCTGGGAGAATGAAGAGTGGTGAAGTGGGTGAGTTATGGACCCGCCCAGGACCACTTTTGCATCTCTGGGTTCGTAAAGCACAAACGAGAAGTGGTTACCCACATTATAAATCAACACAATATCAAAAGAGATATTAAACCAATGACTAGATAGAGATAAGCAGACAGAGAAATGACGGTTAGATGCACTGAGCTCTGATGGAGCATCGTGTTGGAGCGATCAGTGCAGGAGGCTGAGGAAGTCTGGAGAACAGAGGAACAGAGGAAGATAGATGCTGCGGTGTGTCACTGTGTGACATTCACCCGAGACTCAGTCAAGGAAGTGAATATCCTGTTCAAGTGTCTAAGCCCAGGAAAATTCATCAGGAACCAACAACCATATGTGAACGTACCAAATACAACTGGGGATAGGATGAAAAGACTAGAAAACATGAGAAGACTAGCAAAGCTGTTTTTTTGTCCTTTTTTGCTGACTCATAAAACACTAGTGACTATAAAAATCTATAAGACTATAAAATTTTATCACGCACAAAATTGGGTCAGTATATCAGTTATCAACTGCATTGTGAATTGATGCATTAACATATATGCAGCAGACAACTGCTTTAACCATTAAAAGGCAGTTTTCTGCAATAACATCATGCTGCGGTATGATAGACCGAAAGGAAAAGATCTGCTAAAACTGTAAAAAAGACATTACTTCATTATGGTTTGAACACCTTCACTTATCTTCACTTTCAGGAAAAAATATTCATGGCCAAACACAACAAAATATCATTTTGTCATCATTGAATCATTTTGTATTCTGTTATGTACTTTATTCTTTCCTATGTTATTTTTTCCAGGTTTGGGAAGGTCAATGGCACATAAAAATAACAGGAAATACATTCTTGGTATTAGAGGCTTAGAGTATCTGATTTTATAACTGAACTGTTTAAAGGCCTGAAGTTTGTACTGGAAGATATGAGTAAAATGTGCACTGTCTGCACAATATAATTTTGAAAAAACACCTCTGTGAACATTTGATTGATAAAAGACACGCTTCAAAATGAAATACTGGTGGGTGGCCCCATATTATAAAACAGTATATGCATCAGTTTTTGTATCTAACTGATACAATTTGTATCCAGAGCAAAGTTTTTTTTAAAGATGATACTGTCCATGCATATGATAAATTGTCAGAATTTAGTCTATAGTGATTTGAAGTGTGTGACACTGATCAAACGTTTTAGCAGGCCAGCATTTTCTTGGAGAATTGAATTAAATAAAACATCCTTAAAATGTCTTGCTTCTTAAGATTTATTTATTTCTAAAGACGCAAATGTTGTTTGTAATTTATTTATTGTTGTGGGATTATGGAAAATCTATGAACATAAATCAGATATTTAATCCCCAGTAGACTGAGCCTGTTTCTTTTTAAGTTAATCTTACGTATGTGGGGTTAACTGTACAATCACTGGCAAATAATTTTCCAGTGTCCACTAAATGGCCAGTGTTTTGCCAAAGTTCTCCTCTTTCAATGTAAACTAGGGACTCCAAACCTCAGGCTATGTTTACATCAGCAGCCCTCTCACCAATCAAAGCTGATTTGCAGTGACGTGAGTAAGAACCTTAGTTTCTATAAGACAACACCATATAAAAGATGGATAATGGTTTTAGTGATTTATAGACACACATTAGATGCGTGCTACCTGATCTGGGCCTGGTAGGGCCAGACAAAAGATCATGTTTTAAGCTGGATTTGGGACATTTTTCACATTCAGCATCAGGCTTTGAGAGTGGATGTTGTTCTCTGGCAGATCTGCTTAGAAACTCTACAAATGTACTGATAATTATCACTGTGAGTGTGTTACAGATTAGGCAGATGGTTTCCTGGTGGTTAGGGAGTTGCCCCTGTGATCAGAAGGTTGTGGGTTCCAATCCTGAGACTGCTCTGCACTGATCAAGCCGCATGTCACTTCTCATCCTCTCAGCGCATCAAGCGCTAATGTCTTGAGCCTCTGTTGCTCAAAAGAAGAGGATGACATGCGTCAAGACTCTTTTTAGTCTTGGCCCTCCAGTGATGAAACCTTTGGCCACTTACCCTCTTAACTCCATGTTTTCCTTACTTATGCTTTAACCTCTGACTTTTCTTTGACAGGATCTGGTAAGGTGTGTAACTTAGCTGGCAGTAACTTGGTTGAATAGTGGATGTTGATTTAAGTTTAGCTTTTCAGGTTTGAAGAGCAGATATGGACTACTTGAGCACTAGTGCACGTCGCGTCTGCTAAATGCCATAAATGTAAATGTAAATGCTAGTGGCACCACTGAGGTACCCTTGAGGAAGATACCCCACACACAACGCTGCATAGCTGGCTGCCTGATGCTTCACAAGGGTGAATGGGTTAAATGCAGCAAACAACTTTGCGCCACGTTGTGGTGTGTGTAACAAATGGACACTTACACAAATGTATAGAATCCCAGATTATCGTAGGTCATTTTCAGCCAGTCAATTAAAGAAAACTCTGTAAAGGCAAAATTTTAGATTTAGCAGTACCAGTCAGGCCAGGTTGGGTTGGGTCTCGTAGTTGGGAGTTAAGAGTTGGGTTTGGATTTAGGTTGCGCTGTCGTGTTCTGTTTCAGTGGCATTGCAAGGTGGGAGTGTTGGACTGAGGGTAATCAATCACAGATGCTCATCAGACTATGCCTATCCAGTTCCCAGATCTGGTAAGTGATTTTGAAGCCCTGTTGTATTATATTTCATGCTTTTTTCATTCCAACTTCAGAACACTCAAATGTAGAATCAAATGTAGAATCAAACTTTTTTCATAATTTAAGCAATAATGCACAGGTTAATACAGTTAATAGCACAGGTGTATTTAAAATGCTTTGAAGCATGTGTTGAGTGGTGGCATTCAGCTTTTCAAACTTCAGGTTTTCATCACCGTTATCATTGCTCTATCTCAGCAGACGCAGGTTCACAGAGAGACAGGTGACTGAAACAGTTTCCATGAAACAGGAAGTGGAAGTGGGCCTTGGTTCCAAGAACACATCTCTAGACTCCCCACCGTCTCGCTCTCCAGACTGAGCTTATCCTGTCCTTAACAACATGCTGTCAGGAGGGGGCCTCCTGCTTGCCGTTTGGCCCCGGCCTCATCATCTGGCAGTTATCAAGGCAAATTAGAAGAACACATGCTCGTAGTGAGTGCGCTCTGTGTGCAGCCTCTGTTCTCACAAGTGCAGAACAAAGTGAGGCCAGGGCAGGAAGCTCTAGTAGCACTTAAAGGGGGCTGCGGGATTTAGGGCCATTGGGAGTGCTGTGTTTTCCCCCCGGGGGGGGGACAGAAGAGGGCAGCAAGTATGGAGAAGGAGCTTTCATTCATAGCTGGGATTGCCTCATACACCTCCATACCCTTTGACCCTAATGCAAGCATGAGAAACACAACATCCACACCAGGAGGAAATGAAGAAGGCCACAGATAATAGGTGCAATGCGAGGAAAAGCAAACAAAGAAAGACGATCTTGCCTTCAGTGTTTACTAAGCATATGGGTCTAGCGAGCCACATGGCTTTACACAGGAGAAAAGTCCATCTAACTGACATAAGTGCTTGAGCTCAGAATCCTGACCAGAGTGGGAGCTCACAAACAAATACTATCATAATAGTGATACTACATGGCTTTAGGGCTATTACAGCAGACCTAATAAATTCCAAGTATTGCTTTAACACAGGGTAGAGAAATAAGGCTTAAGAATGGCATTTCATAGTGGCCAGTGGGAGTTATGAAGGCCATCTTCCACTCATCACCCTCTCTTATACGGAAGAGATTGTAGGCGCTATGTAGATCCAACTTTGTGAAAATGGTTGCTCCAGAGAGGGTATCCAGGGTGGTGTTGGTAAGTGGGAGTGGATGATGGTTCTTGAACATAATGTTGTTGAGCCCCCGACAGGCGACACAGGTGACACAGGCAACTTAACAAAGAACCCTGCGGACATGGGAGAGGATGAGGGCGGGGTCCAGGAGATGAGGGCTTCATGCTGGAGGAGCCATGAGTGTCCCAGGATGAGAGGAGGTGCGGTGAGGTGAGTAAGGAATAAGCTTAGGTTCTCAGTGTGGTCGCCGATGGAGATGGTGATGGGTCAAGTCTGGTGGGTGATGGGACTGGATGATAGGGGTCGACTGTAAACAGCGGTGATGGTAAAAGGCTGAATAATGCCTCACGGTCCACACCCAGCTGGGCAGCATACGCATGATCGATAAAGTTGCCAGCTGCCTCCAAATCGACGAAGGCAGTGGCTACAATGATCTGTTTGTCACCCAACTGGATGTGTACCTGGAGAGTGAGGCGGGAAATGGCCAGTATGCAGGAGGTGGCAGCAAGCTGATCAGGTGAGTTCCTCCCCCTATTTACCTGGTCTGACCACTTCCCGGACAGAGAGGGCAGACAGCACAATGGTGGTCGGGGGAGGCACAGTAGGCACAGAGACCCTCACGATAGCGTCATTCACTCTCCGCAGTAGTCAGGGAGGCGCGCCCTGTCTGCATGGGTTCCCCGGCTCCTGATGAGTGGGCCTCTGACAGAGGTGAAGGTCTGGCCAGATGGTGAGATGACTCTGGAGTGGTGCTGGTCTCGGGCTGGGGACTCGCCAGCAGCAGGGTACAAGGGCCTGGGCTCGGACAAGAGCTCATGTGTAGGTCGACGTGCAGGCTCAGCTGGATGATGCCCTCCAGGGTGTCAGGAAGCTCTCACCCGGCGAGTTTGAATTTCAGGTGGGGTGTCAACCCCTCGTAGAAGGCCGTTTGGAGTCTCTCCAAGTTGTCTGGACAGCCAAGGTGCGAAACTCCGCGGTGTAGCGACTCACCGAATGGTCGTCCTGCCACAGATGGTACATGTCCTGCCACCTTACTGTCAGGATGTTGGAACACAGTCCTGAGATGGTGGATGAACTCCAGATAGGAGTATCTGGCATCCATGTCAGACCACAGGACTGCGGTAGCCCACTCTGCTGCCTGCCTGGCGAGAAGGGAGAGAGTGTGATGCGGCTTCTGTCAGAGGGGTAGCACTCAGGCTGGAACTCGAAAATAAGAGACAAGCTGGTTAAAAACACATTGCACTTCCCATCTATACACTATTCCACTTCTCAGGGAGAGACATTTTGGGGGTAGTACGGGAAGATGAGAGTGTTTGGACAGCCTCCTGGGAAGCCAGCTTCGCAGCAGCCAAGTTGAGGTGTACCTGCTCCAGAGGCGTGAGCTGCTGAAGCAAGCCCGCGACATCCTGTTTCACAATCTCAACTGCCTGCTGGTTCACCGTGTCTACCAGGGCAGCAAAGTCCATAGTGGAAGAACCCAATCACGGATACACACGAGAGAGTTGGTAAACCACGCACCTTGATCTAAGAACGCACCACAAGAGTGTAGAGATTCTTACACACACACAGCAAGTATATAAAGAAGTAGAGACCGGAGTAATCACAGTACCAGTAGATTCTGGCTGGACATGAGCTGGCATTGGGACTCAGTGTCTGAGTGCTGTGTGTTACCTTCTTCCTGTTCATATACCCCGTGACGACGTCACTTCCGGTACCTCGTGCGCGTCATGTGACTGGTGTGTGTGACAATATAATTATTGAGATTAACTCCATAACTGATTATATAATTACAGAATTACTTTTAACCAGCAATAATAACTTCATAGGGTTAAACTATAGACCTATTAATTGTTTTTTCAAGATTATGGCAAATTACACAGTCATTACTATAAAATATATTCACTTAACACTTTGTCAGAAGTATCCACTCTTCTGCAAAGGGGCTTTGTGGCTGCAGGTTTTCATTCCAACAATACAGGAGCTCATATGGACTCTTGTTTAAAGACTGAGATAAACTGATTGAAAGAATGGAATCAGGTTAGTTTCTGTGTATTTGAATAAATTACTGCAGCTACACTGACCATGTGCTGATCTGTTCGGTATGTAGTTATGAGAAATCTATCAGCAGATCCATATAGGTTAACTAAAGACTTTTTACAGGACACCTTTCAAATAACACGTTCAAACGTATAATGTTGTGCAGAACAATGCAGGAATGTCAGTTACTGACTTAAACATGCATTATGCGTTTTAGGACTGAAAACCTGTCAGAAATCCCATTTAAATAAAAAGACAGGAAGGATTATATACTTGAAGAATGCAATGAGACCAATCAGTTCCAGTCATTATACCCTCATGAACAGTAGCTTTTAATCACCATCATCCAGTGGGTGACAGTTATACGCACTGTGGGATCAGCCATACTGATCCCCTTCCTGTGGTAAGTAGATCCAGCTATCAATAGCAGCCGTCCACCCACATCTCCTGATCTCACATCCACATCCTCTGTGTAACCAGAGCCTTTAGGAGAACCAGAAAGAAGGAATGGTTGGATATGAAGACAGTATAGGGAATAGACAGAGGCTGATGGAGAAAGAAGTAAGAACTCTGCTAAACAGGTGGTGGGACATCTCTTTGTCGAGAAACAGAGAGAGAGATGTGAGCAGGAAGGCCAAGTAAAGATTAAAACAGGGTGAGGCACAATAGAAGAACATCAGAGGATCAGGGACAGAGTGATGCACTGGAAAAGGAAGACACCTCAATTACATCTCCTATCGAATTTCATGATCACTTTCCCAGTCACAGCCTCAGTCTTTCTATCTGTGGTCTAAATGTCACGCAGCCTCACCCACCAACATCTCTCTTCTTGTTCCCAAACCTGCAAAGCCCATCACGGCAAGAGTGGTGGGAGCATCCCAAATTCCATGACCCCAAACTCCCTGCTGTGTAAAGCACTTCAGTCCCAGTAGAAGATTGACAGCCGCTCTTAGTCAAGGAGCTCAAGCTTAGACTGGGCCTCCTAATAAACAGGGCTTGGTAATGAGAACACCTCTCTGTAAAGTCAAGGAAGTACATTTGTTTTTCCCTATGAAACCCATACTTTGTCCTAATAAACAAGTTTTCTGGGAGACCATGAAATAATCAAAAAGCACCTTCACTGATTGAATTTAATTTTCAACATGAATAATGCAGCCCATTATATCATGTATGCAATGTGTTGAAAAACGAGGCGACAATAATACAGAGAAACAAGGTGGCATGAGGGAGGTGGAGGGGCAAGAAAGAGCAATTAAAAGAATAACACAGGGTAAGAAAGATGTCAAATTTGCAGCAGAAGTTTTATTTAGCTTCCCAGGAATTTCAAGGGTACTTTTAAAAATAAAGGTGGCAAGACGTTCTTTGAAGTAATGAACTATGTTTGGTTTCCTAAAGTAGTGTTGGTAGCCTAGTGGGTAACATATATTTCCAGTGAAATTGCAGGTTCGAATCCAACGTACTAGCAAGGTGTTCCTGATCAGGACACTTAACCCTCACTTGCTCCTTGGGGACTGAACCTGTAACTAATGATTGAAAGTTGCTCTTGGTAAGGAAGTCTTCCAAGTGCCATAAATGTGAACACAATCATTTTTAAGCAGATAAGTCTTTAACTAAAGCTTCTGTACTAATTTAGGGTTTTCCTAGAATTTCTTATAGAGGCCCAATAAAAGAATTGTATAGGTGCTTTTACTTTAAGAATGTCTGGTGTCTGAAGAAACAAGTCTATGCTAGTGTTTACAATGTTTACATCTTTTATGGTTTACATCTTTTATGGTTTGATTTATTTTTGCTGACATGCGAGACTAATAAAGATCAGTGGAAGTTCTTGAACGGCCTGTTCTGAGGTCTGGGTTCATCTGAATTTTCCTGTCCACACCAGTATTATGAGGAACTGATACTCTCAATTGCTGTAAGTATGCAGGGGAAACCATGCTTATGAGGAAACTATGCTTTACAGTAAGAATTGCTTCTTGTTACTAGGCCAGAGAGAATCTGACTTTGTGTTCAATAATCAATAGGAGATAAAACATCCATGTTAAAACTCTTAACAGTTTGTACTGCAAGTGCAAAACCTCACTCAGTGTGTTGTTTCATCAGGGCTAAAGGCAAACCAAAAACCCACCACAAATATAAAAGAGAAAGACAGAGACAGAGGGAGTAGGTCATTAAAAAATATATTCCTTGTCATTTTTTGGATCACATTCACAGTCTTCACGCTTCTCTCTATCTCTCTCTATCTTTTGCTTATTCTCTCTCTCTTTGTCTTGCCTACCCACATCCCTCTCTCACCCCTCACCCAAAGCTTTTACTCTCAATAAAACAAAATAAATGATTTGAAGAAGAGACCTGCTCTGAATCGATTCTTCTAGTGTTTGGTTATGCATTCCATTGCCACTCATGGAGATTTTGCTTGGAGATTATTTGTGAATAACCTGTGGTTCTGCCACATCACTTCAAGACAGGCCTGTAACCTCACTCACCTCCTGCTGATGTAACCCAACATAAACAGACACTGTCAATAGCCAGAATGCTATTTTCCCACCAGGTCTCCGGGTGATCTGGTTTTCCACTTTGTTGTGAAAACATCACAAAAATGCTGGCCTGTCTTTCAGTCTGATATGTGAGAAAGGGCACCCTGTGTAAAGTCCAGTATACTGAGGAGGTTATAGCTGAATTTGGCCTAAAGGCCCTGTCACTGATGCCTTTTTCAGGCACAGACCTGAGAAACCTTTTTTGTGGATTTGTGAATTCTACAGCCTGTCTTATCAGCTCTGTGCTCAGTCACTGCTGTTTGGTCAGAAAACTAACACTGCTGATCTCGCCTAACGCAAACGTATACAAAACACTGTATTTCAGGCCCATTGTGTACTGGGATCTGTGTTATTGTCAGTCCTAATGAACAGTATTAGACAGACTATTTTAACACATTATATGAATTATCAAGAAATTATTTAATGATTCATTTTACATAAAAGAGCATGTGTTGCCCTTTTATATTGCTATTCTAAATTTTCATGCATGTGTCCTGTGCACAAGCTCTATGAAACATGTATGGTTTCACATGGTGAACATATCCCACTGGGATACATTCTGATTTGGTCCTGTACCTCGATGAGAGTAGTTCGCTCTTCCTCTTGACTCCTACAGCTCCTTAAGTGGACAATTCAATCATGTCAGTTGTTCCAACACTCGGGGTCACGGCTGGCAACTAATTTAAAGGTGACTTATGGCCCAGAAATGTCTGTGACCTCTGACACCCCTTAACCTCCTCCTCTCCATTATGTCAACTCAGCTCAGCTTTTTCCTTGCAACAGTAAAGAAATTAAAAAATATAGTGCGTTATCCAAAAAGATAGAACAGACTCATTTTAATCATGCTAAAAAAATATGACCAAAAACAGGCACTAACATCTGTTAATTGTTTTTCGCCAACCCTTTACAAGGAAAGTTGGCTGTTATTTTTAACTCAATAAAGAAACACTTCTTTTGGACCAGACAGCAGGTCTTGGCTATTTAAGGGGGTAATCCATAGCATGTTAACAAAACAAAAGTTTAGAAAAAGATTAGTTTAGCACTGTCATTTGCTCCACTCCATTCTTAAGACTCTGTTAAGAGAGGGGTCAGCGATTTTGATGAAGCTTACTGTTCCGAAACAGCCAATCAGGTACAGCCCTCTATTTAGTGTTCCTCCAAAGCCCCCCTCCAAAAACACTTCCAGCTTATTGCTGGTTGTAAACGAATTACATGATTGCTCTATGAATATAACCCGCTGGGATACATTTTGATTTGGTCCTGTACCTCAATCAGAATAGTCTTTTTTCTAGCTTGCGACATGCAAAATAATTACTTGTGGAGCAAATAATAGTACAAAGACTGATGTCACTCCTTCTGCCATTTAAGCTCAAATATTTCCTGGAGGGCTGTGTGTAACGGCAATATTTTGCCTGAATATCTGTTACAGGCTATTAGGCTTCAAATGTCAGTGCTACCATCTCCTCATGTCTGTGTAAAGCTTCTACATCTCTACCAAAAACTAATACGGCAAATCCCATAAGGGTGCTAATGGAAATAAGGAATGTAAATATGGGCCTCTTCTGAAACAAACCAAAATGCTTCTGCAATAAACCATGTAATGTCTTGCTCAGTTGGACGGTATTTGACGGTGTAAAAAAATTAAACGATTTACATGTGTGTATGCGATAATTTACAGTGAGGGTATCTTAACCATTCATATTTTAAAATCAGGCTCACCCACCCTGTTTACTGACTGTGGGAATGTGGAGCTAGATGTCACAAACTTCAACAAATTTCCCAAAGGAGAATTTAATTTAGAGGGGCTTTTCATTACATGTAAAAAGTCACAACATGCTTGGCAGAATCACAGATAGGCTGAGTGAATCTGCAGCTTGGGCCAGAGGTGAATCAGCCAATTATTAATTTTCTAACCACTCCTGTCTCTGCTGTGCCCAGTCAAGCAAAATAGTATGAACTGTTTCAGGCTCTGCTTTTAAAGTAATATATTTGTCTATCGTCCTCTCTAAAACTCATCCAACCTCATGTCCAGCCTTATTTCTGTGAAGGTACTGGTCTGCTTCCGAGCATTTTAGGTTATTCATATCCTCTCTGTTGCTTGCTAAAGAAACCACAAAAAAAGCAAAATACTCCCATATGTGACTTTTGGCCACTTTTTCACATTGTCCTCCCATTCTTCTGTGGTGCAAGGATGAGGTAAGACATTATCACCTAGTTTCAACATAATTTTTGCATATTTTAACATTTTTTGTTATTGGCAACTGTAGGATTTAGTACCTCTGCCCTGCACTGAGAATAGCTCTGCCAGTTCTGTTTACGTTTTGCCAGAAGTTACGGTTTTGCACAAGGTACTATGGGATGTTGGAATATTGTGGACAGGACCAGAATCAAGGGTCAAACCTGTATCAGATCATGCACCTGTTTCAAAAGTCAGTCCTTCTCAAATGCATTCCTTATGTGGGCAATATCTTTGGCTAATTGTGTGCTTGCCCAGAGCCTGGTGCCTGTAGAGTCTGAAGAGGCCAGCGAAGTGCTCTGTGTACTCCATGAGGTAAATGCTGAATGAGTTTGTGTTGCTGTGATTGGTCTCAGCTGTGGAGCGGGGACCTTCTAAGACTCGGAGCGGCGGACGACCTGGATGCGATCCATCAATTATTTGAGAGATCACAGCTTGAGAGCAGCATGCTAAAGCATTAAATAGTCTACTTTAAAAGCAAAAGTGAAAACAGCTGGCGAGCGTGGATGTCAACAGAGGTATTGTTGATCTGCCTGAGGCTCTGCCTTTTATTCAAGAAGAATACGTTTCTCATAGGTAGAGAGCTGGTCATTTCACTTCTTCCACATATCAGATCTTCATCCTATTCTATATTCCAAAGATAAGATGCACTTCGTAAGGAGTGTGCTTCTATACTTAACCTCCATCACTCCTGTAACAGGTTTGGTCTGGTCTGTCAAACATCCAGAAAGATTACACTATGTCCACTCAGTGTCCATTTTCACATTGTACATTCAGTGATGTTAAGTATTAACTGTTGGAATTAGATAATGAGCAATCTGTTTGAGTAAACAGTTTTGGGTCTTTTACCCACTTTCTTCACCAGAACACTTTAAACACAGCTCTTGAACATAAGACCACCCTTTAGAGCAGGTGTTTGCTCTTAACTTTTAAATCATTCTTGTTTCTTTCACACTGCGCCTGGTTCCAGTGAAAGCTGGTGCAGCATGTGAGGTCTGTATTATTTCTTTGCTGCCCAAAATATGTCAGTCACAGCAGACCAGAAAGGAACACTGTTATGACAGGGTTTGACAGCAGCAGAGACATTGTGGCTGTGGGTCGTTCTCCAGCTATTAATAATTGTGTTGAGGGGTCTAAAATCATGTGAAAAGCAATGTGGGCATGTTTTGTTACCCAATATGTTTAGCCCAAAACTAAAATATGTTCTCCTTATATGCACCTACAACAGCACTAATGTGTATGCATGAGAGCAATTTTACATGTTTATTTTTTTTTCCTTTTAGTGACCTAGGATTTCCTGGCACGTTTTTTTCTCTGACTGTACAAGGGTCCCTTTGAATCTTTTAAATGAACTAAGATGTTACATGTTTTATTGTGACTTATACATTTATGTTAAATTTATTTCTTAAACGCTTACGTGCATATGGCACTCACCTGTGAAGGAATGTGTAAGCCCACAGTAACAGATCATAGCAAGAAAAATATCCAGGCTTAGTAACATCATTACTCCTGAGGCCTGCCAGTCTGACACCTGCTTTAAGCTCTAATGTTGCAGCATTTATGCGCAAACACATCTGCCTCCCACAGAACTCAGCAGTCTATCTCAAATGCAGGGCAGATGTGAACTGGAATAATGGTTTTATAGGTGATATAGAATGTTTGGATTAAAGCATGGTTTTATGAGACAGACCGCTGGGTCTCTGGCCCGTCCTCATATAAAGCTGTCCTCTGCTCTCGCAGGCACCTGTGGAAGGAGGAAGTGATTGCAGGTGAGACTTCAAAGCCTGACTGGGTGCTCTGGGGCAGTAGCCATTGGAGCAGCGAAGAGGTTTTTTCTCAATTTTTATGGTTTAAAAATGACTCTGAAGCAATGAACACTTTCTTTAAAAAAAAAAAAAAAAGCAGTCAGCGCCATAAATAATAACACTTGTGGAAAAATGGGTGTAAACATTATGCGAATCAACTCATTCTCATACTAAAAATATAAGAAAAATGTAACCGAAGAAAATATAATCTAGGAAAACAACCTCATCAAAAAAATATTTTTAACAAGACCATGTATGCCACAATTACTGGTAGCCCAATACATTCTTATAAACAAAATCCACCTGAATAGTCAGGATTTTCTCATTTATGACTGTTTCACTGGGGTATAAATATGAGTAATAATGACACATAGGCATCAACATGGGGAACACTAGAGAATATACATATTAAATGAGAAATTGTTTTAAAAATGGCTACATGAAAGATAATGTCCATATCCATTGTTAGGGCAAATATAAAGAAGCTTAAAACAACTGGAACTTTTGCAAAAGAAGAGACATGGTATATTTTGGTATCAATCGCTTAAGATTTGGTTTGGTATAAAAAGAAAGTAATACAGAAGAGGCTTATTCCTTCAGTACAGTAAGGCGGTCACAGACCTTTGCCCTAAAACTCATTTAGAACCTGTGGAGTGAGCTGAAGAGGATGGTCCTAAAGGGAGGACCCGGGCCTCTAGACATATTCTGTATTGATGGACAGTTTAAGAGTGCTTGTTCTGTATTCTCTAATCCCATAAGTCAACATTGTAGGAGAATAATTTTAGGCAAGAGAGTTTGCTCTAAAGCAGGATAGCCAATATGGGGTTTAGTTTATATGAAAAATAACAAGGATTTTGTTTTCTTCAAATTGCTCAGTTAAAGGTTGAACTGTTTCTTTTAGTGTGAAACTGGACTATTAACCACAAAACATGTTTTCTGGGATGAATAACACAGTTGTGATGGATAATGTACAGAAGAACTGAATGTCTCTTAATAAGCATATAGAACAGCGTTGTGTAGTCGTTTGTCACATGCATCTTTTTTAGAACACTAGTGCTACAATTTGGCAGGTGATATTTCTCTTGAAAAGAAAGCCAGTGATGCCTGAAAGGATACCCCAAAAGTGAGTTCATAGAGAAACTCTGTTACCTTCAAGACACGCACAGCCCTAAAACAGGTTGGAAGAAAACCAGAAGATGTTGGAAATATGATTGAATTTCAAAAGGAAAGAGTCTTTTATCACTCCTCCACTGTAACAAAGAGAAATATTGCATGAGCTATCCATTTGTCATTTTAAAGGAGAAAATGTGTGGTATATGATGGATGACATCCTTAATAAGCTGCAATGAATCAATGTATTTTATATGGAAGAGCTGTTATGCTGTGATTTCTCGTAAGCATCCGTTTGAAAATGCATTTTGAAAAAAATAAGGCTTTGAATTGACTTTGATGATTTTGGGTCAGCATCTACAGTACAACAGCCCCCAGCCGTTACTCACCAGAGCTCTAAGGCAATATAGATGAGTAAAAAGTCTTGTACTGAAGTGAAGGGCAAGGAGAGTGAATGCCCCCAAAATTTCTCACAGTACTAAATCACACAGTGCTCAGGCAGACCCTAGGGCAGCGTGGATTACCACTTGACTTCCACACCAACATGGACATTCAGCAACCAGCCTGTGGGTGATTTATGGCAGGTAGCTAAAAGCCCACCTACCCCCCTCTTACCTGCTGACGTATGTTATTACAATATGATTTATTGTCCCGTAACTAGCAGAGCCTGATGGCTTTAGCAGCCACCTTGGTGCTGAAGCCCAGTATGACGTCGGCTACTGTGGGAAGCAACACAAAAGGGTGGAGATCAAGGATGGAGATTGGGTGGGACACAGGAACTCATTAAGAACTCTGCAGCAGTGGTGGTGGAGTGAGTCAACTGGACGAGAACTCCTCACTGTAACTTTCATATGGCCTGCGGTAAACGTTTGATCTCTTCAATAAACGTGGTCCACACAATTCCTTTCCAATATTTATTCAGTTAAATGCCAGCATGAAATAAAAGGCTGCACGTTTATGATGGATACTTTCAACATTTGCTCGATTATTTAGCAAAATTGTAGAAGCTTTTCCTACAGGTCAGTAAAATCTTGCTTTGAAAATCTGGTTCTGGCGAATATGTAGCATAGTGTCCACTGGGAACAGCTCACTCATCTTTCCATAAAAACCTTTTCTGCTCACCGAAATTTCTCAGCGCAGATCAGGAAACACTTGTCCAGAATGTAGACAGACAACACAAACATCCTTTTCCAAGGGGAGTGAACAACTAGCCCTTTGGAGTGCTAAAGCCTTGTAATTGATAGTTCCCAAGCATCTAGGAGTATTATGCCTATAGCTGAACCATGCCCTAAAGATAGACATGGGCCCACTTTTATGCCATTCACATTTACTTGCAGCCACAGTGTCGGGAAAAACTCCCCTCTGGTGAACTCATTATTAAGCCTGGCTAAGGCAATGGGTTTCATGCACAAATATGTGTCCTTTTTATGTGGTTTGCTCTTTGATCAAACTTGTAATTTGTTTAGATTTAAGAGAAAGTTTGAATCCTCTTTGCCAGTTTCAAGTACAGCTAATCTACCAAGTTAACACTGTCCATCCTGCCTGAAATGTCATTACAATTCGTGTTGTTCTTTATCTGTTTTCTGTATTATCCAAGGATCCTACATAATCTTGCACTGTCCTTGAACATTTTTGCTTGTACTTAAGCATTAGATTTCTAACAAAATATATTTAAATCTAAATATATCTAATTTAACTTAGTTCCTTTGATTACTACAATGCATTCCAAATAACTGATACCACTGTCATGATTGATAATAACTGATAAAGTTAATACAAGCCTTAATTAATGTATTATGTATTAATGGATATCTATACAAAACAGTGAGCATAAACGGAAAAAAGCATATTCCACTGCAAGAATGCAGTTTCACAGCGAATGACACAAAATTCTGATAAAAATACAAATTTCCCCATTTTTAAAAGACTTCTTCTGGTTTTTGCCGACAAACTCAGAGCTCAAACTCACAGACCATGACTTTGGCTTACCTGCCGAGAAACCACTACAACACATCTGCCACAGTACTTATGATACATATTTTCCACTATTTCCCTTCAGTTACTCACCTTCTAATGAAAGAGCCAAATTCAGCTAATGACCTTTCATTGCTCACTGAACAAAAAACATCACAAGAGGCCTTAACCTTTTTTCAAAGGCCGCAGAATTCTCAGTGGGGTTAATTTGACACAAACAGAACTTAATCATGAGAATGTGCTTTAAAGGCTATAAATATTTTTAGATCAAGGCTGTGGAATCTGATTCTGGGGGCCTAGTCGTCACTTTCATAAGTTTGTAGCTGGAAACCTTGCAGTGGGACTATTCCTGCAGAAATGTTCTCTTGGATCAGCCACAAGCAGGCAATCACAGGTACAGCCCAGAACTGGTGATAGTATGTTGGAATGAAGGTTTAACATTTGCCTCTACATCAAGATCAGTGTAAACAGGCACTCCTAAAAGCATGTCTTGTATAATAATATTCTAATGAGACCCGTGTAATAGATCAAATGTAAATTGTGTCAGTTAACCAGTTTCCTTCTGTATAAAAAACCTTTTTTTCATTTTCACTTTTTGTGACATTAAGCAATTTATTCTGTAAACATAAGTCATCATAATTCCAAACTATAGAAATAGAACAGGTCTATATTCTTTATATTCTGTCTACCTTATATCAAACAAACGAAGGGTGCCAACACATCATACTACTCCACAAGATCCATTTCAAATATGTGGCAAGGGATTATGGTGCATGTAGGTCTCAGAACACTTACATAAACAGGAAGTGAGACACTGCAACCTCCCAAAGGAGTGTTTGGAGCATACTGGGATTGTGATTTTGCATGGGAATTGGTGAGCTTGATGAGTCAAGCATGTATTTCCCATCTCTTCATCGGTTGAGCTATTCACACCTTCTGCAACGACATGTTTGGCATGTAAGATCCGAGGAGTCTTCAGAGTCCGGAGGCCAGAGCTATATGTTCCACCGGTGTCCAACAGAGAGCCATCGACCACACAAGCCCTCCATGCCACTGGATAGACCACTCAGGTTTTATCTTACACAGTCATTCAAATAGGACGCTTCTTATTTAATGCTGACTAACATCCTCCGATTTGTTAATGTTAGGCTGTTTTGCATAGCTTTTCTACAACACACCTTAAAATCATGTCTGGGATTCTCATTTCTTTATTTAACTCACGTTCAGCCTGGTGATGTTTGAAAATTTCAAGTTTTAAAACATCTTCAATAGGATGATGGTAAGCATCGTGCACCTGCTAAAAGATTGGCATCAGTGCAATTTTTCTCATGACATTAAAGCCCTTGTATAAATGTTAGCATTTCCTGCAGTGTTGTTAGCACCATGGCATCCAAGTAAACACCGTGCTGCACTCTCTGTACCCAAAGTCTTCTGATTTATGTAGGTAGAGCCGTGTTATCTCGCCCGTTGGTCGAGCTCTAGTGACGTCATGCGCTCTCTGTGGCCAGTAGCATCTCTGACAGAGAGCCTTTCTTGGCACGGACCTTTCATCTCCCTCTTAGTTCTGAGGGCCACAGGACAGGCAGTATATCATTTCAAAAAGAAACAGAAAAGCTTTCAAGTGAGCATGTCCCTTGAAACGTTACCCAGGCCGTAATTATAGCACAGGGAAGCTGGGAGGCTTTGAGCTTTGCTGCAGAGCGCTGCGGTGGCCGGGTGCTCGGGAGACCGAATGAAGAGATGGGGAAAAGCACACAGGAACATAAGGAAAAGGCACTGACATCGTCACCCTGCTGTGAAAACCATACACAATGCCTGTGACTATAACAGACAGAGCACATGTCATCTGTGAATGAAATGAAAATGTGCAGTTTGGGTCGAAATCACTGTCGCTTGGTTTCGAAGGTGGCAGGGAGAAGAGGGGCACAATGTGTTCCAAAATTCATCACAGGCATAATGATAAAATATGGTTGTAAAAGTGTTATTTGTAGTTGCTTAGGAACGTATAACTATAATAATAAATATAAACAAGGATTCACTGGTTTCAGACCTGTACAGGAGTCTAAGGACGGTTCGAAGATTCCTCTCTTATTTGGGAGCAGTGGGTTAAATTAGTCATGCACTACTTCCATCCAAAAACCGTTTTAACATCTGTGTGTGGCCACCATACTGTTTTTCAGAGGATATACCTCTTCCAGATTCCACGTGTCTGTCTTAGTCATTTTGGAGGAGGAGGAACACACAAAGTGAAATAAATAAATGTGATGTAGACCAGACAGACATAGGGACTGGGCAATCAGGTCGGATCTTAAACCCATAACTCGCTCTTCTCCATTATTTGAAATCAAATAACTTTTTTAACTAATTAAGTGATCTCCCCGCTGAGAAGAAAACTCACTCCATTTTTGGTTTTTAATATTTTTTGTTGTTATTGAACAAATGCATGCAACTTGAAGGAACTATGTTAGATGTATTGTATCAGTAAAATGCAGCAGCTTGTCAGATTTATTTCATTTTGTTTGGTGAGTGCAACCTTTCTCAGTAAAACTCAGCTTTTTCATGTCCTATCCCTGCCCTACTGTCCTTTGTGTGCACCTATTTTATACTCCTTGGTTATATACCTACCCTTTGTGCTGCTGGATATAAGAATGAGGTACAATGCACCCTGTAGCAGAGTGTTATTCTAAAACAGCTGGATAGTACAGTAACAACTGGATTACATCAATCTAACCCAAGCTTATTGATTTGTGTTGATTCTTCTCTTTTTGTTAATTGAACAAAACCATATCAAGTTGAATGTTGAACTTATGCATTAACATCATCAGTCCAGTTAACTGGAATTTACTCAGATCAACTTTTTGAGTGTGCACTACAATTCAATTATTTTGCATTTTGCAGTAAATACAGCACTTTTGGTTGCACTGCACTGCGGTTATTATACTATGGGTTACCTACAGCCGCTGTTGCATCTGACATTGAACTACGGAGCATTCGTTTCCACTTTATGGTAAATAAAACCACAGGATGTGCTCCAGATGGGTAGGCCGAGGATTATGTATATAACAAAAACAAGGATCCTGGCAAAGAAATCTAACTGGCTGACTCCTATATATCTTCACAACATTTAATAAATGTGCTGAGACTGGAACAGTGGACCTGACTGATCTTACTATACACAGAATGCTTTTGCTGTGGTTATGGCTGGGGCTTAGAGGAGCTAAACAGAATTAGACAGGTTCCGAGACCTTCATAAACATAGCAAATGAATGCTGGAGGTTTAACCCTTACACGTGAAGAGTTATTACGTTTGCTTTACTAAGCTATTCTATACGCTATGAGTGTGATTATAATGTCGACCAATATTTTAAGTTAATTACAAACTGTACCTGTAATTGTGTAATTAACTGTGTAATTAACTCAGTTAATTACACAATTAATTACTTCTACATTTGATGCACATTCTAGATTGGCACACTGATGTCTGATAATAGCACTCGCACAATTTCATATCTGTATATAAACTGTTATCATGCTTTCCATGCATCAGTTCAAAAGTGCAAATTGAATTTTTTGATATAAACAGTGCTGTTTAGGCTTGGAATACATTATGGAACTCCTTTATAGGCATGATATGAGGAAATGATGCCTTTTTTCTGTCAGACATGTCGGGGTGTGAAAAGTGCAGAGCTACTTTGGGCCTCCTGCAGGGCAACAGGGGACAAACACTTCTCAACTTGAACTACAAATCACACCGCTGCATGAGGATGTGAGAATTTATCTAGTATTTCTCTTAGCCAAAGAAATGAAATACTACAAAAAGCGATGCATTAGAAAACTGATGCCAAATTGTTCTATGAAAGAGCGCACTGTTACGACCACTCTGAAGACTGCTGGTAAAACTCATCCTGTTAGTGTGTATCATTCTACCTCTTGGATAATGTACAGCATCGAGGTTCAGAATAGTCCAGACTGAAGACCTGACGAGGCTAGTCTGTAAGACACACACCTTTTGACCTCAACGGGGCTTGTGAGGTGAAATTCCTGCCCAGGTTAGCATGGGGTCTCACAGTGTGGGAATAGCCGCTGATAGAGGACAGCACAGGTGTCTCTGCCACAAATCCACAGCTGTATTCATAAATCAATGCCTGTGAGCCTTTATAGTGGCCAGACGCTTCACTGCTTCACCTCAGTACACACAGGACATTCAGCTGCATGGATCTAGTGTTACACAACGATATGCAAAAACAGCTTTTTTTCTCTCTGTCTCCCTCTAGCTTAAGTTACCTTCATCAGCAGATAAGACCGTGTGCACTCTTTATTAATACTGTGATACTTCATCTTAAACATATACTTCGCATCACTTTCCCCTCCTCCTATACGTTACTGCAATGGTAACTTATAGGAGAAGGGGAAAGTGGTGATTTAAGGAAAATGCTAGGTATTGTACTAAAAGATCAAATGAAAAATATATATCATAAGAAGCTGAAGCACAAATACACTATTTTAATACCAAATTAAAGACCAGCTATGGCACATTGTTAGAAAAGAAGATATACATTTTGCAAATCCAAGATACAGATATGAAAGCATCCTCAAAGGTATCACATGGTTCTGAAGGTCCAAAGGTTCACCACATCCATTTCCTCATGTGAAAGGGGTGTATTTGTACCTTTTCATAACTTTTTTAGGTAGAAAATGTACAGCGCACCGTCCTAGTGAAAGTGTTTATTCTCTGAAAAAATAGTGCTGATGGTAATGACACCACATTGTGTCCCGGTTTGCGTAAGTCTTGTCTTTACCTGGAAAGCACAGCAAAGCTGTGGTGAGAGTAGCTTCTCTGAAAATGTCATCAGAGAATGCAGTGCACCCAACATTGTAGAAATGTTTATGTAACAAACCCTTTTTGGGGTAGCTGAGCGACAGGTGCATCATTTCCAGTTTTTTTCTTGCCCTCAGGCTGAATTAAAATGCCACAGCAGGCCTGCTTTGCACTCATTTAGAGCCTTTAAAGGAATAGGGGTGATGCATACCTGATGGCCACAGTGGGGTCTGCTGGAACCATCTTCCTGGAGCCCAGGTCAATGCATATATAAACACTTCCCCCCCTGGGGGTCAAGGGCTTCTCTTGGATTACACAGCCAGCGAGTCACCTCCTTCATTCCCAGTGTGGCTCCCGAGGTTGTTGAGACTGGTTTCAATGTGCTGTGGGGGTGGTCATGGCTAAAAAAAGAGGGTAGAACCAGTAAGTGGAGCTTATGTCCCTGTCTTTTTGTGTGTGTGGGCAGTGTGCAGGGCCAGCACTCTCATATTAGAATGTCCCCTGCTGGGTCAGGAACAATGACATCAGTGTTTATAGTGATATATGCAGAAATGGCTAAGCTAGTGCTCTGCTTGAACCATCCAGACTAAAAGAAGACAGGCCAGAATCTACATCGAATCTAAGCAGCAGTAAATGAACATATGGTATATTAACTACATATTGTCACTTTGGGAAGTAAACAGCTTTAATCTACCGGACCTTTACAAAAGAAAAAAAAAATCCCTATTTTTTAATGTGAGTCAATTAAACAATATTGCATTCCTAGTCATATTACATGAAATAATGAAATATTTCATAATGAAATACTCAACACACAGTATAATGGGCTATTCAAATTATATATATAAAAAACCCAGAATGTTAAGAAGAGTTGAGATAACAGGGGCCAGATGTGTATAAGTGGTAGATTACAAGTGATAATAAATGAGCAAATGTTTTAATTTGTGACTGCTGTGTAGTTTTTTTCTGTATGACCTCCCCTTTTTTCAGGATTAACTGCTGAACAGTTCTCGCCCTTTAATGTGGAAAGACATAAAACCTGCTCTGAGGTTGCGGGTAATACCTGATGCTAAAGCCTCTATATTTACTGAGTATTGTTTGGATCGGATACTAGACATGGGCTTCAAAGGGATGCACACATGAGAGGCCAGCATGTCGCCATGCCTTTGAAATCTAACACTGTTATGTGATGTTGTTGGGGTGACTGTCCATCAGAAGTGCTCAGCCAATAAATAAAAAGCCTAAATACCAGCATACAAACTTGTCGAGAGACTTGTTAGTAAACCTGATGTTATTTATCTTGCACAGACTGACACAGAGAAAAGGAATAAAATGGCAGCCGATTATGCTTGCGGTAAACAGTTATTAGCACAGCACTGGGGCCCATTCATTTCAAGGCATATATTCTTAAAGAAATGCAACTAATTAAATGTTTCATTTCCACAGACATTGCAAGTCTGATGCCTCATTTCTAATGTTAGAATCTTCATTAATTTCACTGACTTTGATCAGCTTTTGTCTGCTGATCTGTTTCCTTCCTGCAGTGCGCTCAAAGTCATAATGCTGGGGTAGGTAGAAAAGGTATACTAAGCATTAAAACAGATGGCATCGTTGGGTAAGGAGCTTCACTTCCAGAAACATCTGCATTTGTGAGGGCAATTCTATATGCTGCTGCTCGATAACTTTTCACTTTCTTTTTTTACAATGGACCCCCGTTTCTGCGACAAAAGTTCCTTTGCCAGCCCATGGTAGTGTATCGCACTGGATCCTCTGATTTATGTGCTGGACTCCTTTTCCAGATGCGTGCAGCGCTGCCGCAGGAAGTGGGCCAGTTCCAAAGCCCCAAATCCTGCTCCGACACACGCAGAGTGACACACGCTCCTCCAGGCATGGAGCGAGCTCTAGGCCGAGGAGTCCAACTTTTCATGTCCTGCCACAGAGGTCCTAAATGAGCACTGGCAGATAGCTTGCAGGCTGCACTCTGTGATAATTTAGATGGATTATGAGTGTTAAAGCGTGTTTTCATGTCAAAGGCAGATGTGTCTGCAAACATAAACACAGGTGGAACAGAACGAAAGATCTGTTGTGGGTCTGCAAGAATTCTGTTGGAAAACAATTCACTCTGTTGATCATAGTCCAGCTGTATTTGCGTTTTCTTAACTTATAAGCATAAACCCCTGATATATGAATTGTAACACATTTCACACCAAAGTTTAATAGTAAGACTAGGTTTAAACTCGTAAGCATGAGGTCATGGAAAAGACCTCATTACAAACTGAAATGTGAATAACGTGTTTATGTCCAAGAAGTCAAGATTTCATTGAGCATGCTGTTTTTATTGAAGAGGAACATTCCACGACTTTGTCCCAAGGTTATAAAATCGGAAACCCTTTTCCATGTTCACCCTTTCATTGCTAATTAGACTGTCACATAAGACTATATATTTCAGAACTGCTCTGTCAACACAGTCTGAGGAACCGTTTCAGTGTGCCTTGTTAACAGGGAAACTGTTTTATGCACTTCACACACTCCCAGTGATTTATCCCCTGTAGTATAGATAGCTTGGAAAGAAGCAGGGGTATTCTTCTAATGCGGTACAGTCATTAGATGATAAGTGACAAGCTACTGGTGGATAGATATGGAATGGAAATGGATCATATCCAGTCTCCCACGTTAGAGAATAACGAGCTGGTCAGACACATGTCAGTGTCGAAGTGGACAGCTTTGATTATAGACTTCAAATATGCCATGAAATAAGGAAGTATTGACTCATCTCTGTTAAAATGTGGATATAAATGAAACACCAAGGTTTAATATGTGTGTCATAAGTTTCATAAATGTCTAAATATTATTTATAATTATGCCATCTAGCTCACATTTTACCCAAATTGACATTTTTGCATGGGCAGAATTGAAGGATGCTGTCACGCAGGACTGAACTTGTGATCCTTTGCCATACGGTTCATGTGGCAGATCTTTGTATGAAGTGAATTGACAAAAAGTCTACATAAAATTATTGAAAGACTAAAGAAACGGACATTAATTCTATTTCATATTGAATTTTAATGTAAATAGCCAAAAAGACTTTGTATCCTCATACAGAACTTTCAGTGAGGGTGTATTAAAATACAGTGCAATGAGTGCTACATTCTTCATCCAGACCTTATTCTGGCTGAGAATGAATTAATGTGTAATTTATTGGTTCTACAAGTTACAGAAAATGAATTTGTGTGTTCACTATTTATCCTATGCTAATTTCTTTCTGTAATTCTGCTATTGCAAGCAAGACATATGCAAAACTGATGAGAAGTGCAACATTTTAGAAGAACTTTTTAAAATGATTTAGTTTAAATTATTCACAGTAGTAGTGATAGGAACCAAAGCTACCTCACAGAAATGGTTAAGAAAACACTGCCTGATGTCAGAGACACTATTTCATAATAGTTTTGGCATTAAATGTGTCTTAAAAATCCATACCGGGTGGAGATGTTCAGGATGTTAGAAGGGTAAAAAAGCATTTTGTTAATTATAAATTATAATTATTATTAATTATAAATGTTATTTAAATGTTTTACATTACATGTAAAATATAAATAAGTGAATTTATCTACTCTCTTGTTTACAGTAGACCACTCTGAATGGATCTTAACAATTGATTTATGCAAAAAAATCCTCGTTAATCATCACATGTTATATGTGTATGTGAATGCATGTGTTTGAATATGGGTGCATGAGTACAGTGTGCGAATGTGTGCGAGTGCTCTTTTGTAATATCACTTGTTCTGCTAGGTTTTGAGAGCCGGATCATGTTGACCTCTAAAACCTTGACTGAATGCAACAACATTCAAAATCTGAAGATCTTAGCCCCAATTTGGGATTTAGAAAGAGAACACGGAGTGAAATAAAAAGCAGTTGAGAAATCTTTATTTTTAGCCATGCCATGTTCTCTGTGGGTGTTTGTGTCGCAGACCTCCATCTTCAACAGGAACAGGAAATACTGTAGAAGTCTAGAAGTTGATGCACTGCCAACTTTAAATGCCATCTCTAAAAATACCCGCCAGGAATTTCGTGCTTGGCAAAAGGGCAAGGTCGGTGGCCTGGGCCTTGTCGCCACTTTGAGGGCCTATTTTGACACGACAGCCCTGTCTGAGCGTAATCCAACCCCACGTCTCTCGCTCCCTCTTTTGCTACTTCAATATAATCCCCCCTGCTTCTCTTTAACTCTCTTGAGTTGCCTCATGCTCGGCCAGAGCATACGGGGGGAGGTACTGAACAGAGGGGGGCTCTCTGTGCACAGTCCTCTGGGACGGTCTCTTCTGGGGCCTTTCGGTCTCGGAGAACAAGCGAATCCGGCCCACCCGTCTGCTGCCTGAAGCCTAAAAATACCTGGCCAAGGTGACCACGCTGAGGCTGCATGACAGGGCCTGGTTTTGCAAGTGGGGTTTTTATCATGACTCTGGCAGAACAGTGTGTTCCCTGAAAAAAGACACCTCTAAAGTAACATTCATGTTGAATGAGATCACTTATACTTAAATATGTAGGACTAAAAATTTCTATTCCTTTCCAGCAGTATATTTTGTACACTATATAAGGTATGTAGAAGTGTCAGAGTGTGAATAAATAAATAATGTTAAAACATTAACACGCATGTAGGTATAAATCACTTGATGTAACTTATGGTGAGAGTATTTCAGTATAAGAAAACAGTATGTCTCCTCTGACCCAGTATTTTTTCAGGGAATGCAAAACTTAGGTTCACCAGTTGCTTCTGTATTTGACTTTGGCCGAGTACTGTCCAAGACCCACAGTATAAATTATCACTGCAGGCCCAGTTTTGGTCTTTTTGGGTTTTTTTTTCAATATTATATGATTTGAAAATGCCAGCTTGCATTGTACTAATATTTCATGCTAAACAGACCAGTAGAAACTGACTGAATCCGTTAGCATTGCCGTGCACTGAAAGTTAAGAATACCCCTCTCTTGTAAAAATACCTTTTTAAAGGTTCAAAGTTTTGTTCAGTAATAATAAATTACTGTACGTACGCAAGTGTTACAATATAAAAATGTAATGAAAATAACAGTAATCAAGAAAAAATCTCTAAGCACTGTGCAGAAAGAAAGCAGAATAAGGAGATCATCACACAAACAAACAGTAATGACATCTCCAGATGCCTTTCAGCTGTGCCACCTAAGTGTGGTTTTGGGGCTTTTGGAAGTACTTCTAGTAAGCAATGATCCCAGTCCTTGTGTTGTGAGGCTGAATCACCTGACACTGGAGAGTAAAATGGAATCCAAAAGGAGAGAATAACAAAACTCAACCATAGCACTATAACCACACAAACATAATTAATGCACAGCTAAAATGATGTTTTAGCTACTTTAGTAACGAGCTTTTCTCTTAGAGTGATACTTTCAAAGAACTGATTTGTATCAATGTGCTTTACAGAAATAGAATGAAATATTAATACATCAAGAAGCATAAAATAAAAGAATGCATAGAAAATCAAGAAAAATAAGATTAAAGTAATAAAGCAGAGGAACATGGAAGATGGCTTTATACATCACATATTTTCTATAAGCCTATACGCAGGACATGACAGAAAATATTGATTTAAACCAAGCTCTTCTCTGCTTAAGCCATAGTTTTTAAAAAATATATAAAAACATTTTAAAAACGTACAAATTTATCAAACAAAAGCAATCACAACACACTGTTAAAAAGGAAAGTTTGAATATGTTGACTGTGAATTATTGGAGGGACAATTCATCCTGCTCCAAAATATTAAAATGGGACACATAACCCCCGCCTCCATCAAATCTTCACCCCTGGAAAGCTGTATTCACTAAACAAAGAGGTGACAGGACTGAGTGCACAAGAATAATACTGAAGTGAATCTTAAGGAATAACACTCTTATTTCTGCTCCTAAAGTGTATGTTATGCATTTGCCCGTTTCACTTAGAAAGAGCTGTAAATAATCCCTGAAAAGTCCCCTACACTCTCTTCCAGCACCATATTTGATCATATAAAGGTTAAAGCAGTGTGAGTGAACAGGATCTATGCTTAGCTGTGTGTGATAGATGTGTGTAAACATACAGCGGAGGAAACACTATGCTTCCTTTAGCTCAGTTACTCTCACAGGGAGGGAAATCCCACCCAGAGGACCAGAGGTTAATTATCCCTCAGGACATGCTGTATTACAGATATACATGGCTTTAACAACACAAACAAGAGAATATCCAACACTGTTTGCCTTGTCCATACTACTAACCATGTCAGAAACAGCAGCAGTTTTCTTTATGGTATAACACCCTTAACTCAGTCCTGCCCCCTCAATCACTGTTGCTACCACTGACAAGAATATTTAACTTGGAGTTGCACTATATGGACAACAGTATTAGGATGCCTGATCATTACACCAACATGGACTTTAATGACATTGCATTCAAATACATAGACTTTCATATGGAGTTGGTCACCCTGGTTGCAGCTATAACAGTCCCCACTCTTCTTGGAAGGCTTTCCACAAGATTTTGGAGTGTTTTTGTGGGAATCTGTGCTCATTCATTCTGTAGAGCATTTATGCTCCAGTTCATTCCAAAGGTGGGGTCAGGGCTCCGTGTGGGCAAGTCAAGTTCTTCCACACCCAAAACATCTAACATGTCTTTCTGGAGCTTGCTTTGTGCACTGGGGTACAGTCATGCTGGAATAGAAAAGGTTCTTCCTTCAAACAAAGTTGGAAGCAAGGCATTGTCCAAAATGCCTCAGTATGCTAAAGCATTAAGATTGCCCTTTAGGGGACTTAGCCAAACCCTGAAAAAGTGTGTCCCAACACTTTTTCTATATAGTGTATGATTATATGGCACATTGAGGCTTAGTAAAAACTTCCAGTGTTGGCTATCCTAGCAAGTAACCGTCGATTAAGTTATCACCGTTCCAATGGCCAGTTTAATTTTCTTCTTAGCAGGGGCGGCTGGCATACATGGGGGCATAAAAATAAGGTTGATATCCACATAATTTTACGTGTGAATAATTTCACGATCCCCGGCATATCAGATATCCGATCTAGAGTGACCCACACACAATGCTTCTGAAAGGTCATAAAGCTTGCTTCTTTTATCTTAGAACGGTTGCTGTGAAGGGGAGATCCGTAGCCTGGTCTGATTTATGGAACACATTTAGGTTTTGTGATGGCCAGAAATACACATCACTGTGAATTATTAAGCAGATTCTAGTCGTCTCCTAGTGTGTATATGACGTACCTGACTATCACATAGACCAGTGGTTCACAAACTGACTCTCAGGGACCCCCAGATGGTTCTAATTTTGCTCCAGCTCAACTCTCAACACCTAGGGATAGAGCAAAATGTGAACCGTCTGGTCATTGAGGACCAGTGATTGAGAACATACCTTATTTCCAACAAATATTATCTAGCTGTTAGCACTCGAGAATAGCTAATATAGCGGGCAAGTAAGTAGGTTTAAATAGCCTATATTATTCAAGATAATATTGTAGACAGCATGAATATGTGTGTCAATGAGCAAGTTTCAGACTTTCAATGCAGGAAAAAAAACACAAAAATGTGAGTTAAAAGCAAATTACGCACTTTATTTTGACATTACTAAAAAAGACTGACAAATTATCTTGTCGGATAAGTGAATGCATTAGTCAGACAGAGAATACAGGAACAGAAAATGAAAAAAGAAAACTGGACGGTAAAAGTTTGTACAGTAATATTAATGTAATTAACTTACTTTAACCTGTAGCCTGTAGAGCAATGGCTAGCAATGGTAGCACTGCTTACCTGCACAACTCCTCCTCAGCATAATCTTAATCCCTAGAAGGCTGATTTATGGTTGATGTTATATTGGATTAGTGAGAGGAACAAGACACCAGACATTTGTAGCAATTGCTCCTCCCTCATTATCTGAACCTAAGGAAACAAGTAATATTAAAAACTTTTCATGTGATGTCTTTATTCTTGGCATCAAATTATGGACAGTATTATCAATAAAAGTATTGATAAATATTGGCATCCAAGAGTATCAGTAAAGTGTCCACTTACAGTCACACCACAGCACAGGGTGAACAATGTGAAATTCTTTCTCTGCATTTAAACCATTCACTAAGCAAAGCAGTGGGCAGCCACCAACGGGAGGCACCCGGGGAGCAGTGTGTGAGGACAGTACTCCAGAGGTACCGCTAGCCGTCCTGGGATTTGAACCCAAAACCTGCTGATTGCAGGGGCAGCTTGCTAATCACTAGGCCAACAGCTGGCCCAAAGTAGAACTGAGCAGAATGACCAAACATTTTTATCACGGTATTTTTTTAAATTATACCAGTTTCACAGTATAGGACGGTACTAGAACTTCAGCGGCATGGATCTTTCATAAATGGTCGTCGCACAGCAAAACAACTCCTTTCATGGAAGTTCCACTGTTTTTTTGGGAATCACAAGGCTTCAGACGTCATCCAGAGCCTCATCTGGAGTTCCTGTGTCCCGTAGAAGTAAAGTTATATAAATTTCAAAACATGTAAAAATACTGCTAGTGGCGATTTAACGATGACATCGCACACATGCGCAAGTAAACAACAAAATGTTTCTTTTATTTTAGGTGATATAAATAAAACAGTTCCTGTGCAGTAGGAGGGGGAGAGACGCTGAAGCAGAGAAGCAGATGGAGTCTTGGAGCGCACATGAGCGGAGCAGAGTGCACAAGCTGGTTTAGCACTGTTTTTACTCCTAAAATCAAATGTAAATCAGCAAAAATGAGTCTAAAAGCCAGAATGAGTGTCTGCCAGGTGCTAGAGCTCTTTTTCCCACAGGAAGATGAAGAAAATCCTGAGAACAGAGAGGGGGTGTGGGCAGGAGCTGAACCAGGGAATGTGTGTTAGAATGTTTACAAACTTTCTTTGTATGGTTTGCTGTCATATATATTGGAATGGGATCCATGTGAAGTACTCTGAGCTGCACTCTGATCCATAGTGTCCGCTGTATAAATAAAGTTGTTATTATTATGCTATATATTTCCGCGCCGTGACATGACGAGCTAATCACTAAAGGTTAAACACATGCATGTTTCTTCGTGATACTGAGATAAAAACGTACTTTTGGGATTATTTAGCCCTTAGTTTGGACTATCTTTGTCCCGCTTGATCCCGCTAATGTACAGAATCATACGTATACCGTCAAAATGAGACGACCTTGAACTAAACGGCAGCTTTATTAATATTACTGTATATGAAAGAATTTTGAGAAATTACATGCACATAAAAGCTAAAAAAAAAAAATGCACAAAAACACACTCCCTAAAAGTGACATTTTACACCCTAAAATGATGAACTGTTCTGTTCCCCTAGTGGTGCAGCAGTGAAAAAGGTCCCCACGTCACTTTCTCGTTCATTAGGCGGTATTGTGGTATAAGAAAAATTCATCTCAAAACAAAAACCGGTTTTCGGTGTGAACTGGTATACCGCCCAGCACTACCCCAAAGTCTCTGCACACAGCGTTCAGTTGTCAATATTTACATGTTTGCCACTAGAGTCCTCCCCCCTCTTGATAATATTGAGTTTTTGAACGACCACTAAAAATTCCTTTAATATGTCCTTTTTCTTTAGTCATCAAAACTGTGGTCATATATGTTTAAACGCCTTTGATAAAACCACACCCAACAAGTATAATAGGTCAACTGATGCTGACATATGCAGATTAATGGTCTGTAGTGTAATTAGCCTATATAGTTTATTGCCGTATCGATCACACTGAATTTTAATCACCTTCCAAAAGCAATGAGTGGAACTACATTATCGCCATTACTGCACATGAACTCAAATTTATGTGAAATATTTCATCAAAAAACTCTATATAGGAGATGAGAATCTACATACGTATATTTTCTCTCCACTAAATGAAACCTGGTGCCAGGGGCCCCTGTGGACCAGGTCCAATCATCACCAGTCTTCTTTGTTTAGACTGCTCAAACCAGGTGTTTAGATAATTCAGTCTGTGGCTGCTGACTAAGAGTGTGCATGCCCCTCTTCCCAACATCCCCCTGGGCCCTTTCTAAGACAAGATGCACATTACCCCTGAAAACAGCCCCAAAAGAGCACCAGAGGGCTGGGGAAGTCATTTCCAGTCATTCTCTGTGGTAGCATTAAGCAACTGCCACACGATGCGTATTACAGATTTTACCATCCACCGTGCTTGGATGTTGTCTGACATTCAATTACTAAACAAGTTCCAGAGTCTTCCTCTATGACTAAGGCTAATTTTAGGCCCAGAAACCTCTATCCTGTGGTAGCCATCTGGTCTGACTGATGACATGTTCCTTTACTTTCCAGTCCTTTAAGAACATTCTCACAGTCACCTTTACTCTTCTGTCTCTGATGAAACACAGTGTCTTTTGACCTAATTCTCACATAATTGCTATTCATCAGACACTTTCTGGAGATAACATTGACTATACATTGGCCATTTTTACAAAATGCTGCAGGAGTGTCACATGTCTAATAAAGTGAACGGTAAGTGAACCTGGTTTTAAAAACTGCAAAAGCACCGCTGTGTCTGATCCACTACACACACACCACTACCATGTCAGTGTCATCGCTTTGCTGAGAATGATCTACCACCCTAATAATACTTGCTCGCTGGTGGTCCTGACCTCTGATGAATGGGGTAAATGGGGCTAACAAATGATGCAGTGAAACAGATGGACTATAATCTGTAATTGTAAATCACAAAGTGCACCTATTCAGAGAAGCTGATAGGGTGGACAAAAAGTGGAGATACAAGATATATTTTCCTGCATGTTTTCTTTACATATTCAGTACTCCCCACATACATTTACCACATTTAGCAGACGCTTAGGCAACTTCCATTCCCTAACTACAAGTGACAGTCTCTCTAGGGCAACTTGGGGTTAAGGGTCTTGCTAAGGAGCCCAGTGGCGGTTTGCTGAAGGTAGGACTCAAACTCATGACCTCTTGGTCCAGAAGCAAGTGTCCTACCCACTAGGCCACCCCACCCCACCCCACCCCACCCCACCCCATACCAAATGAAGGCCTCGGATCTATATTTGCCAATGTTTTACAATAGTGTACTTACTATTGTACCACTAAAACATACACCACTTTTAGCAGTGCTCTCCAGCAGTAAACTCTGTGTAAACTGTATGATGACCTTGACCTGGGACTGCAAGGTTTCTGAGTATCATTTGCAAAAGGCAGGTTAAGAACTCACCGTCAGTCACACAGCTAATCTGTAGGTTGCAGAATAAAAACATATGCACCAGTTATTTTGTATTAATAGAAAGACTTGTTTACCTACTGTTTTAAAACAAATGACAAATTTACATTTTCACAATATGGTGCATTTTCTTTTGCCCATTAATGTGCAGTAAAGTGTGAGGAACATTTCATAATTCATACTGTTATAGGCTTATAGGACTATTTCATATGCTCCTATTTAACTGGTCCACTAGATTCTTTACTTCTGTGGTAGTGATCAGCTAGTTACTGCAACTGAAAACAGGCTTTCTGATGTAAGATAAGACTGGGATGGTCTTCTACTGCCCTCTGTAGAAATGTCCCCAACTTTGCACCAAAGAACCATTGGGGCCCAATGAAAACACACGTAGGCAACTGTGCTTCAGTTAATCAGCAAATTGACATTTGGATCTTGTAGAAATCTCAGACATTGGATAAAGAAGTAATAAAGACTTAAATGAGCTAAATGTAGGACTGGAAGCAACAACAATAATATTATTTATGATTATGATTATAATATTGATGATGGAGATGATAAAAAAAACGTTCACTAACATTCAGGACACACAGAGCGCCAAAAAAAGCAAAAATCAACAGATTGTACAGTAATAAAGAGGGGAATGTTGATATGCTGTCAGAATCTCTGCTTTTTTTAAACAGCACGTTTGTATTGCACTTATCTTGATTTGCTCAGAGGAGGATCTGCAGTGTGTGTGAGATCTAGAAAGGGTCTCTCCTGCTGTGTGTGCAGATCATTCCATGATTCATGGGGTTTCCACGTCCCTGCCATCGGATCTGTAGGTGTTCGAAGCAAAAAAGGGGGCTGACTTTCATTTAGGCAGCAAACACTTTATGTATTTTTAAAAAATGCATGTTAAATTTTCTAGTTAGTCAAGAAGAAGAGGAGGGGGGCGTTTCGCTCTGTTCTGAATTTTTCCCCTCAGCAGCATCAGTAGCATGAGCCTGCCTCCATCGACTGCACGGCGGTACTGGCTGTAGTTTTTTCTTTTTTTTTTTTTCTTTTTTTTTTTTTAAAGGAAGAAGAGGCTCGACATAAGGACATTGAATACGGATACAAATAAGAGCAAGAAATCCCACCGTGTCGTCGACAGCAGAAATATTTGCATGGTATATGTGGCGTTAGTAGGACACAACAGGTAAAATTGATGCAAAGAAAAAATACAGCAAAGGGTGTAAACGGTTTTTTTTCCCTCTGCTCTCCTCCATGCCCCCAGCTCGGCTCGGCTCGGATCAGGCTGTAGGAGAGCAAAATGGGGGCTATTGCAGCTATAGCACCGCCGGGGGGCTTTAAAGTGAAGCGTAGGGCCTGAATTGGACCTAAAAGCAGAAAATAACAGAAAAAAGCGACGGAGTGAACGGGCGAGGCCTTTTTCCTGCCCGTCTTTTCCATGTCGCCCACGTCGTCTCTGCAGCTTTAGCTGGAGGGGAGGCGGGTCCGTGCGTCCCTTACGTTTATTTTCATATTTGTGTCGTGGGAGACAGCACCACTATTCGTTTATATCTGCTTGTGATTACTGTTTTTTCTTCTTTTTTAAGCATGCACGACGCCTTTAAGCATGCAATGCCCTGTCACTCGCATTTACACCTCCTCGCCACACGCCTCCATTAGCCTGCTCTCTCTCTCTCTCTTCTTCTGCAGGGCGAACAACACGCTCAGAAATGTCGAGACCTGTTACGTCAGATAGGCATATCGGGCTAATATATATTAGACTAATATATGGGGGGGGGGCGTTGTAGAGGCACCCACAGCCCTTTTTCTGCACGGTGCAAAAATCTGAATCGACATCGGTGTAGTTTAGTGCACATTTTTAAATAATTAACGTTCACGTTCACACGACAGTGGCCCATCTTAGATCTTTAATTTTTTTATTCACGTGTGGCTCGGATTTATATTATTTTTAAATCTGACAGTTTGCATTTATATACATAT
>JBBPCX010000154.1:15164457-15195390 GCA_037974365.1 Hydrocynus forskahlii | reverse complement strand
TATATGATTTTTAAATCTGACAGTTTGTATTTATATACATATATATATATATAGATATATATATATATATATATATATGGATCTGAACGACCTCTGTCAGCACAGTCAGATCTGCATATTTTTGCACGTCAATGTCAGTCATAATTTTTAGGGAATTTCGCGCGGGAATGGACCCCCTTTAACGTGACGTCACGGTGAAGGTCCGTTTCCATGGTAACGCTTCGGCTCTTTTGTTTTGGGAAGACGAGCGAGGCGGACGCGGGCAGTGTGAACAAGATAAAAAACGGTTTCTAAACAACTGATCAGAATAAACTCTATTTCAGGGATATTTTGAAGAAAAGAGAGCGAACTAGCTTCACTCCCGAGTTTAATGTGTTTTTTGTTTCGAGTTCCGCCCCTTTTTGCTGTCTTTCTTCTTCCAAGACAGGTAACGAGAGGAAAAAAACAACAGACAGCTCTCTATTTGGACAACAACGACTGTTAAAACTAACATAGACGCATTTTTGTTAAATTATTTTTTCTGTACTTTGTTCATAATGTCTGTAATGTTATAATGTTATTTTAGTGTCTGCTGTCCACTTTTAAAGTATCTGTCTCTTAAGGTTTTTTAAAAATTAATTTATTAAACTTACAGAGTAATTCCAGATTTTTACTGAACATTTATGCATAACAAAATAGGTGTAGTAATACAGTCAACCGGAATGCTAAGATGTTTTTGCAGAAACAGAATTCCTCACAGCAGTGGTGATAGGAACCAGACGTTTGAAGAGTTTAAACTGCATGAGAAAATGTAGTGAGATGCCCGAGGCACTGTTTTGTGATAGTTTCATAACATTTGAGCCTAAAATGTGATTTAGTTTATGTCATGGACATTATAAAGCAAAAATAGCCCCAGAATGACAATATTATACGTCATAACTTATTAGGAGAGAGAGGACAGCTGTGTTTGTTGGATGAGCATGATCAGCGTGATGCATTGAAACGACAATGTGAACTATTAAATAATAATAATAAATGTTTTTAAAAGGTGACCGTCATTATTTGGTTTGTGGTTTAATTCTCATTAGGACACAGCAATCATTTTTCTAAGTTATTAGAGATGGACAATGATGTTAGGATCACATTGGTTTTGGCAGATGTTTGCATAAACTGCTTAATTTTTTTGCTTAAAATATTGGCATCAGACAGATGGGAGAGTAGAATGGTTACATGATTATGAGTTTCTAAGCTAGAATGACTTGAATTTTATTTATTTTACTGTGTATGTGAACATACAGGAATACATGTCCTCTTCTAATATTGTTGTATTCTAATCTAGGTGGATATGATTCTGATACATAAAAGTCATAAATATTCTTTGGTATAAGCAACGGAAGCTATGTAGTTCACAAATGTTGGGTATCAGCCCAAAATCTGACCTGCACACCTCTAGACTATTGTTTAACTGTGTTTTTGCTACACTGTAGGTAATCTGTCCAGTGACACTGTGAGCCAAGAGGAGGTGAGCGCACAGAATGTATTTTTTAATTCTCTTTCATACAGTTCACCCATCTGATTACTACTCTGAGTCTTTAATCAATGTGTTATGTAACATCATGAAAAATGTATTTCAGATAAACATACCTGTACATTTTGTGTTCTTAGCGCATCTGAAGCAGTATGTCGGCCAGGGGAGGGAAGAAGAAGACCACCAAGCTGTCCCGCTCAGCCCGGGCGGGGGTCATTTTTCCTGTTGGAAGGATGATGAGGTATTTGCGCACAGGAACCCATAAGTACCGCATTGGCATGGGCGCTCCTGTGTACATGGCAGCTGTAATTGAGTACCTGGCAGGTGAGAACAAGCCAAGCATGTGTTTTTGTTAAACCATAACTTTAATACCTGTAAACACAGACTCCAAGACTCACTCAGGCTTATGTACTCTGGATATAACTGTAGATTGTTTTATATAACTCTAGATTGTTATTTACCTTTTCAGCTGAAATTTTGGAATTGGCTGGTAATGCAGCAAGAGACAACAAGAAAGGCAGAATTACTCCACGGCACATCAAGCTAGCAGTGGCTAATGATGAGGAGCTCAACCAGGTACAGTAGCACAGTGTTTGGCAGCAGAGAATGAATGTCCATGGCATTGCATGTCACCTGGAAAACTTTCAGATTCTTCCAAAGTAGATCATGTCATCATCCTCCTTTGCCAGACAGGTGAAAGCAACGACAGGTCATTTATTTCAGTGTCAGTTAAACATTTCACTCACAGCAAACTTGGTCTTTGGATTGAAGTGTTTGGATTGAAGTGCTTACCTACCACTTAAACATGGAGCAGCCCAATTTGGATAGTCAGGTACTATTTGATAAAGGCCTGTGTGTAACTAAATTACAACTTGTAGACAATTTCTTTTTTTGGCTGGAGACAAGACTGGATAGGTTTATACAGTAACAGAATGTTAGGGCTAAAATGTATTCAGAACAAAAATACTACAAAACATTTGTACCATTATTATACTCTTAATGTACAGTCATACTGTTGTACAGAACCATACGGTTCAGACTGCTGTCCCAGTTCTTAAATGCTTGGAGCTCTTTATTCTCACTGAAAGGCACAGTGTTCTGACCCCATACTTGTTATGAATTATTGTCTCAGGTGAACTGAGGGAGCTTCCGGACACCACCCTTTTATCTTATAACCCAGAGAACTAATATCACATAAAACCATACAAACGTAACTGTATTTCTGTTATATTGGCTCTAACATTCCATAAGAGAATAAATCTAAATGTACCTGCATTCAGGCCAGTGTTGAATACACAAACATATAACAGGTACATGAGTAAACGCCTCGTTTATGGATTGCTGTAAACGAGAAATTGTCGTTTCTTTTTCTGCTTGTTATTTGTGCAGCTGCTTAGAGGGGTGACCATTTCGAATGGTGGTGTTCTTCCTCGTATCCACCCTGAGCTGCTCTCCAAGAAGAGAGGAGGGAGAGTGAAGGTTGACACACAGGTGACCGTACCGGAGAAGACAGAGAAACAGGCCAAGAGCAGGAAGAGAGCCTCTGCCAAAAAAGGCAGAGGAAAACCAGGCCGCAAACCCAGGGTCAGTTCAGTAGTTTTCTTTCCTTAAGGCTAAATCGACCAAGTATATTTTATATTATTAAAATTAAAATATTTTATATTATTACAAAAATTCAAACTGTTGTAACATTCACAGAAAATGTTACTATTTTAAAAATGGCTTTGTGTATGCAGAAGAATACGGAGAACGACAAAGACACATCCAACAACTTCACAGCGGATGATGGACCAGGAGAGGGATTTACTATTCTCTCAGCAAAGAGTTTATTTCTTGGACAAAAGGTGTACAATTGATATACAAGCAAGATATCCTTGTAACACTGGACTTTCTATTATACTTCATGATGTACTAATGTCTTTTATTATTTGTACCAGTTGTCCCTTACAGAGAGTGAACTCAGCAAAATTGGAAATATCAAAGTGGAGGGAATTATTAATCCCACTAATGCAGAGATTGATCTGAAAGATGGAGTTGGTAAGTGGACTACAACATGATTGATAGAATGTATGATAACCTTATAGAATGTAATGCATATTGGCTGCAAGAATGCAGCTATCAGAAAAGGATAAGTCCCATCTTACTGGAATTTAAATGAACATGATTAGTATCTGCTGTGTGATACAGGTAATGCCCTGGAGAAGGCTGGGGGAAAAGATTTCCTGGAAGCTGTGAAAGAGCTGCGGAAATCACAAGGCCCTTTGGAGGTTGCATCAGGTAGAATTTGTGCACCCTGTACTACCTTTTGTTTGTGATACATTTATATTTACTGTGTGCATATTTATAGACACTGAAATTGAAAGTATGTGGTTTTCTTTCTCCAACCTGTTATTTAACATGTTTATTTAATCACAGTCGCGGTTTGCCAGGCCAGCGGGATGGCTGCACGTTTCATCATACACTGCAACGTCCCACAGTGGGGCTCCGAGAGGTGTGAGGATCAACTGGAGAAGACGGTGAAGAACTGTCTCTCTGCTGCAGAGGAGAAGAAGCTCAAATCAGTGGCCTTCCCTTCTCTGCCAGCTGGAAGGTGAGCTTTTGGTGCCTAAGATTTATAACATATACATGAAGGACTCCAGAAGACCTCTGAAGGTGTGCTGTGCTTTCAGTTTAATTGGGCTCTTTTGATATGACAAATCAAAAGTGTATAAACCTGGAGAAACTGTTACCACGTGTAGAGATGATTCGCCTGTTCCTCTACAGCAGAAAATATTTTTTTTAGCATCAACCTATAAACAATCTGCTAGATGTTACTTATAACCATGTAATTTGCTATCATAATGCTAATTATTCATTTGAGCCCATATAGTAATTTACTGTGTTGTTAGAGGCCATTTAGCAGATTTGATGTCAATTCTCACTTAAACATAGATGTGTGACATTCTATACACTGTTCAAATCCTTCTTTTCCTGATCATTACTGGAACAGCCTCTTATCTAATGAGGGCAAAATATAGTTCAGAAAATACAAAGTGTAAACTGGTTAAAGAGAACCTGTTGACAGCAACCAATCATGAACTACATTTTCTTTCAGAAAAAATCCTTATGTAGTTCAGATTAGCTCACAAGTGGACAATCAAGACCACTTGTGTTTGGATTTTATAAGTTGGGCAACAGGTGCAGCACACTGAAAATAAGAAGAAAAAGATTAGTTTAACTTATAGCAGCTCTGAAACAAAACATATTAGCCACAAACCAACAATATACACGTACACACACTTTCTGAGATGTCTGGAGAAATTGTTTTTGTGGCCGAGAATGAAATTTCCTTGACAGGTGAACAAACTATGAAAGCCCCACCAGCAGTGGCAGGCAGATTCCTCCGTTCTGCGAGCTCTTTTGAACGAATAGGAGAAGAGACGAAAAGGACAATAAGGAAAGGAGATTTGTCTCAGCTGTTATGGCCGTGAGATCCTGCCGAATGCTGTGGGTTTGTAATCAAGATGGGTGGAGAAGAACTCTGCCCGGCTCATTCACTTATGAACCATTTTGTGTCGTACTGGAGGCATAAAGACTTAGAGCTTGTAATCCAAATACAAGGGCAATACTGAGTGATGTTTCCTGCTTCATGTATAAGGCAAGACACTAGTGTCTCATGTGAGAATTGTAACGTTCATAAACAAACCAAATTCATCACTGAATTCATATTTTCATCTCTTGCAGAAATGGTTTCCCAAAGCAAACTGCGGCCCAGCTGATACTGAAGGCCATTTCAAACCATTTTGTTTCAGCAACCACCTCCTCATTGAAAAACATTTACTTTGTGCTGTTTGACAGTGAGAGCATTGGGATATATCTGCAGGAAATGGCCAAGATGGACAGCAAGTGATGATCATCCAGCTGTGGGTTTGTTTTGTTTCTTGGTTTCATAGCCTGGATGCTATGCTGTTTCAGTGTACATCAGATGAATTGTCTGTACTGCATCATTTTTTGTCATGAAAATAAACTGGACTGACAGTCATTAGCATCCAGGCTATTGACAGCAGCTCGTTTTCTTGTTGGTAGTGTGACTGAAGGTACTGTGAGTATATTCAGAACAGAAGGTGTATAAAAAAAAAAAAAGGATGTTTGTGAGTGAAGTACTGTGCGCATTTATGTTACACTGTTCTTTATGACACTCATTTAGAGTAGATCAAAATTAATTTTTGCCATTTCTATTCTTAGATTGATCTTGTTTTTACATTCCATGTTGTACAAAGACTTTGACCATTGTTTTTCAGCTAGATTTCCTGTGTAGTTTCTGATACAGTTAGTTTACTAAGAAAAAAAAGTGTTTCTCATTCTGATTTGAAATAAAACCAGATGTTTTACACCACATATCAATACAAAAGAGTTTGTCTTTGTAACCTAATTGGCTTAGTATAGTGCTAATTATTTTAATTCATACAGACTTAAGATGAACTTAAACGGGTGAAGTCAAAGTTTCAGTTCCAGGGAGCAAGTATTCAGCAGTATAGAAAGTGACAGGGAAGCACCTCTGCACATCTGGCCAGCAACTCTTCACTGTGGTTATTTTGAAACAAAGCATGAATAAAAGGCACATTCAGTAAAAACTCATTAAAACAAACCAGACAGGCAACATGCAAACAAGAATTCCAGATTCAAAACTAAAGACGTTTCTCATGACACTGATGAGAGACCGTCGCCAGAGTCATACAAAGGGAATAGGAGAAATATATTATGCATGAATAAAAACCCAACCAAACACTTAAAACAAGGTAATGGGCATTTGCTTCAGCTCCTGCCCATTGGATTCTATTGAAAGTTTAAAAACGCTGAGTCTTTTTAACGTACTGATGTGAGAATGGTTGCTTCTTGGTGTGAAGACAACACTACAGTAAACAGCAAAAGTTTAAATATGTTAGTGGTCTCAGCGAAGCACAGAGACACCCACGTTTACTGTTATTGTAATTTAATTATACAGATTACGCTGGCTTCATAATCCAAATCACCACACAAACTCGTTTACCATATATTTATTACATAGTAAAAAGTACATTTTATTCATATATACAGATTTGATATAATTTCCTGCTGACTACAGAATTACTGCCTGATTTTTCTAAAACAAAAGCACAGGTGATTTTACTGGGGCAAAAAAAAATTCCTGAATGATTCAAAACTTGAGCTGCTCAAGATTGTCTTGGTTATTCCTATTCAGCACATATCATAGGTACTCGTAGGGCAACCAAGGACATTGTAATTGTAACGAAGTATTTCTCACTCACAACAGGAAGCTGAGCTTTGAACAGGCCATGGATAACCTAAAAGAAGCATAAAGACTATGGCTCCAAATTTAAAAAAAAAAAAAGTTACATTTTCTGCATCCTTCTATTCTGATATTCAGGCACCATGCACTGTGTTCAGCAATTTAAGTTTATTTCAGTCTGAGAGCTAAAATGGATGGGTTCTATACTCCTAAAAGTTAACTGAATAATTAATGTTCAGAATTTGATTTTTTTTTTTTTTGCGGTTCTAGGAAAAGTGGACATTAAAACCAAAATGGTTAAACTTTGATTTACATCAAAATGAGAAATATAAACTAATGCACAACATGACCAATACTGTACTCATTTCACAACATTTTTTGAAGACCTATCAGGAATAAAAACCAAAATGTGATAAAAACTGACATGCGGAAAGCACATTCAGTAATTTAAGCACATTCAGACTCGACTTATTCTGGAATGTTGTTGGCATGGGAGATGTGCTAGTATATTTTAATGAAGACAAAAAAGTAGATTTTGTCTGCTCTGCTTTAAATTAAAAAATATATTAGTTTAATTCTTCATCTCCTTTGAAAGGACTATGTTTTTTGGAGTGGTTTCTAATTGTTTTGATTGCAGATGTCTCACAAATTATATAGATGGCAAGCATTTCTGAAGTTACAATGGCATGATCTATGTGAAACAGGCAAATAAAACCAAAGATTGGGGAAAAAAATATATAAATTGTTAGTTTATTCTATATGCACTATACAGTTTAAATTCTCTTGAGAGGTCAGATGGAGAGTTAATGCTAGAGCCATGTCTATGGTTTTATTGTCCTCACACAGTGCTATCCGTATAACCTCAGAAATGAGTGTGTTTCTATTTGTAAAATCTATTCAGTACACACCATGCTCAACCTAAAGCAAATAAAATTATTTGTGATTTCTGTCCAAGTAAATTTCAGGACTAATCTGAAGCACTGTAGTATTCATATATTAAATCTGGCTTCTGGTTGACAGAAATACTCAACATGATCTTGAATCAGTGGTGGTCTGTTCCCATCACTGTAGACCTGTCCTTCATATTCCAGTTGTGCATGCACAGTCTGAATAAATATTATGTGTGCAAACTGGATTAACGAAGGATGTTTGTTTCAATTGTTTTGGGTGTAATATACCTTTGTGTGGGTACACTTTAGGAAGGAAATGGGGAGCATGCAAATCTTTCTTCTTTTTCTTCAGCTCTCCATTTCTCTTTTCAAAAAACTTGGCCTGATGTATTTTATTTTGTTTCTGCTGGTCATGAGGCAAGCAGGTTAATGCTTAGAGAGCTCAGTGGTGTGGTATGGTCTTTAGTGCTCCACTGTCCTTATCTAGAAAACCAAGGCCAAACTGGAGTGTTTTATTTGACCTCTGAAGTGTCAGCAGGTTCAGCTGCCCGAGGTGGTAGCAGGGGTACAGGTGATGTGGCCTCAATGAGGGCAGGATTTAGAATGATGGGCAAAGACATGGGGGGCACGCCCACCTGTAGTGGAGAGGCTAAGGGCTGGAGTATCAGAGGAGACTGGCTGAGGGGGGCCGGTGACTCAGATGAACTCTTTACCGTAATGGGAACAGGTGGAGTGGAGGGGGGCACTGGAGAGGACCTGTCAGTCCCTGTAAGGGATTTAAAAGAAAGTATTGCTCATGCTCACATATTTGGCAACTCACTGTCAAGTAAAATACTCACTGCAACACTGATGGTGGTATACACCTGTAAGTAGGCAGTGTAATCACACTTTGTCTACCATTGCTTCTGTAATTATGCTGTAGAATGGTAACATTTTGCCTAAAATCGGGATAGCTCTACTCAAAGCTCACCGTTGGCACTCTGTGTTGGCATGTCCTGTGGTGATGCGGGTCTGCTGGGAGTCTTTGGCTCTGTAGCGGAGGCTGGCACCAGTGCAGGAGCTGGCACAGGGGAGGAGGCAGGAGAAATGGAAGCAGGAGGTGGAGCAGGCTCTACAGGAACATTAGGGACAGGCTCTGCACACATTCAGGGCACAGCAAACACAAGGATAAAAGAATGACTACATTCACAACCAGAAAGCCCCACATATCATATTATGGATGCACATGCATTTTGTGAAACACATGTACCTGGCATGACCGCCTGTTTAAAGAGTTCTTCTCGGAGGCGGGGCAGGAAGCAGTCAATCCTCTCCCAGGTGATCTCCCACAGGTCAGAGTAGCCTGTGCGAGAGTCTGCACTGTGGAAGATGCCTGCTGTGTCCATCACCAGCAGCATGTTCTTCAGTGACTCAGGAATTGCCTCCAGCTGCACAGAGTCAACAAGTTTTCTATTTATGGTACTCTGCCCATGTTTTGGAAACCAATTTGTTTTAACGTCCAGTTTTGGCACATTCAATATTTTGTTTCCGATGTATAGTTTTCTCATATATAGTGTCACTGACACTCATAATGCCAGGAAATAATCAACAGGCTAAGGTACAGAGCCAAAATTTTAATAAAAAAATCTGCATCACTATCACTACCAGTATCAGAATTTACTGGTAAAATACTATGAAGAGGTGACAGTGTGACCTAACGGATATCTCACCAAGAGGTCACTGGAGCCAGCATGCATGTACTTGTCCATAAAGTCTAAGATGGTAAGCCACAGTGCAGCAAATGTGGGCAGGGAGAGCAGGGGTGAAAGATGCTGGAGAAACACCTGAGGAGGCAATCACATGAAACATGTCTCAGTCTTTACACAAAAGTATTCAGGGAGCAGTACTCCGTCATAACATTACAAAAACGTTTGAACATATTAACTTCAAAACATGAAAGGGGCATTTGGTATCTACAGCTTTGTTTCCACTGCATGTCAAATTTAAATTGTTTATTAAATCTGATTTATGACCAAATCCATTTGTGTGGTCACAACCGCTTACATTCTTGTTAGTTTCCTTGGTCATGATGCAAGTATAAGTAGACTGACTAAAGAGGGCGAAGCAAACAAAGCAATCCAATCACATTTGTGACCTCGAATCTTAAAACGTACATTTACTTAACAACTCTAACTAGTAGATCGATCATGGTTTATATCAGAATCAGAAAGCGTTGATTCCAGAAATGCAGTTGCACTTTTTACTGCAACAAGATCAAAACATGACCTTATAGTAGTGTCACCTGGTCAGAAGACAACCTTAAAAGCCTTACTGGTTACTATTAATATTTGGAGACAGGCTTTAAGTTGAAATATCTACTGAAAGTTAAACAGCTGCATATACAGTATAAATGTTTCCTAAATTGTCTTCATTTCTACATATTCAAGCTATCATGCCCTACAGCAGATTTTCTTCTTGCACTGTTTAAATGTCGAAAAATCAGATTTCAATATTTTACCTTTCAGACTGCACAATATCTCTGCTGATCAATCAGATACGATAAAAAAACCTGATCTGGGCTGCCTGTCTCAGCAAGTCGTAAATGCTTGGACTATTTTTACTTTGCTTATAAGCCAACCTGAAAATAAGTAAAATAAACAAATTACACAAACAAACAAACAAAAAAAACATTTAATAAATACATCATACCTTGGACAGCAGTGTGCAGGCCCTCATCCTTGTCTCCTCCATGCCCCCTACATCGGCTGGGCTGATATTGTCTAAGAGTTTGGTCAGCAGTGGAAACAGGACCTGTGGCAGGAGGTTTTTAATTTTTCACCCAGCAAAATTTTTTGTCTATTTAATTTACATGTAATTATCAAGTCACATTAGGATTAGCTGACCTTATTGAAGCAGGATTCCCATTCTACAGCATCCAGGGTTTGCAGATCATGTACCAGTAATGCCCTCTGGAGGTAGGTGAGAGCCTGCATTCGGACTTGTCTTCTAGCATCACAGCACAGCCAGGCCATACCTGCAAGGGTTTGTTCAGTTATTTCGTCTGTGTATGAATGATCACATGGTGTAATACAGACTTTTAACACTCAAGTCTAAATTCTTGCAAAGACAGGGATATTCTGGGATGGCCAGTATTGATTTGGAAAATACTCAAAGCCCAGGGCAAGGCCAAAATTACAAATATCCTATCTAGCATATCTATGTTTAATGTTTACAGTCACTAAATTTAGTACTCTCGTTACTGGCCATGTAAACACGCAGTATGTCTGACCTTGGAGCAAAGGACACCAGCAGCTGGACCAGAGTGTTCGAGAGTCTGCCTCAATCTTTCTGCCACCTGTCTCCAGATGGCGCTGTTCTTCTGCCCAAGAGCTGTAGATACTGGCTGCCCTTGTGTGTAGTGTGTGCATGAGATCTAAGAGCTACAGAAGAAACAAACATTCCAATAACCACATAGAACTCACTTGTTCTTTGCACTAATAATACACAGAACAAATGGAATGTATTTACTAGTTTGATACAGCTGGTAAAACGGGTTGGAAGAAACCCCACCACCATGAAACAAAACTGAATGATGTCAATAAAATATAAATCAAAATACAATGCATGAAATGCTGCATTGCTAAAACGATGCATTGCAATGGTGCATAGTATTTACTATTTGTGTTCCTATAGTTCTCATTAAGAATCTACCAGCCCTTTCAAGAATTAGATTTTAGAAATAGAGGCAGAAATCAGCATATTATCATGGTCAAAAATCAATACTTGTATCTCCAAAAACAGTGAGTGTGATAAAGAAGAAATCTTTTATAAAGAAGAAAAAAACTTAAAACTTATGTAAGTTAGTGTGAAAACCTTGTGTCTATGTTTTGCCACGACAGTAACAATATGTTTATTATTTGACACAGAACCCCAGTGATCCAGAAAACTTAATCAATGTGTAGTATTTAAATCATAAGGGAGTAATAATTGATATCTCTATAGACTAGAAAAGGCTTAGATATGTTTAATAGTTCTATTCTGAGCAAAAAATGCAAGAGACTGCTTAGAGGAAATTGACAGCACCAATTACACTCTGTCAGAAAGGATATTGGAAATGAGAAACAAAAAGAGACCCTCATTCCAAACCGTGCAATTCTGAAGGCCTGGCGGCAGGCATGATGACAGACAGGTAGTAGAGGTAGTAGGGAAAGGGCTGCGGTACTTACGTCCTGACTAACCTGTAAAGACACCGTGTGGTAGCTAGCTGGCACACCCTCATCTTCTTCATCGTCGCTATGTGAACGTGAGGGTCGCTGACTAGTGGGTTTAGTTCGCCGTGACACTCCATCTTTCTCCCGAGGTTTCTTTCGTAAACGATTAGACTTGGAGTCATATTTATGGCTCTTCTTTTTCTCATGGGTACGATAACCTATGGAAGCAACAGAAAGAGATAAAGAGAGAGAAAGCAAATTCAAACAACCTTTTAAAACTTCTTAGTATTTTGTCACCTTGTCTAATAGTCCTTCCTGTCTTTTCAGTAATTTGAGGTAAGAGAATAGCTTTGTCTTTCAACAGTAATACAGGTCATTAATAGCATGGCTGTTTTGGAAGTACACCAACATTTTTGCTGCTTCCTGTGAGCACAGGACAAAGAATACCCCAACGGTACTCACAAGACTTTTTCCATTAGCTGTAGCACAGATTAAAACTATGTGCTTTGATCAAGCTGCTTGTAAAGCCCTGTTGACAACAGGCATCTACGAAAGTGCATGGATCCCTCTGACCAACGAAAGGACGATGTTTCATGGAAGAGCCAAAAAGTGCTGAATGAGTCTTATCTAAGCCTGCTGAAGATAACTGGATTGAGAGATGGAGGAATAAATGGAGAGAGGGCATACAAGCCATGCAGTTAGATCGCCTCGAGTTAAATGACTCACCCTTACAGCATAGCTTAAGATACCCCGCCAAAGAGTTTCCAGACTTTGACACATCCAATTACAGTGCTATGGAACTGAACCACACTAAGTCTTCCTAATCCCACAGGAGTCAATCTGCACATATGAAGCTTGAAAAAAATACTATATTGAAGGTTGGTTTAAAATGAAACCAGAGGAAACAGAATTATGATGTCAGGCCAGAGTAAGACAGCACAAGTTTTTAATTATGGTGCTGGTCTGCTCCAAATGCGGTTTCTTTTAAGGAAGGGTGCTGAACCCCCTGAAGCAACAGCTGTTGAGTAGGATCTAAAGCCATGTTGGCTGGGTTAAATAGCAAGCATGAGGAAGTATTCATTTTCATGATGTAAAATTAATATTTTTGCTATCCATATCCAATACTGAAACATGCATGTACTGAACTGAATAAAATGATGAACCATAGACACACTGGACACCTTATGTTTTGAGTGTATTGAAGGTGTGACATAAAACCCATAACAATGTGTAACTGACATCTAGAAGACATACTAACCTCCATTAAGACTGGCCTCCACAAACACTCGAATGGCTTTAACACAGAGCTCGAAGTTCTCAGGTGTGACATGTGCAGCGTCACGTACAATGAAAGAGAGAGACTCAACACACTTGATGAGAGACTTTGTGTCATGTAGGCCCATATCCTGACCCAAGGTTAAACTATACTGGTTGATTGGAGGAGGTGTATGGGGTTTGGAGCCTGTAGCAGCTGGGATCTTATTGATTTCCAAGTCATCTTTACCCACCTATCAAAACACACATGCATGCGCACACATACACACACAAACACTTTATTACAATAACTATTATACGAAGCCAAAATGATTAATCTGCAGTCACTCTTTCTGGAAAAAAATACAGTATAAAAAGAAAAAGACACTTATGTTCTATGAATCACACGATAAAAATAGGCAGCATGTAAGTGAAAAAATAGTGTTTGGGCTCACCACCAGCCATCCCACATCGACATCCGTAGCAGACCGAGGTATTCTGGACTTGCCATGTTCAGTGTAGACCTCAGAGTCTGAGGTATAACCCCGGTCCAAAGTGACTTCACACTGGTGGTACGAGCTAATTTCACTGTCAGACTGAGCACCTAGAGAACATGCATTCCAGTTCAGTTATGAGCACACTGTCAATCTGACGTAACTCAAAGTTTCAGCATTCTAAGCTGTAATACCCATATATTATTCTACCACAGTAGTAGAATTAGTCTTTACCTGTGTCACTGTCTGGGTGGGTGCTGGAAACCTGCAGGGCAACTGGAGGTTTGACCCCAGCTCCAATGCACTCCAGCAGGGAAAAGAGGGTGTACCAGTCATCAGTACAGTGAATGTTGGCTGCATTGGTTTTGAGTAGTTCATGCAAGCCATATGCCACCTCTCGACTGACTCTGGACAATACATGAGGCTTCATCATCAACAGCAGACGTAGAGACAGCAGCACCTGTATGACCAGGGATGAGCAGAGATATAAGCATTGAAATACTAATATCGCAGAAGACCTATGATTCCCTAATGTGTGTAATATGTTGTTAGGTGTAGCCTAATATGTAACAATTTAATATTAAACACAGGCATTTTGACTGTAGCTTTAGTGTATTAAGTGTATACCTGTGAGCTGATGTCCTCTCGGCGCAACAAGCGTATAGCGAGTCTTAGCAATCCCACGACAGCTCTCTCTACCAGGAAGCAGCTTTCATTAGCGTGTACACATAGATGATACAGATGGTCACGCACAGTTTGCCACACACACGATACCCGGTCCCTGTAAGTACACAGACACTGTAACACACCAGAAAATTCCTTAAAGAATCCTCTTGGAATCCCAGGATCTCCACTACTGTAAGGCTACTGCACCTATTCTCCAGAACAATGCGGAGCAGCATCTCCAGACAGAAAGCAGCATCTTCTTCATCATACGTCTCTTCATCAGGAGTTACTGAGATCAGAGCCTGGCACACATAAGCAAAATAAACAGTTACAATTAATTAGATAACATTCTAGAATTACTTCTTTACAGGCTTAGACATGTAACTAGATTTAGTTAACACTGGAAACAATAACTGGTGATGGAGACCAGATGAACAGGCCTCACCTTCATGAGTTCTTGTAGAGATTCCAGCTGCAGGAACTTACTCTCAGTGATCAGCTTCTCTGGGTCACATTGCTTTTAGGAAAAACAGTGCAAGAAAAATTAAGAAATCAACTCTTTCTACTGTTTATCACTATGACAAAGCATGGTGTTTTTTTGTTGTTTTGTTTTTATTTATTACATATCATAAACATACTGCTAACATGAAATATGTGGTTTATATACCTTTATGCAGAGCAGAGCGGCTTGTTTAGCCTCCTGGTTCTCAGTTGAGGGGCCCCGCTGTCCTGACTGTTCCGCTCCACCACTTAGTGTCAACCAGTTAACAAAACTCAACACAGCAGACTCACCCCTTAAAAAAAAAAAAAAAAAAAAAAAACACTCTTCAAGAGAGCTAAGTCCGTGAAGTACTTGATGTATTTTGATGTAAGGCAAAAATGCACTTCCCTGTTTGATGGTGTCTCCTCCCGCTGTAGAGAAATCTTTCCATTAGGTTCCACAAAGTCCTCAACCTTTGAAGAACAGAGGGGATTATGGCTCTTTGACAACTTGTATGTTTCTATTCATATGGAAATTATTTTCTGGCAATAGATGGCAGTGTAACCCAAAAATGAGAGAAAGTGATGTCTGAAACATAGCATCTATGCAGTTACAGCAGTTTATGGTTCTCAGCTATGAAGAAAACAATAGTCACGAGTGTGCTCTCACCTCTACCATTGCCTTAGGTAAGAGTTCGGCTCTGAAGAGCTGCAGCATAGCATCCATGATGTTTTTCCAACCCTCTCGCAATATATCACCATGACGATGGGCAAGGTTAAAGACAGTCTTTGCTGCTACTTGAGCCTTCCCATTGCTGCCAAACACTGTAGGCAGATTCTCTACAGACTGAGCACACAAAACAATCTTTGTTATAAACACATCAGTGCTGATTATACATTTAGAGATGATATCACACTAAACCTGCCAAATCACACTGTTTAGAGACTTCTGCCATTAGCATGGCGCTAGCCTTACCTCACTGCTGAGCGTGGTAAATTTGCAGAGTGAGATGATTAAATTATCAAACACATCACTAAAGCCATAGTGTGCCGAAATCATAGCACATTTCCTGGAATGAGAAAAATCAGATTATTATTTTGGTGTAAACACTGGAACTGGGTGTAATGTTTAACTGGAAATTTACTTCAAGGAAAAAATACATGTATGATAAGCTAGTTGATAATCATGTACTATTTGGTGTGGCAGTTCATTTATGATTAATAATTCCTCACTGATTCAGCTTGAACTCAAAGGCATGCCTCTACCTGAAGCCTGCAATGGCTTTTTGAATGATTGTGTCTTCCAGGCTCTTGTCAAACACATAAGAAAGGGCAGCGATGGTTGGGCCCCAGGTCATTGTGAAGAGATCATGGTCATAGCTGCCTGCTGGGACGTGGAGGAAGATGCCCTCAGGTGTGGCCCCTCTGTGCAGCAGCACGCTCCACACATAGTTTTCCTTTACCAGACCTGTCTGCTCATCAGGCATCACAATTTCTTCATTCCTGTAGAATAGCCATTCACAGACATTTTCTTCCTTCTTTTTTTTTTTTTTTTTAAATCCATGTCTATTTTGCACAACTGCGCGCCTTAACAACGCCAAATCTAAAACTGTCCAGGCTTGGTCAGATATTACTCTGTCCATTCAAGACCTCCTGGGTTAAGTCAGGTGTCAGATATTAATTGTGTTAGCATTAGTTAGACACCCCCCTTTTTTTTCTTTTTTTGGGAATGTCATGTTTCACACATTTACATTATTTTAATTATTTAACTCCTCTCTGGAATTTTTCATGGTTCCTATCTAAGGCTTTTATTTTTTCTTTTCTCAGGCATGAGATGTAAACTGTGTCGTACTGTAGTTCATGGTTTGTGTAAATGTTAAACTGTAAGTGTAAAATTATATGTATTCTCTAACAAAAAATGTTAATCACAAAGAAATCCATGTCTATCTGTATTCTGAATTACAATAATTTATACAGTTTTAGATACCCAAAAGTGTAAAAATACATCAACAGTCAAACAGTAATGAGATATGCAGAAGTATTATTTCATTAGCTAGCTTAATCTTACTTGATAGCATTGTAGATGTCTTCCAGCATGTCCTGATCAAAGTCTTTACCACCATTGACACCTTTCAAATTCTTCTTGAATTGCTGGATAAAAGTAAAAATATTGAAAAGGGAAGAAATAGATTAAAATTCCTTCATTCCAGCTAATTAAAGCAGCATCGACCACCTATCACCTTTCAAATCCAATAATGGGTCTTGGGTTTACTGCTGCTGGTGTCCCTTAAGTGTCAGTGCTGGGCAGACTGGTCTAAGGCCAAACTCAGCTCAAATAAACACACACATATCCGCTGCTGAGTGATGGCGTTAGGCCACTGTTTTAGTGCATGCCTTCTTAATGGCAGGTAAAGCAAGATCCCTGGAGAGAGGGATGAACAGAAAAAAGAAATAAACAAAAGAGTAAACAGAGAGAATGGGGGTAAGGGCCAGCTGGGCTGAGGTTTTCATATCAGGGCCCCGGTCCAGACATTCACTATAGCTGCTTTAGAGATGAGACAGCTGGACTCACACTGTCAGCCAAACAGCACGGTGACCTCTCAGCTTTAAGAGCTCCACTTTCACTCTGAACTCTCTCCTTCCACTTATCCCTAAAACATGCAGTATGAATATCTGAGAACTGGGTTCCAAGAGGAATGGATGCACTGCTACCATTTTTGTGGATGGATTTTAGAGTGATCACGGTGATAAAATATTTTATAAACACATCTGGCTAGCACAAACCTCCTTACAATGTGTTTGTTCTGTAATGTGCCATGCCTATCTCAAAATGAAATAAGTGTGTATGTGCATCTGTGTATACACAAAACCCTTCCTCTCAACTGCTGACAGCCCTGATAAATTGGCAGAGCAGAACGACCTCATGCAACACTTACTGGAGCTACCAGTTGTTTATGTAGAGACAAGGATGCATAACAAATGTATTTCAAGCACTAAACCTACATGGGACAGATGTATTAATGCACCCTTCTATAATATCCTGTGCTTATATGTTCTGTGATTGTTGACAATGGCTGCTTTCAGAGATGTGCATATCTCTGAGGCATTTATTAGAAGACAGATAGGGAACACAGATTTGGGCATGTGTATGTGCAGTATGTGTACATCCTCACCTCCACAGTCATGGGAATGTTTTGTTTACGAACGTTGTGGTTGTGCTGATCCGTATTCAACATAATGACAGCATAGGCTAATGCAAAGCCAGCATCATTTGTCAAGAAGGGATTGCCATTTACTTTCTGCGCACAGAAAAAAGAGCAACATTTCTATTATAGCAAAATAATGCAACATCTACAGCAAGACCAAAAATAAAACAACAACATAAAGGCATGTGCTTACTCTGTAAATGTCTGACAGTGTATCCATTTTTGCTACAATAAACTGCAGCAGCAGGGAAGGGCACAACCTTGTTCAACTATTTTGTATGATGATATGAGCTTATTTGCAGTGACTGAGGACTGAGACTAAGAAAAGACATTACTACGAATACTTTCCAGGTCACACACAGAGAGTAGCCTTCTTCTTATTTAAGGAGCACATTCCACATGCTCTCTTCAGTGGTTTAACCTTGTCCTGCACTGCATGACGGTTATGTCATGCTTCCCTATGCAACATTTTCCTCTTCCCCGATTACCTGTATGACTAATGGGTCTGTCCATAATCCCTATTGGGTTGCTGTTCCAAGGCCACTAATTACCTGATGATGGGGCCAGTTGGTGGTCAGGATTGCCTTAGCGTGCGGTAATGGAATAAGTGTGCGTGTGTGTGTATGTTTTCTAATAATTGTCAATGCGAGTGAGACAGCAGCTAACCTACAACCTATTTACAGTATGTGTGTGTAGTGTATGGATCTGCTCAAGTGTACCCGTGTGTCCCTGCCAAGGCGAATGTGTGCGGGGCAGCTGACTCACATGCCAGTTGTCAGTGAAGGTTTCCAAAAGCCGCTGAATGACCGGCGCTTCGCCAGGAAGGCGGAAAGCTTCCAGATACAGTCGCAGCGCTTCATCAATGCGCAGTCCCTGAAAAGTGAATGTACTAAGGGGGGGACAGACAGAGGCAATCAATCAATGGCATGATTACACATGCTTGCATTGAAACTCTCTATTTAATTAATTTTTCTTCACTTCACATTGCCTTCAGAAGTCAAATGATGCTGATTCTATAAATTACTGATTTTAAATACAAATTGTGGAAGAAATTAAATTCTCATCCTACTGTCTCTATTAAGAGCAAACATCTTAACTAATTATCCATGAAACAGCAGAGCACCAAACTCAGTGCAATATATTTCAGTATTCACAACATAAGATAGCAGCCTTTTCTTTCATTAAGCATTCAGACACAATTACTACAAAGCTCTTTAAAGACAAACAGCTGGTGTATAATTATCTGATCACGACTCCTGAACTAGAATAAGCGTAACAGTGCTAAACATTCAACAATAAACTACAAGCTGCTCAAGCAAGTCAGCTCATGATTACATAAGTTAAAGTCTCAATATGAATCGTACTTGACGAAACTGTCGAGCAGTTCCATGTTCTTCCGGTCACTGATAAACTCTCCAATCATCTTTTTGTCCAAACGGGGGTTTTCTTTAAGCCACTGAGCCACCTCATTGTTGTCCATTGGACTGCTGAGAAGGCCCTTTTCCTGTAGAAACTGGATGCCCTTCTTTGATTTCTGATTGAATTGCTCAGTGCCTGTGATCAAAAGCTACAAATAAACAGCACAAAAATTCCATGAAGACAAAAAGGGAAAAAAAGAACAGTCTCACATATGCAGCTGACCCTGTTGATTTAATACAACAAGAAATGTATACATCTTTGATCTGTTTATTCTGGCAAGTAAACTGTTTATTCTGTGATTTTCCTCTAGGTGTTCCTGTGAAGAACGATATGGCACCTTTTTCTTGTTTTTGATCTCCATCAATTCCTGAGAGTCTGGAAGACAGCTTGAGAAACGGTGAGGCTTTTTAGGACTTTTCTTCTCAGCTAAAAAAAACAAAACAAAAAAAACACAGGGGACACTCCAGTTTCTTATTGTTAAACAATAGAACATTTAGCCGACAAATGGTCACGCTCATATTCAGATGTTGTGCAATAATGACGGTACCTGATTCCGTTTCCTCCTGATCTTGCCGACCAAGTCTCATCTTTTCTGCCATTAGATGGCCACTGGTTGGTGGGCATACTGATGGCATCTCAGACTCTTTTGTTTTTCCATTTGAACTGGGCACAGCCTTGACAGACTCTATAGGTAAGATGTTTACCAATGATGAAAACTAAATGACATCAAATCTAAACAGTAAACAATGGAAAAATTGTACACTGACTGTCAGGCCTTCATACCTGTCGCTGAATCTGTGCTATTGCTGAAAGTGGCTTCCCCTTCAACTGTCAATGTTTCTGACTGGTCCTGCTCAGCAGCACTGTTCACTACTTTAGCCTGACAGTGGGCCTCTGTGCTGTCAATGACAGTTAGCAATGCCTCAAGTGAAAGAAGATGGGTTGTATAGAGCTGTCCTGACACTGGAAAGGCATTCTGCAAAGGAATAAAAAAAGTGAATCACTATTCCAGCTAAATTCATCCTGTTAAAAGGCATGGCAGCTTAGCACTGTTCAGCTGCCTGCAATTCAACCTGAAATTCAAAGTTGTGATGGATCACCTTAGAAAGCAGCTTGGTAAGGTCCTCAAAGAGGTTGGAACAGTAAAAGTCACAGTCATAGTTAATGTAAAGCTCAGTGACAAAGCTAGGGATTCTCCAGAGCTGCACAATTGCCTCAAGGGCCATTTCCTTCATCTCATAGGGCATCTTTGGGTTCTCTGAGGTAATAATGTCCATCAGCTTCTTCAAGTACATCTGCAGGGGACATAGAGCTATAATTAGCCATTCCACATGATGTACATTAATTTACAATAAACCTGAACATTAAGCAATGAATATTATGTGAAAATGAATAGATCTGCCAAATGTAGTTCACATACTTCAAGCTGAAACTTGAGGTTTCCACGCATGCTCTCAAAGAGCAGGAAGCAGACTCGTATGGAAGCAGCATACAAATTCATTCGGTCCACACTCAATAACTACAAAACAGCAAAATACATATTTAAATCATGTTAAAGTAAAAAAAAAAAAAAACACACAGAAGAGAACTCTTAGTGAAGAGCCAAACCTGAATGAGATGTCTGCAGAGCTCATCTTTGACTAGGCCCAGCAGTGACTGGTAGGGAGCAATATGAGCAGCCTCCAGAGCCACGTTAAGCAGTTGCAGGCCCATGTGCATCATCACATCCGAGTTGTGACGGTCGTGGGGGTTGGTGAGTGAGATGAGAAAGCGGAAGAGCTCTCTCAGGCATGGGAGTCCATAAGGGATTAGAGCAGTACCTGATGGAATTAAAACTATGTGTGATTTTATTTAAAAGCTTGAGTGCATTTACTAATTGGACCAAACCACTTAGAACAGAATTTGTAGCAAGTTCAGGATATACCTTCTTTCTGAGTAGACTGTGTGAAGCGCACTCCTCTGGGATTAACATAGTCCATTTCATGTACCGATGCAGAGTCAGACTGTTCCGCCAGCGAGTCTCTATCCTCCAGCACCTCAGGAATGGACTCCACTGAGGCAGACTGAGCACGTTCCACCTGCCTACCCTCACACTGTCAACACACCACACCACCATTTTTTAGCAATTCTCACAGGAATCATTTCAGCGCTGCAATGATTAATCAATAAAATTGATTATAAGTCAACAAAATCAATTACAAATGCTATATATTTGCATATTATTGTTACAGACACTTTCGCACCTGAGGCTTGGTCCAGCTTGGAGCTGTATTGTTGAGAGTGATGTGCTGCAAGTTTACCTGTGAGTCCAGCTGGCCTGGCTCGGAGTTAGTTGCTGTGCCTGGAGTGGTGGCTGCAGAGCTGCTCTGCTCCAGGTCTGTAAGGTCTTCTTTAGAGGTGGTCTTTGAGCAGTTGTAGAGGCCACTGTCTGTAGTGGGGCTGGAAATAGAGGAGGCTATGCTGTCTGATGCAGGGAGAGCTGTAGAGCCACCACCCTGTTGCTCAATGAAGGGTACTCCACCTACAGGCACACATTCATATCATTTTATTAACTCATATGAAAATATCTAAACAACTGGAACTAAATGCCATTTACTGCACAATATATTGTTTTCTCTCATCTTGGACACCTGCACCAGCACAAGAGTTTAATAGCAGACTACTGATTTACGTGTGTTCAATATAAATATGATGTGTGACTCAACATTACACAAGAAAGAGCAATCAATTCAAAATAATGCATTTTATACTGCAAATAAAAGTGCACTCTTCATATCACTCTTCAATGAATCGGTCAGTAGACACTAAACTACAGCAGTCCCGTCCCTTTACTTTCCAACTGGTAACAATGCACCAACTGGTAACAATGCATTTGTATTTAGCTAAGCCGCATTCACCCACATATTGTTCAAAACTGAGACCAATACCTATACTTCTTTATCTACGGACATAATAAACTATTTTTGCTGCTCATATTAACTGTAATTCTTATTTAGCACTAACTAAAATTATTTCATCACTTAACAACAATTAAAAAAAAAAAATGTTGATTTTATTAAAAGAAGCCAGTATACATTTTAGAACAAGCATGCTTACTGGCTGACCGATTCTGATAATTAGTTATATAAAAAAAATTGGTACTGAACGGCAATTTTTAAATATCTAGTGGAACAGCACTAAACTACCTGGTCCTAAAGTCAAAGTTTTTGATACTTAGTTCTAGCCTCAAAGATGTCTTTCTGATGGAAAAATAAAGCTGATAAGCTCCTCAGGTCTAGACGCAACACGAAAGCAGAAGCAACAAGAGTAATGGGTTAATGAGATTAAATTTCTACAGTAAATAAAAATACTTTTAATTAGGTGTTTTCCAGTGATAACTGATCTTTTTCCAACAGCATTTTTCCCTTCTTGGACAGTGACTGAATTGGAGGGTTACCTGAGAGGTTGTTACTGAGAGTGGTGAGCTGAGTCTGGTCCATCTGTCCTGAGGGGCTGCGAACCATGTGACGAGAAGCACGAGGAGAGCGCTTCTGCTTCTTCCATTTGGACGATTCACTCATTCCACCAGCGCGCATCTTCAACTGGAACACACACATAATCACTTACGAGTAAACTACAGAATGCTAGACTATATTGAAAAACACCTCACATACTCTCGAATAAGCATCATCTGGGTGCAGTTCTGAGATGACCGCATACAATTTTATAAAGCATAATATGAAAACTAATGAGATTAGTACAGCCAGCCACGCAAAGACTAAGTCAGACACATGCGTGTACCACAGGTTCTGTACAAGTGGTTGACAGGGCTACAGCATGATTATTAGTTTAGTTCAGTCTACAAAATCAAGCCAAATTCGCACCTTACAATCACCAACTACATGACTGAGACTTCTGGTAGTAAGGAGTAGTAGTACTAAATAATCAGCATCCAGCCAGCATCACACTCCAACACATTTAGTAGAAACTGGGGTTGTGGCCCATAATAAACAAAGCTTTCAACAGCACCACATCAGCTCCATCTAGTTAACATAGCTTTTGTTTTGCAAACATCCCTTAATATACTTCACTGGGCCAAAACAAACATATTGTGGTCAACAAAGATGAGTTTATATTTAAATTTTAGATTTTAATTTTTTACAGATTTAATTATAATCTAACAGTTCCAATCAAGCACAAACGCATGGTGCAGCACTGGGAACAGACCTATCGGTAATTCTTTGCAGTTTTGGTTATAGTTCTTTTAATAAAAGCTTATGTTTTATGTTACAATATTGCACAGTAATTCTAAAACAGATTTGGATTCTTTTGACCTGTTTTCTAACACTAACCAGCTCAAATTAACCAGTTCAGACATTATATATGAAAATAAATAGCATGTCCTACTGAGATCCATAAGGAGAAGAGCAAGAGTTAGAATCCCTGCAATGCCACAGGCAACTCACAGGGAGTGTGAAATGTCTTTGTTGATACCAGTAAAACTATGACTCATCAAAATCAGCCAAGATTACTGGCCAAGAAGTACATTGGTCTACTTTTCTTCTATTTTATACATTTGTATAAAATACTGTTAACATTAAAAACACTAAATATATTTTAGGGCATAGAAAGCTCCCCTTTGCCCTAATGCCACTTTGTACATTAATTTATTATTATTTAACATTATTTAAACTTGTCTTCAAAGAATTTCGAGCAATTAAGTAAACATTTTAAGATGTCTTGGATAATGAAACACAAATTCTGACAGGTGCCTCCAAATGTTTGCCTTGTACTGCGTATAAATAAAATCACAAATCATGCCTGTGTCTTCAGTACACAACAGAGGAAAGATGTGCTGAGTTCTCTGAAGGGATATAAACTAAAGGGGTTCAGGAGGAAGAGAGCTGGAAGATTAGAGGAAAGTTACTCTGATCTGTGACTGCAAACTCTTCTCCTTACCTGCACACGTTTGTTTTTCCATAAGATATTGTAAGCCTTGGGAGAGAAGGGGCAGGCCCCAGGATTAGTGCTGAACACACAAGTGCGCAGAGCACAGACGCATGACAGGAGAGCGCATATACAACTACACCATGCATCGGGCAAACACACAACACACACACCCTGTAATGAATATGACCATTTTGTGTCATTCAACAAACATACCCAGACAACACACATGCAACTCTCATAAAGACACATACACACATACATAAAAACACACCTTCACATCACACACAACCCCCATCACACACAACATCTCTTCAATACACCCTCACAAACACACAGTGGAAAACTTGGTGCATCCTTCAGAGAGAGTAAAGTAAGGATTATATTCTACAGTGCACACTGTAGCTATACATACAATCGTATGCAAACGCATGAACAAGTTTTGTTTCATTTATAAGTGAAAATGGATTAACATACACTCTACAAAGAAAAGAATATGCAATTTCTTCTGTCAAACCTAGCACAATTTATGCAAAATATAAAATGTGCTATATTTGTTTTTTTCCAATGTGTTTTATTTAGCCAATGTGTTCTCTGTAGCCGATGTGCATTTATTTTCACTTAAAAAAATCAACAAAACATGCAACATAACTGTGGGTGTCCAAACCTTTGCATACAAATGTACCAAATAAATATAGGCATTTAAGGCATAAGTTAGAGCAAATCACATAGGACAGGATATAGGATTGTCAAATATGACTTCCAACAAAAAGCACATCGAAAGAGAATGGATCCTTGAACATAAAGACACACATACATATTCAACTAGTCATAAACAGTGCCATATTCTACATGGTAACCAAACAACAAGAACATTAAATTAGTACAGGACTTCAGATGATGCTTCAAAGCTTTAACTAATCCATAAACGTACAATAAGATGTGGCTACAGGCAATAAGATGTTAATGGTGCAATAGAGGGAGAGAGTAGAGAAAGGTCTGATCAAATACACTGTAATCCAAAGGCTAAAAATGAATTTCTTTCACAGAAAAAAAAAGGTGAACAGTTTTATGCTTTAAATATTTCTGAAACATGTTCAGCAAAGCACTGAACTACTTGCCCTGATTTCATTCATATTTAAGCGGACCATAGCACACTAGAACAGAGTCTTGCAAATGTAATATTACCAATATAACACTTGAAAAGTTGTACCTGATGAGAATTTTAATGTTTATGCAACCATTAATGTATTTATATATTCTGACAATACACTTCCATAACTAGCCCAAGTAAAAACCCATTAATGGCATATGTAGATGCATTAACTACAGCTAAGTTCTAACACTTTATATGCCACTACATCAGTGTTTCTCAGTCCTGGTCCTGGAGTACAACTGCCCTGCACGTGTAGGCAGTTCTCTTCCTCTCAACACACCTGAGGTAACTAATGAACTCCTTCAACAGTTGAAGTGGACGAGTTAAGCAGGGACTAAACGAGGATAAACATAGAAAATCTGCTGTTCTATGGACGTAGATCTACAATTATAAAACAGTGATACCAATATGAAAATAACAAACTGAAGCTGGGAAATTTATTTCCCATGTAACCTAACTTGGTACTAAACATCCAAACTACACTCCTAATCAGGGTCATTTAATTTAATTTCACAATCTTCTGACAATACACAGCAGCTTGCAGAAATAGTAATGTTAACTTAGAAAAGGAAAGCTGGCTCTGGACAACATGGAAACTGTGGCTGAAAGGAGAATGTTGCCCAGACTTCAGTCCATCATGGACAATGTAGATCACCCACTCCATAATGCGGTGAACGAACTGAAAAGTACTTTTAGCCACAGACTGACCAACTTAAAGTGCTCCACTGAACGCCACAGAAAATCCTTCCTTCCCACTGCCATCAGACTCTACAACTCCTCCCTCAGTCACACAACCACAGAATAATCTGTGCACTAACCTGCTGCTTCTTGCTGTATATTTATTACGGGTTAGAAAACTACCCTTGTGTGAAAGACTATGTGCATTATTTTTGCTATGATGTGCAACAGTCTACTATGTGCAGTACTGTGCAATGTTCTCACCAGGTACTAAAACATTATGTGCAATATTGTATGTTGTTTTCTAAATGGGTGCTAAATCACTTAATTACTTGCAATATCTTATGTATAATAGTCTCCGTGTGCAATGTTATTACTTGGTCAGTATTACTTTTCATTACTTAATATTACTTAATAGTACCAAATTACTACTGATTTTCTAAAAGTGCAAACTACCATTTGTGTTTATATTTTTTCACTCAGCTGTGTGACTTATAGACAGATATTATACCAAGCATTTCTGTTTGTGGCATAGTCTATTCATATTGTGGTTGTCTTCTTTCTACAGATTTTCATTTAGATATTATTTAGACTTATTTTATATTGTTCTTGTGTCTTTGTGTCATGTCTCTCTCTGTATCTTTGTGTGTTGTGGCAGTCATCACATAAGCAATTTCTTCTGGGATCAATAGTTTTCCGATTCTGATTCTCATAACAGTGGCTCTGGCAAATGCTGAAGTGAACTATAGCACCAATTTCTTGTTAAAAAACCTGCATGCTTTAGGAACAGGACTAAAAGGACTGTGCTTTACAATCACCAGTATTTCAATGTATTATAATGAAAAAAAAAGGATTTCTCCAAATCAACCAGCCAAACCCCAGTTGTGTTACTGTGTAAGGAAAGATGCTGTTGTTTTTTTTTTTTTATCTGAAGTTTGACCTACTCCATCTGCTAAGCCGGACTATGACATCTTTGTGCCTGGAGCTAACTATCCATATTTGAGTCTCTGATTATACCAACTGGATTAGTGCAGCACGACTAGGTATTAAAAATGTCACTCAGCAGCAAATTTTCATATCTAAAGAGTGAATCTTATTAGCAGTGAGCCAGCAAGTATGCTTATCCTAAAATTTAAACTCTCCTTTTATTAACATCAGTACTTTGGTGGACAAATACAAATAGCAGCACAAGGCTCATAGTGTGCTACACTTGTAAACACAAAAAGGAAACTGCGGAAGAAAACATGTATGTAATGATATAATATGACTGTCTTAAAGCTTACGAGGATTTATTTTGATTGGCTGAACTAAGCATTACATGTCTCTCCAATGGAAAACAGCAGATGACTGCCCATTATGCGCCCATTATGTTAATCTTTGGTGTTACAGCCAGGTAATTACTATAACATGTAGGGCACTAATACTCCAGGACCAGGATTGAGACACGCTGCACTATACAATTTGTTGTTTGGAATTTACTTTAGAATACATCCCCATGCAATCACTGCTTAAGCCATGCTTCCCAGCGTATTTAAATGCACTAGCTGAGGCCCAATCATTAGGTCTGCTTTATATAAATAAAAAGTACCCTCTCTAAACCCCTCTGATTGATGTTTCTAGGCTGATCTGCATAAATAAGATCCTGTGTGTCCAGGATACAGCTTGGGATCTGTAGAGAAGAACCAGTACAGTAAGGTTTTAAGGACAAAAGCACAGCAACACAGTCAAAAACTATGTGTCTCTGTATAAAAACGAAAAAACAAAATTTTAAAATAAGCCACCATTTCACTTTTGTACCGCCAAACATGGTTTACTTTACTAACAGTAGCAGTAAAGGGTAAACCAAATGTCAAAGACAACCACATTGATATAGCTATATTAGCATTTATCAGTGACAGAAGTAATGGTCAGATCTAATGACAATGACATCATAATGATAAAAGAGACAAACAAATGAATGGGATAATTGGAGGGTCCACCATCATTCAACACATCACTCATATTTACCTTCTTCATGTTGGTGCCTACAAAACCTTTCGCCTCTTCTTTAAACTGTGGTAGCCTGCAGAGAGAACAAGCAGCAGAACAACATGACCATTGAATTCATGACAAAATATAGACAAAAAATAAAAAAGACAGCTTCAAAATAGCTACAACACTTCTTAACTATGCACTTATTTTTTATCTATAGGCATTTTTGTAATATGGTGTGAAAAAACAAGCAAGTCAACTGGAATTTACTTAACATGACATGATTTGACTGTTTAGACATGCAGTATGCTGCTATATTAGTGGTCACAGCTGCCATTATTTGCTACAGTATTATACAGTATGAAAAATTAAGAAAAACAAACTTAAGAAACCAAATGTTTGGTTGCCTGATTTCATTTCGGGTAAAAAATCTGTAAACTTTGTAAATCTGTAAACTTTGGAGGAAAAAAAAATTCCACAACACTTAAAGAACTTTCTACATTTTTGACAGTTTGTCACTTACATGAAGTGTGACTATCTACAAATACACCAGGCTTCATTTTGGTAGCGTTGGTTAAGGAAAGAACTGTGATGATGTAGCTCTTGTTCAATTGGAACAAATTGAATGCCATAAACTGACTATTCTAACAGGTCTCTCTGAGGCCAGTCTAGGGTCAAAATGTCAGCAGAGCTGCAAGCTTTGTTCATGACTTGTGACTTTTTGACCTGCTGTGCTGCTTCATTAGCAGAATTAGATGAGATGATGTTCTCATGATGCGTGGTGTGGACACCGCAGCTTTGCTTCGACTAAGCCGTCACCTCTCACACACTGGGAGACACAGGACCTGATGTTAACCCTGCTCTGCGTTAATAGTGTGTTGTCTTGCTGGCTCGATTATTGGATGATCTGTGAGTCCAACAGATTAACATCCCTAATGCTTTCAGCAGGCTGCTTAAGCCTCCTCCTGAGCACTCAATAAGAGCCGCTGTTCATTACTCCGTCTCTGTCACACACACTCACATATGCGCACAGCCCTCATCCACTGCTTATTACTCTCTCACGAGTGTGTGAGTGCACACAGACACAGACACACACACACACACACACACACACACACACACACACACACACACACACACACAGAAATACACACTTATTGTTAAGGCCCACCACCCTTCATTAAGAAGGGTGATGGGCCTTATGGAGCAAGGGGGTATGTGTATGTGCGTGCACCAAAGGGGATTGGAAGGTCTTAATTATAAAGCTCCATATAAACAAATCACTGATGGTCATCTAAAGTACACCCGAATTATATCTAAGCATTTGTTACATTGCATGCATAGATAAACAGATGCAAAGGAAGAAAAGTATCCCTAGATCTTGGTTTTGTTTTGCAAAAAAGACAAAGCGTGTGTGTGTATGTGTGTGTACAGTCCTCATCTATATGCAGATGGTAGAGTGGGTTGCTTTGCGGGCTCATTCCCTTGTCTGTGTGGGATGTGACTAGAAGTCTAATACAAGTGCTGTCTCCACGGATACGCACCACTGATAAATGCCATCCCATAATCATGTTATTGCATTAGAGAAGCAGCGCACTATGACCCATGTGGCAGGAGTGAGAGGTGCTGCACACAATTAGTTGACATTTATAGCAGCGTAATAGTGTACTAGGTAAGGACATCCACATTTTTCCATACAGTCTGCAGCCAGTTAAAATTGCCATATTGCTGGGCAACATTATGGTCTTTACTAGCATTAGGATCACATAACATTGATTTGTAGTTTTAGCAGAGATTTAGGATGGGAAACAAAGTAAAATGCAATGTGCCATTTGCTGGGAGCTTCTGACTGTTTTGAAAGAACAGTTTAAAATATCTAAAACCTTTATTAACAGTAAGTTTCCCTTCTGGAAATTCTGTCAAGAAATACTGAATGAGGATATATGTGAAAAATACTGAGACATTGAATTTTATTAATACTGTTCAGCACCTGTTAGTAAGGAAGGAGGGGAAAGCAGCCAACAAGGCTGTGCACCATTGCAATCTCATTAGTTTTTGGCTGATCAACAACCTTGTGTGTCGGAAGTGGAAAATCTAGGGGAGCGCCTGAAAGTGAAATTGGAAACCATTTAGGAAACAAAGAAAGTTCCTGCTGTGTTTGGTCTCAGGTTCAGTCTGATTATGTTTACACCCAGCAGACAACTCTACTCTTAATCTCGACCCCATTCCTCCCATATACCATGGCTTTCTCTCCCATGCTCTACCACCCACCCCCCCATGCCCCATCTCTCTCCCTCTCTCTGGTTACCTGGAGAAGAGCAGCTGCACCATGTCCACCAGAGTGTGTTCGGCTGATTTCCTCAGCAGCTCTGTGGAGGGCAGAGAGAGCACAAACAGAATGAGTGTGTGAGTGCAGGGTTACTTTAGAAGAGACAAGGCAGCAGCAGCTCAGGGCCTGAGAGTCCAGTTCTGTTTGGCCAGGATTAGACCCAGGCTTTATTACTGCCTTGCTCAGGGACTGGGGGGGCAGGGAGCTGTGAAGTGAGCGAGCTCGCACTGGGGCAGCATTCAGCTGAAGGTTCAAACAACAACTGAAAATGTCAATTAATATGAAACTGAAAACTGTTTTTCCCCACTTGGAGATAAGGTTAGTAATAATGTTCCAAAAGCAGTATTGTGCCCTCAGTTTTTGGTCTCACCACTTAGCCTCATCTCAAAGCAGATGCGGAAGCAGGACTGCATGATCTCACACACAGACTCATTCGTCAAATGGGCTCCCACTGGAGTCAGCAGCAAAGTCCTAAGAACCTGAAAAATCACAGTCATT
>JBBPCX010000154.1:15124252-15155405 GCA_037974365.1 Hydrocynus forskahlii | reverse complement strand
GTGTGTGTGTGTGTGTGTGTGTGTGTGTGTGTGTGTGTGTGTGTGTGTATATATATATATATATATACATATATATACACACATACACACACATATATATATAAATTCTGAGCGTCTCAAGTGTTCTCATGTTTTGTATTTTGTTCTTCTTAAAGCCTTGTATTTTTTATTACTGTAAATGAAATTAATTTATTACTGTATTTACCTGCTTATACCACAGAAAATGACAGCACACACCAAAGAAAACATGTGCATGAATTACAGTACAGTCTATACAGGGGTAACATCAGTATTTACATTCTAGCCCTGCAGGAGTTCAGTACGAATATGGGTTTACCTTTACATTTTCTTCAAGGTTTATGAGTTTTAAATGAAATTAAAGTGTTTTGGGAGCATGTTTGGAAGCATATTTAGGGTTTACACTATAAAAATGGGCCTTTTTTTTTTACCACATCACAATGCGGTTTTTCACTATATGCAGGTGCTCTACCCGTATCAAAGCACAAGTATACAACTTTCTGATCAGCAGCAGAATAGTGATAGTGTAAAGATTGGGCAAGTCATCTCAGGTATGTATGCAGAGACCAAGCAGAGGGGCAGGTCACCCTGAAAATCAACAGGAGAGTGTCTCTGAGCAAGCACTGTGACGTCAGCTCACCCTGCCAGCTACGGCAGGCTGAAGGACCCAAAAGGGGAGTAAAATGTAGTTCGGCAAAAGTAGAGACAACAGGCTCATAAACACCCTTGAAGCACAGGCCAGTTATGAAATGAAAGACGCATGACACTGTTGTGGTTTCTAAAAACCCAAGAGCGCTATTTCAGTGCTGGTCCTTAGCCAGCAAGCTGTGAGCATGCTAAGTTAGCCAATTTGAGGCCATATCTTAAATTTTCTGGGTGAAAAACGTGTTCATATTGAATCTTAAGGACAGTAAAAGGCAGTAGTTTGACAGTTTAAGTTAGTCAGCAACACATAAAACCGCATTTTGGCCACATTATGTGAGCGCTGGAGTGTAATCACACTGTGATAATGGCTTTCAAAATTTTGAAAATTACATTTGTTTAATTGCCCAGCCTTAGCTATAGATATATAGAGTTCTCCAGAACTGAGACACTGGAATTGCATTCTCTGAAGAGGTAGAGATCCATTTAAAACCTTTGGGATGAGCTGGAGTGGCGTTCGTAATCCAGAACTAATCATCCAACATCGATGCCTGACCTCACCAACACTCCAAAACTGAATGCCATTGAATTCTCGCAGCTATGTCAAAACATCTAGTCTAAAACCTTCCTGGAGAAGAAACTGCTGCAACAGCCAAGGTGAGAAACTCTGTTAACACTTTAGATTTAGAACTTTGGAAGAGCAGGGACATAAAAACCCTTTGTACATAAAGTCAGTTATCACAAAATACAATTCCACAAGAATGGCAGGTTCCAAAAACAAAAAAACATGTACATTAAAAGGCACATTCAAAGTGCTGGTGTCAGAGAGAAATACTAAGTGTGAGTGAGTGTGTGAGTGTGTGTGTGTGTGTGTGTGTGTGTGTGTGTGCGCGTGTTTAAGCTATTCAGAGCAGCACATGATTAGGCTCCACCACCAGAAATACAAACAGTGCCTAACTGTGTACTGGAGTTGGCAGCACGCTGTATTTGCATAATTTAATCACAAAAGAATTAATAACTTAATTTGTCAGAGTGCTGTGTCACATTTTAGCCAATCATGCGTGCCGAGTGACTTTAGCCAAACTATTAGCAGGTCATATCTCTCCATCAAGATGCACTACATTTGTAACAAAGTCAATTAATGCTTCAAATCTTGTGTCAGAACGAACACATTCAATAAAGAACAGTTCAGAAAAGATCATACTGCATGTTTAGGGAAAAAATAAAAGGTAAACAACAGGAGACATGTGGTGATATGAAGCTGATTTATGAAATTGGGCATTAGACACATTCTGCTGCCAAGTCCTCTAAGATTTTAAGACTCTTGGCACCAAGACTAAAAACACTCACTTAACATTTCACATACTAAAACACTGTTATCTTGATTTGAACAGTGTATGTTTCCACCAAGTGTCTCTACAAATAAATGAACACAAAGCATTTCCAAGCCCTAGTTGAGAAACAGTTTGGGGTGGGGTGGGGGGGTTGGTTTCTCACCCCGTGACCGACCCAGCAGCCCAAAACCAAACACTGATAGTTATTGATCTGCTGCTGGAATTAGAGCTGGGGCCTTTCCAGCCGTCTGCTTTAATACTGGGGGGAGAGGGGACGCTCTAACAAGGCCAGCAAGACTAAAGCAAACCCAGAGAGACCTCTCATCTCTGCCTGCGTCGGCCCCAGCCACAGTCTGATCCATCTGCGGGGAGGAGTTTGACGCATGTCAACGCAGCTCTCCCCTCCCTCCCCCACCCCTTCTCTGTCTCTTGAAGGAAATTGGCACTTGTCGAAGAGGGCAATTAGGATGTAACAATGTTATGGAACTCCATATGGTCGTCCCGTACAACCCGCAGCGGTATTTTATGAATGCTTTGAACAATGCTCTGCACAATCTAAACAGGCAATTTGAATGCCCCAGAGAAATTAAAACTTTTCCAGGAGCTTCCAAAATAACTCAGCGCAGCCTCTTTTCTTACATAGTGAGATCACAACAGTATTTTTCTATCTAGGGATGAAATACAGTTTACATTTATACAGACAGTGAAAGGTTTCCCTTGTCATTTTGGCCTGCTGTCAGCAAGGACAAAAGGCAATTTACATTATTTTTCTGCTCAAAAAAAATTATGTCCTTGGACAAAACTGAACACCTTCACAAACATAAGGCAGTAAAAGAACAAGCTTAAAAAAGTTATTAAAAAAAAACATGTGGAGCACTTCTGAAATTCTTTTTTAAAGACAGGTAATAATGACAGGTAGTAATCTAGTATAAAATTATAAAATTGTTTGTGAGCACATTCCACATGGAACAACTCAAGTGTGGAAGATGTTTTCAGTGTTAGTGTGTTAAATAAGCAAATGACACCATAGCACCAACTTTCATGAAAAAACAGACATGTTTGGTGAGTTCTTCTCCCTAATCCAAACTATATTTTCTTTCTTTTCTCCATTTCATCAGATGTGACCGCTCACTGACTGGCCCGCTGAATGTGTGCTGGAGCGTCAGGCCATTGTTTGCCACACCTTGAGGCTGATATTAAAAAAAGTGCTGAGGGAGAGTGCAAACAAACAAACAGTGGCCCTGTACCTCACCTCTGACCCGGGGGGCTTTGTTCAAACTGCCCTCTGTAGCCATACTGACCAGAGACTCAAATACTGCAGGATTTGACTTGGCTCAGACGCTGCAGCTGGGAGAATGAACAGGGAGAATAAATAGTTTATGTGGGGAATGTGCAGCGTTTTAATCCCAACACCCTCAGTTATTTCATTCCATACACTACAAAAAGTAGTGAAAGTAAAAGCAGTCATTACAATTTAAATTATGTAATAACTCACATATGGTAAGACATGATAAAAGTCCAAAATATAAAAGCAGTCTGTATGAGCCTGACCTTTTAGTGTTACATCAAACTAGTACATTTAGATTATAATGTACAAATGAAGGAATTTGAAGAGTATTAACTTTTTAGGTTTATAAATAATTAGGAAGCCACATGGTAGGGATGACATATGAACTCCTTACAGTATCAGCTTATTATTGCTTCCTATTTCAGTATAACTCGTTCTAGTAAATGACAGTTCAAGACTAAAACGTTTGCATTAAACGCATCAAATTAACATTCTTTAATGCCAAATTTCCAAAACTACAGAATACTAAGGTTCTAACACTAGATTGTGACATGACTTTTTTTATCAGATTTATATTAGGGTTGGCACAGTACCTGGTATATTAATTATTTTGCAGAACAACAGGAGTAAAATGATTACACGATGAAACATTACCATGAAAAATTAATGTCTGGGTAGTAAGATAATTCTAGCAACTTGAAATTAAACAGCAAGTAGTATTCCAAAATACTACGCATTCACAAACCATGACTTCATTAGTGTCCAACCCCGGTACAGTTTGCACCTGTTATCCTGCAAATAAAATGTATTTTTTATGCTGCATACTTCGCACAGAAGCCACATTATTCTGGCACAGCAGAGCAGGCCTGGATGTACAGTAATGTGTTTCACAGTCTGCTGACTGCTCATGATGGATGGGCTTCTGCTCCAAAATACGTTACGCTCAATCAACTTATAAATAACGGATGTTTTATCATGCTGAATTAAAACATTTGAGAGAATGGCAGGCATACACAGCTCAGTTCCGCTGTGTGCATGTGTGTGTGTTTGTGCATGTAGTTTGCTTGCAGAAGAATGTTTTGGTGAGAACTCTTCGACATGGACATGCACAATCCTTTGCTACATTTATTACATTAGTCACCTTTATGTTTTTCCTTGATAAATTCTTGAATTTATCCATCATCAGTATTATAATTACACCTTGGACTTAGTGTCCTATTTATAGCTTGTGTAAGCACTGATGTGTGTGTATTTAGTATGCTTTCCAACTATAATATTTTTTAATATTTTAAATATGCTAATAAGTGACTACTGACCTTCATTCCTTGTAAGCAACACAAGAATCACAACTATTTATTTAATAATCATATCCATATTGGAAGATATTCACTTGAATAACATCAGTATCGGACAGAGGTTTATTTCTGACTGATGTTTCAAACTGCTAACTCTTCAAGAGCAGAATTCTCATTTCACACTGAAATACTCTGCTAAAATGCTTTCACTTATTAAAAAAAAAGACGTGTACACATACTGGATATAGGCATTGGTCTAAAACTGCCAAATCAGAGCATCCCTAGTCACAGCCTCTCAATGGATTTCATGTCAGCTCTTTACCCCTTTTATGCCTAAGGGAAATATATTATCACCTATGTCCAATGATGCAGAAAGAATCTTGTTGTGTGATTACAATACATAGAAAATACAGCAGAAATCTTTTCACCCTGGAGAATTACTTTAAAATGATGAAAAACTAAAACAAATTGATATTTCATTTATTGTAATAAATACAGTGATGATTGTGAGTTATTGTTAGGCATTGCAGAGTGTTCGTGTAATTCCTGTTGTACATTACTTATGCTGAATATCCTAATTGTTTCCTAATTTCCCATGACAAAAAAATAACCAATAATATCAAACTATAGCTTAGGTCATCAGCTTCACAGGGCAACCTTTAGATTTTTAAATTACCGAGTAGCTCGGATATGAGTGCAAGTCATCAACTTCGGCTGGAAAGGGTATACTAGTCTACTCCAAAGTTTTGATTTTGTTTGAACCTTAGATTGTTATCTTGCAGGTTCTTCTGGTAGAGACCAGGTACAACCAGTGATGACTGGCAAGTTTTTGAGATGCATACGCATTAAAAGCATCCCCCTTAATCACACAACCACCACCATATTTGATTGTTGGCATGACTGTGCTAGTTTCCTTTGTGAATGTTTCCCCTTCAAATCGTCAGTCCAGGGAACATAAAAAGGTTTAGAATAAAGTATTTCTGGCAAATGCGAGACATGCTTTTATGTTTCTCTTGGACAGCAGTGGTTTTCACCTCTAACTGATACCATTTTTTGCTTAGCCTCTTTCTAACTGACATTATCAGAGTTGAATGAGAAGTGTAGCTACTTTGATGTTCATTTGGGCTCTTTTCTTACTTCTCAGCTGATTTGCCACGGCATTCTAGGGGCAATTTTTTACCTGTGCCAACATTTTATATTAAAGCATGGCTTCACCCTTTATACGAAAACAGTTAGCCTACTGACAGAAGTTCTATATAGAGGTTCTATGTATGTCCATTCCTCTCAAAAAAAGACCAGCATAATCTAATCCAATTCAATCCATTATTTCAGTACTTCGTGCATATGCCAATGTGGTATGCCCTTCACCAGAGATGGCTTCGCATTAGCACCTCTATTTAGAGGAAAAATAAACAGTGAGAGTGAGACCCACACTTTCTGTCCCATCCTTTGAACCCGCACCCTCGGCGAGCCTTGAAGTGTCTTGAACAGGATGAAGGGATAAAGGATGAACGAGTGGTTTGTGTGGGGTACTGTAAGGGGTTAAGCCTGCAAGAGTGGACAGCGCTGCAGGACAAATCACCACACATGTTCTGGCTCTGAGCACATTTCAAACCCGTTCTGATGACTAGTACCATCCACAACTTAACGGAAAGAATGAAGGAGAGCGAGCCAGAGAGTGTGCAAGAGAGAGAGTGAGCGAGCAAGAGAGCAAGCCAGCAATAGAGAAAGAAAGAGTGAGCGAGCAATAGAGTGAGCGAGCGAGTGCTAGAGAGTGAGCAAGTGATAGAGAGAGAGAGAGTGAGTGAGCAATAGAGAAAGGGTGAACAAGCAAGCAATAAAGAGTGAGCGAGTGATAGAGAGAGAGAGCGCAAAAGAGAGAGCGCGCAAAAGAGAGCCATTGAGAGACCGTGAGCGAGCGAGCAACAGCGTGAGTGGGTGAGCGAGCGAGCAACAGTGAGTGAGTGAGGGGGGCCGACAGAGAAGGAAAAAGAAAGCAAGCCGACAAGAGAGAAAAAATCTGGGCCTTATTTGTTTCACCTGCTGCGTTCCTTCAACTCTGCACTAATGGCATTCCCATGGGGTATGAGAGAATCCTGCAACCATGCACTATAGATTTGGACAACAGGCCTCAGCTACTGTGTTAGCAAAGACACAATACTCACAGACACTGAGGCGCATACTAAAACAAGCCCAGCCTAGAATTACACTGCTGTTTGAGCCTGGAAAGCACAAAGAGAGAGCCAGGAAACAAAGAGAAAGTGAGAGTGAAAATGAGAGCTTGTGTGTGTGTTTGTGTGTTATAAATCCTGAGACATACTGTTCGCCAAAATAGATCACAGTCCATACTACTGTCTCCATCATGACAACCAACATTCAAGTTGTAATGTCAATGTGTTATTAATGAGCAGGAAAGAAACAACCATTTGGACCTGTTCTCAGTCATGCAATCAGTAACACAGCGAGTATGCAAATCATCAGGTTCTTAATAAAGGAAAATGCCATGTTTCCACCTGTTTCTCACAGTAACACTAACAGCTGATTTTAAAAGTGATTTGTCATTGTTAAGAAAAACAATTTTTAATTGCTATAATTAAATTCATTATAGTGTTTCAGACATTTAAATGTATTACTGCTTCTACAAACTCTATAAGCTGATAAACACATTTCTTCAATGCATGAAGAGAACTTTTAATAACCACAGTAACAAGAAAAACAATGCCTAATTCAGTAAAACACTCTTCTTTGGAAATCTATATATCCTCACTGAACTGAATATGTACAAACATGCAATTAAATGTAAATAAATAAAACAAAGGAATAGTACAGTTGATCCCAACCCCTATCCAGGGTAGTCATGCTACACAATTCGACTTCCTCACCCATGACTGAGAAAGCTCATGAACACTGCACTAAATAGCTGATGAACAACATTCAGATATGGTAAAACAGAAGAAACATTAATCCATGCAGGGCATGAACTGAAGAGTGACTGGTATAGACAAAGGCTTCAGTATAAGGCTCCAGCTGAGCTCTTTCTTACATAAGTATATGAATGAATTCTCTCTGGTGTGTTATGGAATCTCTTAGGACCCTTCAGAATAAGAGGAGATGTCTGAATTACCGCTACTGTCTATCACTGCTGGTACAAGGATCAGTGTGTCAAACACAGGATCAGGCCAACAGCTCCTATTTCCAATTTAGACAAAACATTCCTCCCTGTACCACCTCAGCATGCTACTTAGGACTGCCACCATCTCCACATTTTTTAGAAACTGCAGCTAATAAAATATACATTTTCTTTTGAATGTCTTTATTTTCTATAAATGCTTTCTCCAACAGCATTCAATAGTGTCTTAACCAGTGTTAATAGTCTGACTGCCCTGCATTTACACACAATGCTGAGTTTTTAGTCTCTCTGCATTGATAGCAAATCCTGTGTGTATGTTTTATAAAGCACAGCAGTTAGGTGGGCTGGATTAGGCTCAAGTCACCTAATGACTGTGTTATGAGCCGGCGCATTAAGGAGGATTAATCTTAATCTGAGCTGTTTCAGTTTGCTATGGTCATGTAATAGGGCAGACTGCTAGAAGGAAAAAAAAAACCCAAACAGAGCATAAGAGCATTAATGAAGAATTCCACAGGGCACTCACTCATCAGTACTTGGGATATATTTGACAGGAGAAATGAAGAAAAGCTATAGTGGTCACATTTTGTTAGGGGTTTTACCTCATAAGATTATTTCCAAGATGATTATAAACATTAACTTTTTAAAATATTGTACTGGGTATTAATTACCAAATTAAAGGAATGTGCTTGGATCTGTAGTTTTTTTTAATAATCCACCTAAATCTGGGTAAAGATGTTTATTTAATTCTCAAAAATCATAACTATATTGTTAATCATGGAACAGCGACAATACTTTGGGGGCAGGACCAGTATTCTTAAAAATGAGTTGGAAGCCCAATAATGAGTAGTGGAACAGCTCAGGCATGTTCTCCGTTGGTTTCCCAGGGTAACATTGCAACCAGGCCAAAAGCTGGTGCTTCTAAGTGTCAGTCTCTCTCTCCATGGCAACAGCTGATGACATTGGACAACACAGGCTCAGGGACGACATTTCTGTGCACTGATGCCACAGGGTCTCCGTAGTGGGCAAACACTAAAGCCTATCAGGTTTACCCTCAGCGGGGCCCTGAAATGTTACTCTGAGAGTGACGGGCGATGCCCTGCGCGGCTTAGCAGACCAAGGCGACAACTGTCATAAATTACTCCCCTGAGGGCCAGCATGTCTGCAATACTGTAACCAGCCCAGCAAGAGCAGGGGGAGGAGCTCTAAGGAAAAAAAAAGGAGAGAGAGAGAGAGAGAGAGAGAGAGAGAGAGAGAAAGAGAGAAAGAGAGAGATATAGAAGGGGAGAGAGAGAGAAACAAAAGGAAAAAGGAGAGAGAGAATGACAGGGCAAGAAAGAGAGAGCAAGACAGGACAAAAGTGAGAGAGCAAGAGTGCAAGAGAGAAAAATAAAGAGATAAAAAGAATTGAGTGAACAAGCACAACGTACCTTTCACAAATCTGACACTGGCCTTGCTCACCCTCTCTACCAAAATACAGTTTTTGTAACGGCGAATGAAAGAATAAATTAGTTAATTAATTAATTAAAAAAAAAAACAAAAAAAACTGACCAACTGAAAAATGCCTGGCCTCAACTGCCCCTAAGAGTCTGAAGAGGAAAAGCTGAGGTACTCCAAACGAATTCACATCCCATCCCAGTCCTTTCGAGTGATGTCTAAAGTGCACTTCCCTGGGGCTTGCTGTTTGTCATAAAACATCTCTCAGCACATAATTTACCCAAAACCGGAGAGGCAAAAAAGAAATACAAACACAATTTACAGAAGTGGCGGAGGAGTAGAATACTGCAGCCGTTTGCCAGCAGTGCGGTAATTTTAAACCGTGCAGCGTTAAGTGGCTCTTCCACCGTACTGTGTGGTAATGTGGGACAGCTGAGCACATGGGCCCTGAGCCAGGGAGTGCATTATCTTTATGAATTCATGACAAAATTCTTCTTAGTTAGCAATTGCCAGATAGGTGTTTGTAAACATTCAAGCTCCACTTTCACATGAGAATGTCTTGTACAAATGGAGTTCTAACACAGTGTTATGTTTTTTTTTGCACTCCTACCATTCTGCCAATAGTCACCATTTTACCCAATGCCAGGACACAATACACCATCATTCTTTTTTACTCAGCAAACTGACACAAACTGGACAAACCAAAAATGCTACATAATCCATTTTAGGTGCACTTAAATTTAACTTAGACAGATCAGAGTTTAGGAGCACACACATTATTGAGGCTATGGGACAAAATCCTCCAAATCACAAAATAGGGAATTAATTCTTTCTGGTTGTTTAAATTATAACTAAGTCTCTTTCAATGTTAAGATGTGTAATAAATGCAACAGATGCAATATTTTCATCCAAATTTTCAGTATCCAACACAAATATGTTAACTTATGTTGACATTTGAATTCGAGAGGTTTCACAATTCTGGGAAATGAATTAAAATTTGCTGGCAACTAATTTCAAAAAGCCCATGTACATAAACTTAAGGATGAATGGCAAGGTAGTCTGTCTACATGTCAGTAGAAATGTCTATGGAAGAAGAAATGAGATGTACACTACGTTCAAAATCCACCACCCCCAACACACATAGAACCCATCAATGTATTTCAAGTATCGGGTCAAATTCATATACATAAAATCCTGAAAGCTCTGAAAAGCCACATCATTGCCTTTAGGAGCTCCATTTTACAGAAAAACTAAAAGATGAGGGAGTAATGGAATAAATAATGGAATACAAAACATATGCCAGATTTATGCATAGAATCCCTTTCTTGTAAAAATGATGTACCTTTTTTTTTTTTTTACATATTCTGCCACACCCTATTGTTTATACTTTGTTTTTGTTGCTTTTCTTTCCTCTGACTGAATACTTTCCCATAAAACAGGTTTTTGCAGTCTGTTGCGTCTCCATCTCTCCCTGTTCGTTCTGCACACGCAAGGCTGCGCCTATCCAATCCGACTGGCATCACTGCCATGGAATGCTGAAGTCCACATTTTTCCCATTCAGCAAGAAAAAACGGCCTTTCAGAACCAATCAGCTAGAAATGTTGCTTTGTTTTTATTTTCGACTGAACTTCCTGGAACCCATTATGAAGCTGTCAGGGATGTATATTTAGCTATGGCAACAACGGGCCTCCTCACCCACTTGCGCCACTGGTCATGTCACCTCTGATAAACAGAAAAACAATTGGCTATCCCCTTTGTCACCTTAAAAGAAAATGGTAAAATGTATACGAGAGATGGGCAATAACAGCCGAGTGAACACCGCTGAGAACAGATGAGCAGAGGGTGTCTCCTAAATCACCATCCACCTACAGACTATAACACCCTGTTATGACCCCTGCATGTGGTTTAGTTTATGAAAATAAAGCAGCACCAAACTCTTTTTCAAAAACACTAAAGCCTACATGTTCAAACTTTTCACATAGTCCTGCCTTTTCATCAAGAGTGTTATTGCACAGTAAACTGTCAATTTAATCTTATTTGTACACTGCTTTATCCCACTGACGTCTTTAAGCAACCTTCCAAAGATTGTGTACCTCTTCTGTCTCATCAACTCTTAACCAGTCATGTATTCACTGCCAACACGCACATGTTAGGGCACCGAAGCAAAATATCCTTGCAACAAAATATAAAAGAAGATGACACAAGGCACAGGGCCCAAGAAAACAAGAAATCTTTTCTGAAGCTATGAGGTTGTAGTCTACTGAGACATGGACAAAATTTTGATTAGAACTACTGAAACAGATGCATTTTAATGTCATAACCAATTGGATTTTAATCAAATCAATCCAAAGACCAATAATTGGACAGGTTTGTCCCAACCCCGAGTGATGCTTTATAACTATGAAAGCCTCCAAAGCAAAATCTATAGGGCAGCCCAAAATGGCTGAAGTGAGCATTTGCTGGAACTAAACTAGTTATTTAAACTAGTTAAACTAAGGTGTGCCAATAAATACACTTCTACTCAGAGACTCAAAAATACAGGTTTATACTAATAGTCATTAAAATGTATGACTATCAATCACAGGGTGGTTTGTTTCTTTCTTCTATCATTCATTTTCTCTGAAGATAACTGTGGTGTGTTGCTATATTAAGAGCAGACCTATACATCTCTCCTGTTGAGTATTGGTGAATCTGCACTTTGAGCCCTGGATTAGTCTGACCTATAGCGGAATAAACAGTAACAGTGCATTCTACTGTTTCACAGATTAAGCTTGCTGTGACCTCCCCCTTCCACTCCTTAAAGAGCAAGAAACACTGCCAAGCATTAAGTGTTCTCAGGTCATAAATTTAGCGTCAGAATTTCAACACTTATGGCTGCTGCCAGTTTAACAAGGATTTTTACAGTTTAAAACCAACATGGGCTTATGGGCATAACTTACATGGCTAGAGTTTGCCTTGTGAATACTGGAGTTGTCCAACAGGTGAGGCACGCCTGTATACAACCAGCTATAACAGAAGACACTACAACACACAAATATTTATGTAAAAACCTCAGGATAAACAAAAGTATAGGCACTCATAAAAAAAACTGCATTTTAAATGTTCCACTCAAAACTGATAATTATTTTGAACATAATTAAATTAATGATCAAATTTCTTGAATATCTCTTGAATATTTCTTGAATGAAGATCAACTTCAAAACCAAACCAAGATCTTTAAAGCAGGAAAGAATCAAAACCTCCTTTTGTGTTGGATGGCATGGCACCACACAAGGCAATAAAAAAAAAAAAAAGTGTGAGCAGCAGTTGAGCGAGGGGGTTGGCGCAGCAGTATATCGGCAGGTCTATTTTGCTTTCAGAGCAGTCATCGCCTCCTTGTTGTCCTGGGTTGTTAGCATGTCCCCTCGTCAGCTGTGGGTGCCACTACCCAGCCAGTCTCCCTCCCCTGTCAGCATACCGGCTTTTGTCAAAATTTGTAATCGGCGGCGCTGATCCCATTCTATTTAAGAAAGGCTCGTCAACAGGTTTAAAAGACTGGCCTCGCGTCACCTCTCTCGATTGAATATTTATGCACTCCCTGAATGGCTGGCAGTTGTTTAATCATCTGAGAGCGCCTGTTCCTCCTCCATACCCCTGACGCCAACAAGAAAGTTCTGACCCATGTCACCTTTACAATGGCGCTCTGCTTCAAACCCAGCTGTTGCCCCAAAATAGGAGCTGCTTTTTTAATGCCAGGCCGCCACTCGAATGTTATGCCACTGCCTATGCCGACTGTGGCAGGAGGCTGCAGGGAGGTGGGAGGTTCAAAGGCTTTTAGATATACAAGGAAACCTTGTCAAAGGATTTCACTGAAGTGTAATTGAGAATGAACTGGATATGTTCAATAAATTAGGTGATGAGTGCAGAGCCAGTAACTCTCAAGCCATTAAAACACAAACAATATCTCCCCTTTTTAAAACAGCTGCACATTTGACAATTTTTTGCATATCAAGCATATACATTTCTCAAAATGTCTCTGTCTCACAAAAGTATGATGGTTGTCATTTCTGCTCGATTTAAACAGAAAAAGATCCAATCACTCCTCCTTCTCTAAAGGCAATGACAGAATGCACACGTGTGTCAATTTTAACTAATTCCATTTTCTGGAGCTTATATCATTTATATTACAAAGTAATATTTTTTTCCTCTCTCCAATTCTACTTAAACAGTTTATTTCTTGAAAATAATGTCATTATACTTTTAAATGTGAAATTAACATTTAAGTGGTGCAACTTTCATAACTGGTAACAATCAGTTTTAGAAGGTGAAAAAGTCAGCACATAAAATGTTCCAAGCTAAAGATGAATGGTATTTTGTGATCAGATTCAACAGTTCAACCTGTATTGTCACCACAGAGTTGAACAGAGTACCTCTTATTAAGTCGCCCAGTGACAGAACGGTCTAAGGTATCAGCCCTTCAGCAGACGATTGCAAAGTAAAATCTTGGAGAAGCAGCTACCAAAAAAAAATCTAATACAGCAGGTTGCTAAAATTGGTCAAACTGACATATTGGACAAGCCCCAACAAGAAAACAGACATTTCATTTGTGTACCATACAAATAACAATGAGGAGGAGTATACTTCGAGTTTTGACATAACAGGATTGTTTGAATTTATGTGCCAATAAGACAGTCAGTCAGTCAGTCAGTCTGTGTGTGTGTGTGTGTGTGTGTGTGTACACAAGAGAGCGGGAGAGTGGTGAACCAAGACTAACAGTTGGACTTGAACGCACACAGCAATGCCTATCTAATTGGATATGTGTATTAGAATGTTCGTGGTCACAGGGCCCTTATGGGGCATGAAATAACAAGCAGCTGTGTGCAGGGTGTGTGTGCGTGTGTGTAGAGAGCGGTTTATTAGCCCTGTCCATAAAGGCAGTCTGGGATTCACACTAGGACGCCCTAGGCTTAAGAACTGAACGCCACACAAGCAAGGCACTGCCTCTGCAATACTAATATTAGCCCTTATTTCTGCAAACCCCCCCAACTCCTCTCCGTTCCCCATCTGTCCAGGCTTAGCTTGCGATTGGTCTCTGGAATCTCAACACAACCTTTGTGCACCATAGACCTCCTTACTGTCCGTAGAAATGCATGGAATCTCTGATGTAACTTTACATCAAGGATGTGTTCATAGAAAAACAGAATAATCATTACACATCACCTCTCACAAGATTCTTCAGCCATTCTTTTCAGCTACACTTCCTTAACTAGATGCCGTGCACTGCACACAATTATCCACCATTTGAATTTGACCAATCTGACCAAAGATTGTGTTACAGTTCTTAATTAAGTTTCATTTACATTATCCATCTCACATAACCTGTCTTTTGTTGCACTATTGCAACATAAAAACAAAAGTATTTGCAATATTCCATGTGCGATATAAAAATGACCAGAAAAATCAGAATCAAAATATGTACACAGGATGACTTAGTGGGTATAGAAAAGTATCACCCCCTCCAAAACATTCAAATTTTGCTTTGCAGCCTGAAATGAAGAAACATAAAAAAATGTTTAAATATCCAGCCAAATTTACACAAAGTAATACAATCCATGTGAAAGTTCAGTAAAGTATCGAGAACCATTTATAGAACCATTAACTCAGCTCAGTAAAACTGTATAGTGACCGTTGGTAGACTGAAATCTTCAAGTAATTGCAAAGATTTTCAACAGGGTTTAATTCTAGGCATTAACTAGGCCACACGAGGACATTCACCTTTTCTTCCTTTAACCACTGGGTGGTCAGTTTTTCTGTGTGTTTTGGGTCCTTGTCCTGACAACTTTCGGGCAGAGGGCAGTAGGTTTCCCTCAAATTTTGTCAGATCCATTTTCTTTCTATCCAGTCCCTGCTGCAGAGAAACACCCCACCACAGAATGCTATCACCTCCATGCCTTAATGTAGGTATGGTGTTATTTGGGTAGTGAGCTGTATTTTTGTTCCGCCAGATGTACCGTTTGGTGTTTAGGCCAAATAGAGCTCATCTGACTATAACACCCTTTTCCACTTGACCTTACAATCTTCAAGGTGCGTTTTGGCAAAGCTCAATTGAGACTTCATCCAGCCTTTCAAAAGGAGCTTTTTTTCCTGAAACCCTCCCATACAAGACACATTTGTGGAGCAATTGTGATATTATTGACACGCACACAATGACCACTCTTTACCATAAATTCCTGTAACTGCTTCAAATTTGTCATAGGTGTTAGTAGTACCAAACACTTCTTAACTGTAGACATTAATGTGTGCCTAGGGATTGATAAAGCTGCGGATTTTTTTTATTGATCTCCTGACTCATGCCTGTCCACAACTTTATCTCCGAGATATTTTGACAGTGCCTTGCCACCCATACTTGATTGTTTTCAGTTGCACTATCAAGAACTGGAACACTCCAGAAATGGCTGTTTTTAAGCTGACTAATCAAAACAATTGATATTAAATGTTTCACTTGGATGTTATAAGTTACACTGAGTTAACACAGCTGTAATTTTTGTGAGTCTTCATTTCAGGCTGCAAAGCAAAATATGAAATTTCTGAAGGGGGGTGATCCTTTTCAATACAGACATATCTTTTGTAAGTGGTTAATTGTCTTCATAACCTCACAGCAAACAAAGAGGAAAGAAAGTAATGACACACAGATAATGTCAGAAAACTGTCGGAAAATATGATCTCCCATAGCACAAACAATATACAAGAAACCTCAAAAGTAAGGGACCTTTTAGGTCCAAATGCATTTTATGAAGTAAATCTTCACCACTTTCACTTTCCCAAGAGTGTATTTGTACATTTTCATGACTTGTCTATACATTACATTGAACAGACAAATAAATAACAAGCCTGGAATCAGACAGTGTGTAAGGATTCAATGCAACAATAAACAAAGCAATGGAATATGGCACCATTTTGTTTCATAAGTAAAGGTGCTGAAGATCCTTGAATGTACCACCTGAATGACAGCGTTTGTACCCTGAAAGGTGTAGTTTGTTGGTTTGTTTTTGTTTTTTTATTTCTGACAGTAGGTCCTCTCAAAGTGAGTTGACTTTGTATTTTTAATTGTCAAAATTAGAAGAAAGGGCATTTGAGAGACAAACAAACTGACCAATCATTTTAACCTGTCCTCTGACTTATTTTTTTTAATTAGGCTCTTGAAAGGATATTACATAATGATAGATAACAGCACTCATCATAATGATAAAACAAACAGGAAATCATCTGATCAAGAGGTGCCAAAATGTAAATCACTCTAAAGCCCAACTCTTCCCCTAAATTTATCTCCACTTTATACTGGTTAAAAATAGCAATCTGCTACCCACATTGAAAGCTAACATTTGGCACATCCAAAATTTGCCACTACCTGGTTATCTATAAGCTCTCAATATCTCAGACATGCTAGCTGTCCTGTCAAAGTGTCACCATGCAGGGTTTGGAGCTGTTTTTAGAGGGGCCCCCTCTGGGGAAAACAACAAAGGTGTTGAAATGGCTAAAAACCGATCTTAATACCTATGCTTTACAAATCTCAGAGTGGCATTAGAAGCAACAGCCTCTTCTACTGCAAGAACAAATAGTCTAAAAGCACTGGACTCATTACAGCCTTATCAGAATTAGCATAACAGAACATTATAGAATTACTTAACTCCTTAATCCAACACCCAAGTCTTAAAACAATTTTATGCGGGACACATAACATTAGGCAAGCAGGTCCACCATGAACCAAGCTACAGTGTGTAAAAGATACTGTGGTCCTTTATTCATCACTGCACATTTAACTGAACTTCAAGACAGGACTTTATTTACATGAGAGTGATATTAATTCAGAGAGCAGAAAGTGATTAGGCAGCTCTGTTTGCTTAAAATCATTTGCTGTGTTGATGAGGGATTAGAACAGACCTTTAAAAAAAAAAAAAAACCACACACACAAAACTGAGTATAACTTGAAATTTAACAAGCTCAACTATATGAGTGTGTTAAACCATGAGGTACAAATCAGTTTTTCCACATTGTGTTCAGCTACTACTGTATGCTAAGATGCTGAAAATACACCAAGAGGTTACTGATGCCTATTTCAATGTGTGAGTAATAATGTGCATATAAATAAATAACACTAAAAATCAATCTACTCAGGGCCTACTATCTGAAAATTACTTGTATTTTTGATGTATTATTTTTTACCTACCTTCATTTTTTTCTTTCCACAATAAGCTTGCAACATGAATAAAACAATTTGATACCTATCTCCTGACAATATGCCTTAAATAGAACACTCCCCTAGACAAAAATGTTTTATCCTCACACACTACAGCAGAGCTTCGAGCGTGCCAATGAAATTCACAACACAAGTTCTTTGAAACCTTTTAGGGACCCTATGAGTGGAACATGCATCAGCTTTAACCTTCCAGCAGACACACTTCTCTGTACCTTCCCCATTCCTGCCCTCCGCTCCCATCAGTACATCCGGACCTCCCACTACCTCCTAACTAAAACTCCTCACACTCTCTCACTCTCCTTTCCAGCTCGCCTTCCCCAGACTCAATCCATGATTAATGGTTGTGCCGGGCCTCTCCATGCACTCAGCACATTGTTGAGAGGCTCTGAAACAGGACAACAGTTGCATTCCCTCCTCACACCAGGCCTAAGCCCCGCCTGTCAGTCCCCGGTTAGTGCACTGTTAACTGGCCAGATTTACAGCTACTAACCAGCGCTGGGTGCCTGCCTGGCAGAGAGGGGACAAACATTCATCATCACGACTGACAGAGCGTTTTACTATCGCAGCACAGAGATCACAGTGAGCTTCACTCTAGAGTGACATTAGCACGTTCAGCATTGGTGATAAACTTCCAAGAGGGACAGACTGTGAAGACTCGCCTATCAGAAACTTCCATAATATGACTACTCATTCATTACGCTCATGACTTCTTTACACTATTCCAGAAACCAGATAGGTCCAACACTTCTACCAAAGAGCATCAATGGAGTTCAGTTTCTTTCATGTTTGCTCTCGCTCTCTCTCTCAAGCCCAGATGAAAGGGCTAAAGAGTAGCATGGAACAGTTGAGAACCTCTCTGTAATGGAAACCCTGGACTCCTGTTTTGGACCAATGGAAAGGAAGCCTCTCTCCTCAGGGGACAGCAGTTGTAAATTCTTTCTAGTCAAACTCTCGCTATTCAGCAGGTCAAGGCCTTCGTCTCATCTCTCAAGCATTTACAGCATTAGATAAAAAAGGCACCCTGCTTTAAACCCTCATCTTAGCAAAGAGGGTAATGATAATTCCTAGGGTTTTACATGCATGTCAGTGTAACTGCCACAAGAGACAAGTTGGTTGTGAGTACAGGTGGGAGAAAAACAATCGACAGTGCAGTATCATGATATTGTTCGGCAATATAATTTAGCTACAATGGCACCTAGTATCAAAATAGATTTATTTTATATTTTACACTTATTTAATATATCTTCATTTTGGTACATAAATCTGCTCTGATAAAACTGCTTCTTTAGTCCATGAGAGGGCACAAGACCTTGTTCTTCTCTTGCATCACAACAGAAATTGGAAAGGAAGTCAGAGTCTTCATAATGACCACAGAGACTCCTATACAGAACACAGTGCCTGCTTTTAAGTTGAAGAATGGCAATATGATATCATGGCCCAAGTATTGTGATATCAAATCGTTGCCCCTGTGGCAATTCCCACACCTACTTTAAATTTAAAAAAATATATCAAGTACAGTATTGGTAATGAATATGTGAATCACTATGTTAAATTAGTTTAACTTTTTACCTTTAAATTAGACAAAAATATATGAAGCAATAAGCAAATCAAAAAAGGACTATGGCTAGCTTTGATTCCAGGGGCAATAAAATGTTTATTTGTGACTTTTATGTTTCTATAGTATTTTGATAGAGAAATTTGCAATCTGAAATTAATATCTTGCAAAAAATAACTGTCAGTAAAACACAGTATAAAAGTATTTGAATGCAAAATTTTAATCTTAAATATAAAACTACCAGACCAAAACAGAATCATGCAACCTTACACAACTACAGCTTGCTAGTTGTTGATTTCATCCCAAAAGACATTTATTTATTCACATTATTTTTAAAAATACTGTGATCAATTAAAAAACAAATACAATGTACTGGTTACTGACTGTAACTGGTGTTGGCAATCGCTCAGGAAATATACAGGAATAAAACATGCAAAGATGACTATCATTTTAAATGTATTTCCCAAATTCCATGCGAAATGAAAAAGTACTTACTAAGCTCCGTTACCTATGAAGCAAAGGAGTACATACATACTGAATTGTCATTTTACAGTTCCTTTTGTGTTACATAAACCTTAGTAACCTCTTCAAAAGGATTCACCCAAGGGCATTTCTTCCCCGCAAATGCCACCATGAGTAAACATATTTGCATAGGTGGTTGACTGATCCGAGTTACGGGGCTTCTTCTTACTCTGTGTTTGCCAAAGGGTGTTCTTGTCATTCAGTTGGGTCAGATATGTGCAGATATCAAATAGCAAAGAAGCAGAAAGGGCCTCCATACTGAGTGAAGCCCTCACTCAGGCACAGCTGTGAGCCTGAGACAGCTCACACTTGACCTTGAGCTCTACTGAAGAGTGAGAGACAGAACAAGACAGCCAAGATCGACCTCAGATCACCAACTACAATACACGTGCTAACATGGGAACAGGACGCTAGGACAGAGCTTAGTAACACGGAATAAAAGGCAAAAAGTTATTGTCTTGTTGTATTCCCATAAAGAAAAAGAGCATAATTTCCAAGCTCATCAATTGCTAGTTTAAACAACACAAAAGTGATGAGGGTTGTATTTGACAGAGGCTAATGGATAACTGTACTGTATATTCACATATGGAAAACAGAGACAGTCCTGCATACACACTGAGGCTAGTAAGTCAGCTGTTCACTGATGCCCAAGGGCACATGCAGCGCTTTGAATAAGAAAAGCACAGATAAAAGGAGAGCCGACTAATTTGATCAAGCAAGAAGACCTTACTAAGTGATCTCTGTCCTGTCCTTTGTTCAGGGGACAGGGAGATAATTATTATAAAGGTCAAACAGTCAGTGATGAAAGGTATCACCATGATGTGCACTCTACACTGCAATTACAACCCTATCAGTCATGAGGGTCAGATGATTCTTGTCAATTAGGGGTGTGCTTGTGAATTTTGTTAGTGTTTAAATAAAAGTAAGGAAATGAAGGTGGGGTAAAAGGTTAAAAGAAAGCTGTCAATCAGATGAAGCTCCTGTAGTCTTGAAACCTGTATTTGTATGAATAAAAATGAGGGGATTTAGCCTTCAGCTTCCTCTGCAGACTTGTCAAAAATCTGACCTTCAATGTAGCAGAGGGGGAGGAGGAGACACCAGAAAGATTTAAAGATTTAACGGGCTAAGGCTGAGGCTGGCTGCTGCATAAAAAGCGGAGAAAGAAATAATGTGAGCCAAGAACAGACTTACATCTTCGTGTCAATCAATACATCACTTTCAACCCCCCAGTCCTCTTCAGCAGTCTACGACTCGAGTGTCAACCAGATATTATTCAACTTGACACTGAATCTGAATTCATCGTCTATATATCTCTCAAATCCAGAATGTCTTTGCAAATGCATGGGATTTACAGAGCAGTCCTACTGTGACCTGGACACCAGGTCAGTGGCACTCTTCTCTGACATGTCTTTCAGATTGGCTTTGCATAGGTGGGGTGGAAAAAGTAATGACAACACACAAGCAAGACCCATAACAGAATAGGCTACTCTGTTTTAGAAATACAAAAAAAAGTTCCTGTTACAGAAGTGGAAGAAGAGACAACACTTCCTTTCCCAGAACAATCCATCTCCCAGCCTGACAAGTCCCTCTACTATATTTACCCAACCAAAGCCGCAGATGATATACTTACAGCTGCATACTGACGCCAAATGGCACATGCTCCTGCCAATCATAAGGCTAGTACAGACGAAAAAGAACAGAACTTTTATCAATGCGGAGAAAGCAGACAGGAAACCACTGGGATTAATCCATGTTTCCTTTGGCGGAGGCTTTTGTTGTTGGAGGAGATAAAATAGTCACAGTGTGAATGGAATTAATGGTATTTCATTCAGCAAGACAGCTGGACCACAACAACATACCTGTATCTACTCATGAGACGAGATAAAATATAAAATAAAATATGGCTGTGAGAATACACTACTGAGATCAACTAAAAGTAAAGTGAAATAGACAGTAAGCTTGAAGTGAAGTGAAATTCAGTACACCCACAAAAAGGCTTGTTCACAAGTGAATGGGTAGTATTTTGACCGGACTTAGGAACAAAGGGCTGGCTTAAAATAGGTAACTTAACTGAAACAGTCCTTAAAACAAAAACACATAAGAATGTTAAATAAAATTTGTTTTCAGCTAGTTACATGATTCATAGTTTTTCTCCTCTCAAAACTGCAAATGCAAAGTCAAGCAATTATGAAGTCCTTAGAAAATCAGAGCAGAGAAAGCTAACTCATTCTAAATCTACAATACATTTCCACAACTCTCTTGCAGCATTGACTACGCACTACATAAAACATCTAAAGGCGTATCAGCGTAATCTATGATTAACATATTCAACCTAAAACAAAATATCTAGATTACTCATAACGTACCGGCCTTAAACAAAACAATGAACCAGCAAATGTAACCCAGTGTATGAGCACTAACTTGGCAGTGGAGGAGGGCTGGCTGATTCAGGCTGAAAAAGCATGGCAGATTCCTTTCAGGCCTCAGACACAGCCGCTCCTGTCCATCTAAAACTACTCCCACGAGAGAGCGAGAGAGAACGAGAGAGAGGGAGAGCGAGCGAGCAAGCAAGAGAGTCACAGAACTTCCTTCACACACTATCAGCATCCAACAGGCTCATTCCATCTCTTTAACTCATTACTTTTCTCCTACTGTTGCTTGGAAATTAGATGACACAGAAACTGGCCAATGGCCACTTTTGAGCTCAAAATCAATTGCATCAATTTAGCTGTTAATTGCCAGGATGACCGAGGGAACTAAAGCTGTGCCAGGCACAATCCCTGTACAACTAGTTGTGCAACCCCAGCCTTTGATGCTGCTAAAACTGCTCAGAAGGAATTCCATGGAATTGATAAACCTTCCACTGTAACCCACTATACATCTGAAAAGTCACAGCTAATATGTCTCAGCTTATGTTACCCAGCATGCTAAACCAGAAACTGTAGATGGCATTGTATAGACAACCCCTTTCAAAAGACACACACACACAACAGAAGTCACTATTAAATGCAGCTTTGGTTGCTGAACCCTCAAGCCAAGTATGGAACTTCAGCCCAAGACCACAGCCCGGTATAGTTCAATGTTAACACACTAATTTGTACAGAATCACCTTCCTCCAAAATCCATTTCAAAAACAGAGCTTTGGTTGAGCTGTTACACAAATTCAATTTACAGATCAATCAAACAACAAAGGACAGCTAAACAGCATAAACTCTCCATTAAAAGAAAAGTCAGGTTCAACAGTAAAATACAATATATTGACAAAAGTATTGGGACACAGCTTTTAATTCAGAGTTTGGGCAAGAGCCTTTACTTCTGGTGAAGTGTGATCTTTATGCTTCAGCACACCAAGACATTTTGGTAAACGCCATGCTTTCAACTTTGTGGACATAATTTGGTGAAGACCTTTTTCTATTCCAGCATGACTGTCCACCAATGCACAAAGCAAAGCTTATAAAGACATGGCTGGATGAGTTCAGTGTGGAAGAACTGGCCCACACAAAGCCCTGACCTCAACCCCATCCAACACCTTTAAGATGAACTGGAACAGAAAAAAGTGCCTGACCTCATAAATGTTCTACTGAAACGAATGGGCCCAATGTCCCACAGAAACACTCCAAAATCATGTGGAAAGCCTTTCAAAAAGAGTGGAAGCTGTTATAGTTGAAAAGGAGGAACCAACTCCACATTAAAGTCTATATATTTAAAAGCAATGTTATTAAAGTCCCTGTTGGTGCAACGGTCAGGCGTCCCACAGTGTTGGGATTTTGGCCACAGTGTGACATTATTTAACGTGAAGAGTGCCCAAGTAGCATTAAAATATCGTTCTTAAAACTTACAATCTAGAAAATAGAGTTGAAAAGTTTTATGTTTTTATGATAATTGCCCTTCTGTTCATCTCATGTATCTCAGATTTTAAGTGTGGTGGGAGGACATGCCATCAGCTGAACTTCTCCAATAACAGTTATACTGGGTGGTAATTGGGATGTGCGGGAGAATGAGTAAAGGGTCTTGGTGAAGGATTTGCTGAGCGCTGCAAACCAAACCATGTGTAGGCCAGCATAACCAAGATATTCCATGATATTTGTAGGTTCACACCACCACTATGTCATCTGGCTGCAGTGAATGAAAGGGGCTTGGTCCTGAAATTCGTGATGACTGGGACAATAGAACTAACACAGGTGATGTCAACAGGTGCAATAAACTAGGATGTCTTAAATATCAAGTTATTATGGACAGGCACACCCATCTTCAGCTTGCTGTTTTGAGTAACAAGAACATCTTTGGTAAGTTAGCTATCCTTGTTGTGTCTTCCAGGACGTAGAAATTGGGGGGCGGGATGGAGGGAGGGATGGGTCATCAGTTTCCTCCAAGCAGAACCAATACTTTAACATTATTGTTCTTGTATTCTAACCCCAACATAAACGTTTCTAAGCTGGATAGGACAAAAAATAAAAACTGGCTATGTTCCTTTTAAACAGTATGTATGTGAACCAAAAACAGAAGTTTGGAACATGATTAGAATAGCAGGACATGTCAGAAGACATGCAAGCTTTTTGTTCTTCATGAATTAGCAAACTAGTCCAACCTATGAAACATGCCAGGTTTTGATTAACACAAGTCCAAATGCAATGTTACAGATGAACAGTGGTAGCACATTCAGTTAGAACTGTGAAATATCAGAGGAAATGCTCTAACAGCATCACACAATGATGGATTAGTCTGGTCCCTCTCTCTTCAACCGGAAAAGTGATGTTATGCTTACAGAAAGATGCACTAACATAGAATTTTATGGGCCTGGTATGATAACTGCTTTCTGTGGCCAATAGAGATATCAAACTCATAGGTTGAAGCATTTTAAACCATTATATATTTAAATGTATGTAGATATGTATGCAGATATTTTACATTATTTCAAATGTACATGTATGTAAAGCCAAAGAGTTGCCAAAGTGAAGGTGAGGGCATCTTCAGTCACATGTTTCACTACTGCATATCTTAAACAAAATTGAACAAGGAGCTAACAGGCTAATAGGCTAACTGATTCATGTAGGATATGAAATGTAATCTCTATAAATAGCATCACCTCACAGAAAAAACAGCACTGAATGAAATTTGTATTAAATTAATTCTGAAAACATATTTCTATGACATAAATATTGAACTAAGCATCTCAAAAACTCATAATGAAAGTTTCATGCCAGTAAATAAGGACTGTCAGCAGCTTTTACATGGACATTCTTACCTGTAACTTGGTGTAAGCCTCTTTCAGTAAAGGTGCTGCAATGAAGCCAGGTCCAAAGAATGTGGATACAGTTTTTTTTTAATGTTACTCATTACATTTGCATCTGCTTTATTTGATTAACTGAAAATACTGAGTGCTCTCAGAAAAGCACACCTGAATGACAGCACATATAATTTAATATTTTACTAGGCTTAACTTAGATTGCACTTCACTAGGAAAAGAAAATGTGACATGAGCAAGGTTTCAAAGCTATATGATCCTGACACTTCCCTGATAGTAATCCACTGTTCTGGACTATTTAATAAACTATTAAATATAAGTTTATTAACATCATAATAAATAAAAATGGGTTGTAACTACTATGCAGTCAGAGATCAGTGATCAAATAGGAACCCTTTCACAAATTTCAGTTTCAGGACCCCTTCAAAACCAAGAGCACAGGCCCTTCTCATCAATGAATTTATAGTAAGAGAGAATTTTCATTATATTAAATAGAGGAACACTTGCACAAGACTGCATAACATTTACTTTGGCAGTCCTTTTCATTATGAGGCATTTAGATAACTAAATGAACAAACACTGATAGAGTTTCCATGGGACCTACTAAAATCATGAGGTGGAGTAAAAAGTCCAACAATAAGACAGTGAGGATAATATTGACTAACTGGAAAATGCCATCCCTTTTCTCAGTGGATACGTTGCACACCTGATTAAATACATTTTAACATGATGTGGGGGGGGGGGTTGTGTGAAAGCTAATAGGCAAGTCTTTGCTTAACTCAATCCTACTTGAGAGCTGCACCATCAGTATAGGTCTACACTCAACAGACACTCTAATTGCAGAGCCAAAATGTCACTACTTTTCACTTTTATTATAAACAGGTTATGCTACGCATAATAGTACACGTAATATGTTAGCAGGGCAAAATTAGCACACCATCATTAATTTATGTGGCCAGAGGGCTGATAGGACAATAATAAAAATATTGCACATGAGTATGTATAACCTTTGATATTATTGAGGATGTCCTTCAGCTGACTGAAGCTATTGAGAAGTGGGTCTTGCTCTTCATCCTATGGAAAAATGAACAGAATGTCAATTTTCTTCTTAAAACCTTTTAATCTTTAGACTCAGTCACACTGGCTTCAGCTTGCAAGCAATAGTGCATTAATATCATTGGAATTTGACATATGAAGCAGAAAGCTTTAGGACTAAAACTGTGTGTACAAACTTCACATCAAGTTCAGCTTTGGCACAAGACTTTGCATCAACCACAAACAGAAACGAGTCCAGTTGTAAGTACCTGTATTAAGTGTTATAAGTACAAATTATTTAGAATGAATAAGCAATTATTTCCTGCATAAACAGCATTACATGAACAGTGATAAGGTCACTGATGCTCCTTAAATAGGTCAGAAATGGAGCAACACAGAAGAACAGATAAAATCAATTTTGTTAACCATTATTTTGTTAAGAATGGAGTCTATGATCAAGGGTTTAATTGGCTTTCTACCAACAAACCTTTTTTAAACCCTTTGTTTCCTTCTGCTCCTGACAGCTTACTATCCAGCACACACTCAGTTATTCTGGGAAATAAATATACCAAAGCTTGCTAGCTAGCAACATGGAGCAGTAAGAAACATATGTGGACTGCACTTGTTTATATCATAAAATAAATGTTAGAACTTATTTTACTTTGTTAAATATTGTAATTATCAGATGAATAATATGCTATTGTATATTCACTGCAACTACAAAACAAACACAAAAAAGACAGTGTGATATGCAGTCAGGACAGTGTAGCAGATGGTATAACTACACTTTTGGGTTACTGTTTGGTTAGCTACCAACCACATCAGTTCCATATTTTTCCTGTGTGCAGAACTATGCTGTTGTGAGTTTAATTACCCAGTAAATTCATATTTATATGAAGTTTTACTGTTTATGGTTGTGAAGTTAGCTAACTTCCAAATGTACCAAAAATGAAGAATCTTTCAGTCCAACCAGCTTTGATGCAGGTTGCGATAAAAAGACAAGGGCCGACAATCTATCTAGAAGAGAATATAAGAATTTGGTGAAATATTATTGGAATTGGTCATTTTTTAAACAATGACTGCCATGCCTTTCAGGCAGTCAGAGTCAGCTTGAAAGGAAGACTACACTCACAGTTCAATGTCAAAACTATTATTCAGCATACCCATATGCTGTAAACTAAAACTCGAGACTACTGGATTTGCTAATGCTCATTTTAATTACATTTTAATGCATTAATGTCCAGGAGAGAAAAACATATTTCCCTGGATTTGGTGCAGTAAACATGGTTTAAAGAATCTTTGTTCCATATAGGCCTGTACTCATATTTTGTCAGTTTTCAAAAGTTCCTTTGGACTTTTTAGCCTTTCAGTACAAATTGCTAAGAGACCAGGCATCAGGTAGCCTGAGCTGAAACTATGATAGACATAGTAACAGTGTAACAGTTACTACAGGAAGGCAGACTTGTTAGGATTTTGCAAACTTTTCCAACTAATGTTCTTTACCTAAGCCGAAACATTCTAAAAACACAGATTATGCCATTAACCTTTTTACAATGTCACAGAGAACTCTTTCTTCATTTGAGAAAAACCAGAACAAGAAAACACATTTCAGAGAACATGTTTAAGACCTAATGCTTGATTACAAATAGAACCTGAACAAAGACTTACATTTGACACCATAATTTAGTCTTTTTTGTCGTGTTTCTTCCTTTGATCGCTTTGCACAAATTTTGAAACACTGTAACTGTAAATTACCATTCAGATATAACTATTTTTTGAAATACTGTACAAAATAAGCAGGCTAGTCTGGATAAATGCTAAATGGTACATCAGAGAATACAGAGAATACAGAGGGACAAATGGGAATCTCTTTTTCTATGACTTGGCTAAAGAATGCTGCACAAGATTTTTATTCTTTAAATTTTTAATATTCCCCCTGGAGACACACAAATTGCATCTACCTGAATGGTTCACAATATAGGACAACTTACCAGGGGAGTATGGGTGCTCCATCTGGAGTTTCTCTTGATAGCACCAACTACAGTGGATATCTCCCCTTGAACAATGTATATATTCTTATCCACCATAGTGAACCTAGAGGTAAAAAATTGTATAGTTAGGTTAATCAGCCTCATATATCATTCCATCACCCTGTGCCATCTACTGTGCATCTGCAACGCTCCCAAACAAACTATAATGCATTTTGATGGCATTACTATGTCCAAGGAATCCTTGAAATGGTCTTTTTAACATTCCCCTTTGCTGTCTTGTGTTGCTACTGACTTATGTTGTAGATTTATCAAGACTTAACTGTGAGTATTTAGTTAGTTGTTTCACTTTCCTTAAGTTGCTGAAAAAACTGAGCAATCTAAAAACAAAAGCAATGGCGGATAACTACAGACAACTGGATGAAGATTACTGGCCTGGACCAGAGCAGCAGATTCCACAATCCTTTCATAAAAGGATAATAAGACAATGGACACACAATGTGACTGGAAGGGAAAATACATAAACTGCATGAGTGTATATTCTGCTCAGAGCTAAATTGATTTGGATAAGAAAAACGTATTTGCTTCACATACTCTCATGCAATTACGTCACAGAGTCTGTCTGCAGACATTTTTTTCTGTGTACATATTACCGCAATCACTAAAATACAGTCAAAGGTCAAAGAAACACTTGCACATCAGCATGAAGAGTATTTCAGTAACTGGGCCCCTGTTCCTTGAATAAACACTGAAGATGTCAGCATCTTCATTGAAATGTGCATCATATGAGGCAACATCTTAGCAGTGTTTCTGGGCAACCTGCTATATTTAGTCTGTTTACTTCTAAGCTAGATTTAAGTATAAAATGTCCATTTGCAGTACATAAACACACCACAGCACATAGTGTGAAAAGAACAAAATTCTTCTCTGCATTTAACCCATTCAGCAAGTGAAGCAGTGAGCAGCCAACACAGCACCCAGAGAGCAGTGTGTGGGGACGGAACCTCGCTTAAGGGTACCTCAGTGGTGCCACTAGCGGTCCTGGGATTCGAACCAACGACCTTCTGATCGCAGGGGCAACTCCCTAACCAACAGGCCAAAAACTGCCCCAATGCACCCAATTCAATAAATAAGGGCCTTAACATCATACATGTATATGAAAGCAAACTGAGAGGGTATCAAGGGAGGCATGACAGATTAAAAGGGACATTTTTATGAGACTAGCATCATTAGCTGCTAGCTACTTAGCTCCAGCTCAACAGGCCTAATTTGACAGCTGCCAAATATAAGCAGGATTAAGAAATGATAACTTTTTGCTGCCTTGTGACAAACCTTCTTACGTTTGGTGATGTAATAACTGGATTTACAGTGCTCCACACAAGACTTTATTAGCTGCCACTGCCTGCATGAGATTTCATCCTAGCTTACTATCCAGTTAGCTCTGAAGCTCTGTGCTATAAGAAGACGAAAAAAAGCTGCGGGACTCTCCACAGAGATTCCTGGGTCTCTTAACTCCAACTCTGAGCTTATAAAACTACACGAAGCCGTCAGTTTGGACAAAAAAAACCCATACCTGCACGGGTGCGAATCCAAAATGGCGTTCAGTAGGTTTTCCAGTGATGTGGCTAGCTAGCTAAAGAGCTAGCAGGCTGAAAAAGAGTGTTTTTCTTTCACTTTTCCTCACACTGCGCATAAGCGACGACACTAGACACGACCGTTTAACAGGCTGTCACACTTTGAGCAGTTTCTCGTCATGCTGGCCTGTCTCAGAGCTGTGGTTTAGTCAAGAATCTGTGTTTAGCCAGAGCTGTTCAGTGTAAACTTACTGACGTGGAAAAGGCCGGAGCTCACACCAACGTGTTTACAACTGGAGTGACAGCCGCCGCAGCCAATCAGCTGCAGGCAGCCCAGAGCGTCATTGTTTAAAACACACGGGTTCTGCATGTGTATGTGATCCTGAAGTTTATAAGAGTGTGAATATAAGATTAAAGCAGATAAAGTCTCATACATGATTTTATCTTCAACCGTGCTGTGTTTCCAAAGTCCAATCTAGAGGTGGGTCTACTGCCAAATCCCAGGGAACCCGGTCAAGATTGGTTGAACGTCATTAAGTCGTGTCCCACTCTGGCGTCATCCTTGTTTTCCTCTCACACGTGACGCGCATCTCCACAGACATGTGCATTTATATGAGGAAACATTTCCGCAGTGTTTGTGCAAGCTTAATTTAACGCACGCGGAACAATAAATCAGGGCCTTAAGATCATAAATGCATATGGAAGCAACTTTAAGAGCAGTGACTAAAGTCAGGCAGGTTCTGAGAACGCATCAAGGTATGCATCATGATATCCATCAAGCTGTCAAGTTGGATTTCTCCTGGTGAGACATACAAGAAACTCTTAAAACCACTCCGACGCCATTGTTTTCTTCTCACACGTGACCTGTATCTTCACCGACATGCCTTCACATGAGGCAACATTTTTTTTTGGGGGGGAGACATTTTCATCATTCAAGATTTCAATATCAACATTAAAGATTCAAGAGCTTTATTTGTCACATATATAGTTCACCAGGACAACATTTATTGAAATGATGATCTGGCCAGCTCCTAGAAGATAATAATATAAAATAAGACTAAAAAAAAGTTGTAATAACAAATAAGAATTTAGAATAGTGCACATACTGTTCAATGAGAATATATAGTGACCTAGTGGTGCAACATTGTACAATGGAAAGGTAGTAGACAAATAAAAGATAAATGGATGGATAGTCTACTGATTAACGATCATGATCATGACTATAAAGTGAAATCAGCATGTCCATGTGTATTTAATACTGCAATCGCTAAAATACTGACAAAGGTCAAAAGAAATGTTTACACATTAGCATTTCAGTAACTGGGCTTCTTTTCCTCAATTAAACTGAATGTCAGCATCTTCATAGAAATGAACATCATATAAGGCAACATTTTCGCTGGGTTTGTTTCTGGGGAACCGGCTATGTTTAATGTGTTTACCTCCAGGCTTAATTTAACGCACCCAAATTCAATAAATTAGGGCCTTAAGAACCTAAATGTGAATGAATGAGCAACTTTGAGAAACAGTAGCTAAAGCCAGGCAGGTGCTGTGAACGTATCAAGGTAGACATGACATCCATCAAGCTCTCAAACTGGATTTCTCCTGGTGAGACATGCAAGAAACTTTAAAAAATCTCTGATTTCATTCTTGTTTTCCTCTCACACGTGATGTGTGAGGTTGGTCCCTGCACTCTCTGATACACTGCTGATGAAAATATACAAGTAGAGGTGTGGGTTAAAGGAAATCTGAATAATCTGCTGTGCATTGACCTCTTAAATGTTGCTGTGCTCTGAGTACACAAATCAAATGTTAGTGTATTTCATCAGACTTGGAATCAGAGTGAGAAAATTTTATGCC
>JBBPCX010000154.1:15094155-15120255 GCA_037974365.1 Hydrocynus forskahlii | reverse complement strand
ATAGATAGATAGATAGATAGATAGATAGATAGATATCATACTGTTGTGTTGTAGATCTTTTATTCTATTGGTGATTTTAATTTGCTGCTTCTACTTTTTTCTTTTGTTCTGTCCACTTTGCTGTTGTAACAATGCAGATTTCCTCCCTATGGAACTCATAAAGGTTTATCTTATCTTCTCTTATCTTGATATGAGTTTATAGTGGGCAACTGGCATGCACTAACAGAACAGTATGCTTGACCCCTACAGTGGAGGGTCAGGGGGACTGTGTTACGTTGTTTGGGTCTACTTGTTTCCTTATTACCTCTTCTGTAAGACTGATTCTACTTCATGCTATGTTAACGGGAATGGTCTCTTCCAGGACCACCCTCTCCACAAAGCACAAGGGGTCAAATAATGGTTTATTGTGTAAGAATATTTTGGAAATCTATGGTCGTTGTAGTCACCAGATGTCAACCTAGTAGAAGAACTTAGAGAGATTTTGAACAGAGGTGTTCTCTAACTCCATCATCAAAACACCAGTGGAGGGAACATCTTTTGTTAGAATGGTGTTCCTTCTCCAGTGGAGTTTCAGAGACTTGCAGAATCTGTGCTATGCCGCACTAAATCTTTTTTGGCAGGCTATTGTGCACAAACATCCAATACAGTTTGTGTAGGTTTTTCCCTTATTTCGCCACTCGCTTGTAAGTACACATATGGGACCACAGCCAGTGTAACTGGAGTGTAGTACCTACCCTAATTCACCCTGGAGGAAACTGCTTGTGTTATGTTCTGCACAATCACACAGAGACACAAAGCCAAGAACATATAAAATATAAAATAATGAAAATTATCTGTACTAAATACACTATGCTGTGTGCACAAAATAATGCTGTCAGTAAGAGAGGTGGATATAGGTACTATAGATACATTTAATTAAATGAAAGTAGTTTACTAGTTAACACAAATAGTATCTGTACTCTTTACCAAATCCATTATTGCACATAATAATGACATAAGTAGTGATACTGCACATGGTAAGACTATTGCATAAAAAGTGACATAAGTAATGATATAAGAAGCCGCTGTTTGAGATGAAGGTGAGAATTAGCAATTCAGTTATTACTGTTTTACCCACATTTCAGAATCCTAGCACTCTAATTCTAATGTTGTTTCCCAACTGTGTATGCTGTGTCATTTGGACCAAGGAAGCACCAAAGTTGAGTATACTAAAAATTGTATGATTAAAATTGAGTTATTGGACATGATATTAGATACTGTTGCTCCATAAGGCAATGTGAAGTGGAGAGACAGGGGCTTTACCAACAACTGGAGGAGAAAACATGGTAAATGTTAATTTGATTGTTTGCTCTATAGCTGGCACTTACATGTGAGTTCATGTGGGCACATAAATGAGCATCCTTGTAGCAATTATAGAGCACACAGTAGATTTCAATGTTATTTGGTATCATTTAGTATCCTTTAGGCATGAGTGGGAAACCACAGCAAAGTTTCCATCCATACCTCCACATATTTCCAAATGAAACACAGTATCAGGAGGGTGTCTAGGCTGGCTGAGCATTCGGAAAAGGTGGAGATGAAACACAATATAATTGGTTATTATTATCCATCCCCACCTGAATCATGTTTAATATGACCTGCGACACAACGTAACAAAATAAAGGTCAAATTTTTACTTTAAATTGTAGCTCTAAACTATCGAACACAATCAACTGTTTAGATGTTTCAGCGTTTTGCCCAGCACCTTAAGGATAGTAAAACTATTAACTACTGACTACTAAATCTTAATAAAAAAATAACAAGTTATTTTACACAATAATTTCCTTGCCTGTCTTGGTCCCTTACAATTAAATTGGCTGATACTGTTGCCTTTAAGACTGATCTATGTAAATGACCCTTGCTCTGAGTGGCTGTCCTATATGGAGCCTTATTCTAAATGCAGTGCAAAACAGACATAAATGGGCAGGGTTAAACATATGTAGAATGTTTAGGCAGATGTGTGTAAATGCATTTGTTTTGGTCATATCAAGAAAATATCCAAAATAGGCTATTTTACAGCTTAATGTCTATGTATGGGCTAAATAGACTGGGACATTAATGAAACTTAAACATGTTTTACACACCATGTCAAAGTCTTTTAAATATTTTCCATAAAATCAAGCCTTCATAAGAGAAATGGGACTAGCATAAGTTCATAAGCAAAAGTTTAAACAAATGTGCAAATTAAGTATCTTGGATATTTTCCATTTACTTCTGAATATGGAAAAGCAGGCCCAAACTGTCCTTGTAAAAGTGTTATTCAAAATAAGCTTAGACAGACTGTCCCTGTATAACACTTACATTTAAAATTTGCACAGAGCTCAGTTCCGACTTCATCCAGTAATTCTTTATCTTGGCTAGATCATTTTTTCACGATCAAAACCATGCATACTTCAACAAAATATAACTTGTCTAATGGCACTCTATGCATCTAAGTTACAAAATTCTTTGTTATACTTACTATATAGGACCACCTTGTCAAAAAAACAAGTTATACTCCAGTTAATTCCAGTCTCCTGTGGTACAAACAACACAGATGTACACAGATGTATGAAGTGCTCCTGAAGTTCCACTGTTGAACTTTCAGCTGATTTAAATGTATGTTCTACATTCAGTTTCCTGTGGGAGAAGAGATCTATCTGTACCTTTTCACCACACTACTTGATAAAAATAGAAAAGTAAAACAAAATGGAAGAATGAAAAGTACCGAAAGCATTTTCCACATGAGACATCTCTGTATGAGTGAAGAGGATTCTGAGTGACTTTATGGGACTTTAAGGGCTGTTGGGTTCTGGATGTAAGGTTTAAAGTAAGGATTTTATCTCTTGTGACTGTCCATAAGTCTGTGGTCATCTGAGAAACTGAGCTTTGGGTTAAGGCTTTAGCAACACTGTGATAAAGTCTCCACAACCTTAAACCCAAGGCTGCAGGTCAGGTCCCTGATGGGCTGTATAAATGTCTTGCAGGCTTTCCTATAGATCTTCAGGGCCTGCAATGAAGACATGTGTAGGATCAGAAGGTCTACGGTGAGGGTCTCAAGGTGGACATTTTTATTCAGCTAGTTAGTCCACAACCTCACATCCAAAGAAACACAAAGACAGACGAAGAACTGGTAGTTACATCCTTCATAAAAGTTTCCTGCACATGACAAGGGAGGCATTGCAAAGGCTACCTGAGAGCCATGGCCAGATGCCAGGCATTTGTTGAAAGTAGAACAAGCCGGTCTAGAGAACTGGAGGCTTTGCTCCTGATACCCCCTCTCCCACCCCCCAGGTTACAGCCCCCACAGCCCCCATCCGCCCACCCCCTTTGTAAGAGCGCGAAACGTGGCTGGATGACAGAGAGAGAGAAACAGCGAGAGAGAGAGAGAGAGAGAGAGAGAGAGAAACAGAGAGAGAGAGGTGGGCAGTCCTTTTTTCCTGCCGTGGACCTGTCGCACGAGATATTTAGCATAAAGTCAGTCCCCCCTGTGCGTGGGATTTCGAGCCTTCTCACTTCACCAGCAGCCCTTATGACAGACACACGCAAGGGGAGGAAACGGGAGCTTTTTGTGTTTTTGCAGTCCCAGGAACTTTCTACATGACGGCAGGCGGCCTCAGCGGATCAGGACAGCAGTTCAGCCTCGACCGAGTCGCGAGTAGAGGGGAATACAGCCACCCGAGCGGAACCTGCTGTGAGTAGATGCTGCTGTGTGGTGATGTGGGCTACAGGACCGCTCTCTGAGCCTCGAGCCACTGTAGAGAGCTCAGAGTCCGGGTGAAACTGTACGAGTACACGGCCCGCCTGGTGCCCCGCTGGAGAGGGTCGGGGACAGAGCAGACCACCACCGTGGCAAAGAGGAGCTGCGAGTAAATACAGCAGAGAAGAGGGTCAGAACCTCAAATATCTCAGATAAAACGTGCAAATTCGTATAATCAGCTTTAAATATGACAGACTAAATTTGCTCGCTCCGTTAATTTAACAAAAACCTCTTCATTGTTACATGAACCTGTAATTCTTTTCTGCTTAGACTCTTCAGACTTTATTATCAAATGTTCGTTTTTGTTCGTACAATAAGCTTTAAATCGGACAGACTAAACTTGCTCCGTTTTTTTAAACAAAAGCTTAAAACAAATTATTAACATTCATATGCAGTGCTTTTGTGCTCAAATTGTTCTTAAGACTTTCAAGAGCAATAAATATTCACTTATGTTCGTATAAAAGGAATCAGCTTTAAACCGGACAGACCAAACTTGCTCGCATCTATGTTATGAATCCCAGCAAAAAATATCTTTATTCTTAATTCTTTATTCCTGCAGTTCTTCTCCGCTCAGACTCTACTTCAGACTTTCTATTAGATCTTCGTTCATGTCGGTAAAAATTCATTTGCTTGTGTAAAAGTTTAAAACCCGCCCTGGGATGTTCTCCTAGGTAGTTCTGGGCTCAGCGGAGCATCATTCCGCAGCCCAACCCGGGACCAAAACAAGCTGCAGATGTTTGACTCGCTTTTTTTCCGTGTAGCAGCCGTCAGAAATGCATCATTACACTTTATTAAAATGATGATTTTATGTTTGTGTAACAGTGGGGTTTTGAGTTTCTAGAGTTGATTAAACTCTTCTCTTGTCAGAAAACATGCGCTGGGTCTCCTCTCAGCGCTCTATTGTTCAAAGTGCGCATTTTTCGGAGGCCGAAAATATTTGCGGGATCTGCTCAAATTGATAGGCGGCAGGTGCTCTGGAGACAGTGGGAAAAACTGGGCCGCACACACATACACTCACACTCGCTCGCGTGCACGCACACACATACACACACTATCTATTTTCAATTGCAACTGCTTTAAGTCACTCATTTAAGGTAAATATTCATCTCGTGCGTTTCAGAAAAATATATGTAATACAACTCAAACTTTTGTGAACGCGGAACCGGTAGAGGATTTACTTCAGAATGACAATTGAAAATTAAAATAATAAGTAGTGTTTATTATTATTATTATTATTATTAGTAGTAGTAGTAGTAGTAGTAGTAGTAGTTAATATACTTCTACTAAACATTCTAACAATAATAATAATAATAATAATAATAATAATGACATGTGAATAATTATCTCTGTGAATTGTTTGTGTAATGTTGACGTATCTCATATGAATTAAAACGCGTTTTGTATTGTTTATATAAAACGTTCTTCATAGGTATTTTTTTTTATTCGTCTTTAACATGCCAACATTTATGGGTGGTGAAGTGGTAAAGCTTCGCGTACAAGAAGGTTTTTTCCCCAATATTTTTTTTTATTAATTAATACAGGACAGTTCTACTTTCTGTAAAATTAAATAAATGTTATCCGCTGGTTGTGAATAGTTTTAAGCGGGTGAGTGAATCTGTTCAGCGGTTTGACCCGGTTCTACATCTGTTTATTGCTCGTTTTTACATCACTCTGATTTATCTGGAAATATTATAGGAAAATGCTCGACCGACTCAGACAAATGATGCGCAAGAAAATGATGCGCAAAATGCGTTTCCATCCCGTGAGAAGTGTTTGACATGAGTATACTATGAATATAGGTATATTACAACTGTATAACTATAATGATTTAGGTTTAACTGGATCTCGGAAAATATTTTACAGTTTAGCTGCATAGACTGCGAATCTTTTTTTAATCTTGGTTGGACTTTAATTTAGGTGGGATTAGACCCCATCAGTACTGCCTTGTCATCTCTGGGTCGGGATCTCTACACTTTAGTCCCTAGAGCGTCAGACTTTGTATTTAACACACTTGAAAAGAAAGATAAACGCATAAGTAACGGACCCTCTGTCCGTGGCAATGTTTGTATTGACTGAGAAATAACGAAATAATTTTCATTATAAATAAGACATAAACCAGTGTGTTTGACTTATAAACGCACTAAAAAAGCAAAACCAGCGTGAGAGTTTAAGAGCATGTGCAATAAAGTAACTGCAAACTGATGATCACATTGTTTTTTATTTTTCTGAACCAGGGATTGGTGTAGTTTGGTGTGGTTTGTTTTAGGCGACGTCATTAATAAGGACATTTGTCTCCAGTCCACAGACTAATCTCGCGTGTATAAACACGAGCCGTGTTGTTGTGTGTGTCTGTGTCTCTGCTGCTACACGGTTATGCAGAAGTATAAAAAGAGAGAGAAGAAGCAGAGGAAGAAGAAGAAGAGAAAAAAGGCGCGCTTTAACACACACGGGCAAATGCAAATGGATGTTAGGAGGGTAGAAATTAACATCTACAAACATTGGGTGGAAAATTCCATCTGCCGCCAGCTCGAGTGGGCCCTTAATAAGTTCTCAGACAGCAAAGTGACACACATCTTAATCAACTCTTAATCCCAGGAATTAATTCTGGACGCGTTTATGAATAATTCCCAGCCTAATGCAGCGGCCCATGGAAATGCGTGCAGTCTGCCCCTGCCCAGCCAGCAGATGGACCGGCCAATCTCCTGAAAAATGAGAGGATTTTCCCCCGATATCTGCTCCCTTATTGGAAATATATTCTAATGAGATCGATGGCTCATCTGCGGACCGCGGTATTAACGCAGGGCGGCCGGCTCGAGCTCACCTGGACCGAGTTTAGCACTCCTATTTCTGCTGTTTTATGTCGTGTACATCGCTAGACGAGCCTTTCCTTTTAGTTCGAGGCAAATAATCATCTATAAAACAACCAGAAGCTGAAATATTAGCTGATCGTACTTTATTCTAGCTAGTGCGAGGCCGGAATATATAATGGACCATCAAGTCAAAGCTTAACTATCTTAACAACAACAATTATGGACTGAATATCTAACAAAATGTATCTTACCAGGGAGTTTATTTGGCTATGAAATTATATTAAGTATATAATATACATTATGGTTCTTCTCCTTTTTACTATTATTATGATTATTCTGATTAGCATGATCGTTATTTTATTATTCCTACTACTATTACTGCTACTACTATTATTACTATTGCAGAGGTTGTAGTGCTAGCGCTCTCCTGAAAGTACTGGATATATGATATTTTATGTTATTTTAATAGATTTTAGTTTATTTTTAATTGTGAAAAAAATTCCAGTGTTTTTTATTCTCAGTTCAGGCAAAAATATTTCAGATTAACCCATCTGAGGTGAACACGGGTCAAGAGGATGCCTCTTTCTCTCTCTCTCTCTCCCTCTATCTCTCTCTCTCTCTCTCTTTAGCAAGTTGTCAGGGTTTAAATATAGGAGTGGGTTGATTTAAAGTGATTATACCTCATCCTTAGTGTGAGCAGGCCGTTACAGAGTGGGGTCCAGGCGGTGATACTGGAGTTAGTGTGGGTATAATGGATGTGCTGCACGTCCTGGGGGAAGCGGTTACACCTTGTTCCGGACCACATAACTAACAGACGTCACCTGCTAATTCCAGCCAGAATAAAAACAGGAGGAGACTTTGGTCTACACGGCCATAAAACGTGTCCAGGGTGGGCTGAGGTCTCCTATAGAGCACTGAGCGTTTCTCTTGAGACCCCTCATCAGTTTGTCTGTGTCCACCACTGTCTGAAATGCAGCATTATTACTATACCCATACTCTCTTAACGTTAGTGTCCCAGGAAGGGTTCTTTGAGTAAATGCCACAGAAGAACTTTAATTCTTTAATAAACATAGCAGCGGCTGGTTCAATAAAGTGAGAAGAACCATTTTAAAGCTGGCAGTACATGATGTAGAGGTTTTCCATGAACCGTTCAAGTCAAGAAACACTTGATTAACTTTATTTTATGATGTTGAGTGTGTGTGGAAGCTTGTGAGATGGTGGTGAGTGTGTGTTTCACTCCGTCTATGCCAAATACATTCCTATTAGATGTTTCACTCATCAGAGATAATAGGCGGCTCTTGTTTCAGGAGACCTTTTTTTGCTGATCTCCATCAACCAATGCTCTTCAGCAGCAGAACATATTCCCTTTCTGTGATCATATAATGAGATCAGTACGTGTTATCCATACAGACAATCGAAGAGAATGACTCACGAACACAATTTAACACACACAATATCAAGCTCTATTAAAAATAGTCCACCATGTGAACATTCACATGATTCACTGATTTCCCCTCAAATAAGACTTCAGTGAGATCTGTATTTAAATGTTTATTTTGTGTTTGGATAAAGCTTGGTCTAAACGGTCCTAAGGCTCGAGCCTGAAAAATGGACATCATTGTACTGTATCTCATAAACCCCATTTTCATTATTAAAGACCCAATTTACACCTGTCTAATTAAAAACAGGCCTATTAGATCGTCTTGTGCTCATGTCATTTTATTTTTTGTCTAAAAGCAAACTTAATATAGCTAATATAGCTTTCGCTCTCTGCGCCTCTCATCACTGCCTCTCATCACTGCTAATCTTCACCCTGGGCTCCACCTTGTGAATACTGATCGCTACATGATTTCTCATTCAAATAAACACGGTTATGTTCAGATAGTCTTAACCCTATGCATAGAATTAGGGCCTTTTTTTGTATATCATTCAGTTCACAAAATTTCATCATCCACAAATTTTAACATATTTTGCGTTTACTGATGGTTGCCTAACAACAAGGACATCGGATGGGAGCATGTTTAGCATTTTTATTGCTATTTGTGCTCAGGAGTTTTGACTTTCTGAAGTAAACACACTGGCTGCTGTAACCCTGCATCGTTTTCTATTAAACAGAGTTCAGTGATTTCCTGAAATGTGTATTGTGAATTTCTACTAGGCATGTAGCTCTCAGCCCCAGAATAATCGCTAAAATGATTTTAATGGGGAAATCAATATTGCAATGCAATTTAAGGCTCAATCCAAACACATTACATAAAATGTATACTAAAATCTAAACAAATAATGTGATGGTACCAAAAACGCAATTAATATGTGCTAAAAAAATACTGTTTAAATATATAAAATAACAGCTACAGTTTCATAAACAAATCTAAATTTTCTATCATTTTACAATTTTAAGGGTGAAGAGTTTACATTCAGTCAACAAACTCAGGACTTTTCTCAGAACCAAACACAGATGACCAGCTCTTAATTGAAATGAAGACTTTCATTATTTAACTTCCACTGATTGTTCAGAAATTCCTTGTTAATTCAGTATGTATGTAAATAACAATTCAGAATGGAATCATATGAAATTCTTTTTACACTGGTGATCAGAAGAATAGGATTTGTAAACAATGTAAACAACGCAATTTTTTGCAACTCATATCATTCTCGCACATCGTTTTATATGAAATATTACTGATACAAATGGATTTTAAAGTGAGTTTTAGGCCAAATCATTATCAAAAAAATATCTTTAAATAAAGCCACTGTATCTGTAACCCTACCATAACCATTTGCGACGTGGCAATAAAGCCAACCAATTTAAACGACTCGGTGAGTTTGTCTAGACCACCGAGTTTTCCACACCAAATATCACTTTTTTGCATCTTGACCGTTTCATAGTGCAGGGTTGTAAGAATGGAACTGAGGAGCTGGTGTTTAGTGTCATTAAGGTCACTGCGTTTTAGAGTGAGTAAGAGCTCATGTTTTCTCCACAGAAAAGTATAATTTGTTTAATTTCTCGTCTTTTTGGAGAAATTCACCATATAATGTATAATGACCTGTAACTGCACCGAACTGTCCATTAGGGCAGCTGGTGGTCTGGTGGTTAGGGCGAAGCCCTGGCGATTTGAAGATCGTGGGTTCGAAACCCAGTACTACCTGTGGCACCACATGTGTACCCTTGAGAAAAATACCGTCCACACACACTGACTTCTGCTTCACTCGGTGAATGGGTTCACGCGTGACTTTAAAGGTCTCCTTTACTTTTTACTTAAACACTGCCTTCCACACCCAAGGTCACCTGAGTCCGTGCATTTCAGCTCCTGTCCTTTCTCTGACCCCTTGCTCTGAGGCAATGGGGGTCTGAGCAGGTGGGCTCGGCGGTTTTGCGGGACAGGTCAGCTCAGAGTTTCATTTCCTTCGCGCGGAGGGTGAGGATGATCCGCCTGTAGGCAAGCCGCTTTATCCGACCGAGGGTTCCGAGCAGCGCTGGGGGAGCGATTGTGCCCCATCTGAGAAGTGTTAACTGCTGCTGTATAAATACACGGGTTGTTATTTTAGCTTCTATTACAGGCCGCCGGTCCTCGCGAAACTGCTATTTAAAGACGGACTGTCGCGTGCATTTACGCTTCGAAATAAGGAAATAACTTAAAATGTCGAATTGATATAAACTGTAAAAAAAAAAGTAACTAAAACGAAACGACTAAGGGTGACTGACAGATTTTATGTTTTTCTAGAACCTTCCGGTTACGATATACTGTATTTATTCCGTTCTTTTGAATGATTTGACATAGTTTTAGTAGTCGTGTTACACGTCTGTCTGACATTTTACACTATTTCACAACCAAGACAATTTATTTGGCAATTGCTGTCAGACTTTCAGGTGTGTGGCTTATGGTTGCATGACTAATTAGCTTAAAATATATAATTCTCAATGAAATAACTATGAGCCAGAGAAAGCAGAGACAGAGTATTCCATTTAAAATTACAGCGTCTGGAACTCAGAATCACAAACTGACCACAGATTAAAGTGAAAACGGGAGGTGAAGAAAATCTGCTGCCACATGAAGCCTTTTAACGGTTTGAGCTCATTCGTTAGAAACTGAACGAAGTCCTCCAGATTCAGTGTGAGCTGCTTCATCTCTTTATTTGGAAAGTGTTCTGCTCTCTCTTTTTCTTGACTTTTTTGCATGTACACCTATGGGTTACCTGTGTTCTAAAGCTGTTGCTCTGTGTGTGTGTATGTATGTGTACGTGTGTGTGCATGTATGTTTGTGTGTATGTTTGTGCGTATTTGTGTGTATGTCTGTGCGTCTGTGTGTGTCTGTGTATATATATATATATCTGTGTGTGTATGTGTATGTATGTGTATGTAAATGTGTCTGTGTGTGTATATGTGTGTGTATGTGTACAGAGGTTGGAGAGGGTTATGGATTTTAACCTGCTGACGGAGGCTGAAGCCCGCAGCCCCGCGCTGTCACTCTCTGACTCCGGGACCCCTCAGCACGACCAGAGCTGTAAAGGCCAGGACACCAGCGGTCAGTCCTCACAAAGTCTCCACCCCACACACACACACACACACACACACACACACACACACACACATACACACCCACACTCACATACACACACACCACAGAAAGTTCTTGACAAAACGCTGCACGCTTTGTACTCAGTCTGTTCATAGCATCCAATAAGACTCACCATTAAACTATCCCAGATAGTGTAAAAATTAAACGTGTTAAATCAGCACAGACAAAAACACGCTCCCAAAGAAAGACCAGGCAAAAACTGCACGCTTTATACTCAGTCTATAAACATCATATAACACTCACAATTAAAATACCCAATATAGTATAAAAATCAACAACGCTTTTATCATTGTGCTTTTTTGGCAATAATTGTGTGGATGCAGCATATGTTATTTTAGTGACGCTGCTTGACTTTATAACGATGTAAAATCAAAGCACTAAAGTGCGAGTGTTTAAATTATTGAAACGCATGTTGTTCTATAGTCAAAATGACTTTCTGTCATATGGGAACACAGCAGCACACAGTGTGAACAGCATGGGGATGGTACACTGCTATTTCCCAGCTTAGCAGGGAATCGAACCCACGACTTTCTGATCGTAGAGCGTACGGCCTAGCCACTAGGCCACCAGCTGCTCCAAACAGATTAAAAAGTGATTATTAAATTATTAATTAAACATAATTAAAAATTATGTTTAATGTATAATAATAACAGTAATGATGATGGATTCTTCATCTTCGATTATTATTATTATTATTATTATTATTATTATTATTATTGCCTGCTGGATAGCCTAGTACGTAGGGCGCTGGCCTCGCAATCAGAGGGCTGGGGTTAGCGTCACCGCCGAGGCACCCCCCGAGCAAGGCACCGTCCCACACGCTGCTCCCCGGGCGCCTCGCTGACGGCATCCCACCACCTTACCTGGTGAATGGGTTAAATGCAGTGAAAATTTTTCACTTTGTGTTGTACTTGTATGACTATGCATGTGACAAATCAAAAAACTTCTTATATTATTACTACTACCGCTGTTGCCTTGCCCTTTCTGTTTTTAAAAAGGGAGTCTTGCACATACAGACTTTAACTGTGCTTTTCTTCAAGCACTAATATGAATGTGTTTGGGGCTCTCCTGATAACCCTGAAGCTGATAAGAGCACTGCAGCTCTTTCATTTGACTTCCAGAGCCCTATGAGCAGCTGAAGATGTTCCTGCCAGTAACTGGAGGCAGATGCTGCTTTACAGAGGAGCCACAGGCTGCTTAAAGAATAAGCTTCTCTCTCTGTGCAGAACAACTGGAAGCTGACACACATTTAGTATTTCAGATGAATAATTTGTGTACAGTTTAAAGCTCAAATTGAGTGGTCCTGGGTGGGCTACAAAAGGTTTAATTGAGAGGTAAGAAAGGATAGCTGGTTCCTCCCATTAACCACTAACATAATCCTCCCTAAAGTAGTCATTTTCCACATCGCCTTAAGTGAAGTAGAAGGTTTTTTGGTTGAAGGCCCACAGCTTAGTGATGAGGATATTCAGCATAAGGTTCAGCTCAGCTCCAAACCCATCAGCTTCTTTACACTGGATTTCGGCTCTATTTTTGACCTACTAGATAAACATACATCATTTTACAGTAAATAAACAAATCATAGCATTATTATAATTACTGATATCAGGTGAGGCTGTAGTAATTACAGCATCACAATACAATTGTATAAGAGTAGTCATTAGGTGAGTAACAGCTACCCTGGCAAAGACATACAAATGAAACAAATAACCAAAAAATATATAATTATTATAATTATTATTATATTAAATATAGTCAAGGAAAACTAAAGTATTTACAGTATTACAATACAATACTGCAAAAGTGGTCATTAGGTTTGTGAGAAACAGCCACAGTGGTGGAGGCACAGTAGGACACAGTCCTGTCGTATAAGACCAAAGAGAAACACGAAGCAAAGGAATCTGTGCTGGAAAACTTCAGTTATCAAATACCATCAGTTTTTGACCTTCAAAACAAATAAATCACAAGCAGTGATAAGAGCCTGACATGAAAGGTGGGTGCATTTGAGTTTACAGAGCCCAGTGGAGAGAGTTCTCAATTTTTAAGCATCATCCATTTTTTTAAAAGAACTCAAAAACTATAAAAAAAATACATATATATGAACCAGAAAATATAATATTGACACTGCAGTTCAAACAAAGGTCAAGATGTTCAGCAGAAAGTCGGGCCATTCTGAAACATTACTTTTGGAGAAGAAGTATATTACGTCCACACTGAAATTAGACTGAAACTGAAATTTGTAGCTCATTTTACTCCTATTAATATACTACAGAGGAACTGCATTGCTTGGATTATTTACTTAGTGTATATTTTTATAAACAGAATTCCCCACCCGGGACACATTCATGAGATTCATAAACTGCTTGTGATTAAATAATAATTACTTTGAGTAAACACTGTGATCAAATCCCCCTGGGAAAAGAATCTCACAGCATATAGGTGCCTATTTTGTAAAACACGCAAAAAGTAAAAAAGTATGAAAAAAGTACCAGCACACTGAAAAGTACCAATTTGTATTTAAGGGATAAGATTTATCCTGTGAGACTGAAAACTGAACAACAGCACATAGGGCTGCAGATGAATTCACATTTAATTGGAGCCAAATGTGAGGAGGGATGTGGTGACCACTCGTAAATTTTCCTATAACGAGGCACCCAAGCAAGCCAAAAGGCTTTCATCAAAACAGCCAGGGGTAAAAACAACTAAAAGCCTCAAAGCAGGCAAAAATGAAGCCAAAATGAGAAGAGTTAGCACTAATCTGGGACTGATGATCTTTATTTGGTCAAGGCTTTTCATTTAGCTACCTTTAAGCATACTGTCCTGCTTTTAATAAGGCCGGATGTTGCAATATACCACTAACATACTTCTAGGCATATTTTTAATTAAATAATATGCGAATTGTTATTCTATATTTGTATGATCATCAATGACCGGAAATTTTGAAAAATTGAAAACATAAATGAATGCATTCTCTAGACATTTTTTGTATTTTCCAAAATAAAAATATATTACTGTTGCTGTTATTCCAAAAAGAATGGCATAATTGTGTTTATTCTGTATTAGAAATATGTGTGGGATATATAATGGACTTGAATATGTGTCTGTCCTCTGGAAAATAATAATAACTAATGTACTGTCTTGTTGGTTTACGGTGGCACTGTGGAGTGTTGGAAAGCCTGCTGATCATTTAGAAATGCTCCTACAGTTAAGCCCTTGCCAAACAGCTCCTGCCCTGTCACTAATGCCTGATCCAGGGATTATATGGCCAGCTAATTTAGCCCCTTCTGTGAGGTCTTCAGTTTGCAGAACTCTAGTCCACTGAGCGAGGATTTTCCCCCCACAGACATAACAAAGGGCATTTGGTCCTTCTTTTTACCTTTCTTTTGTGTCAGTCGTTTCTTCTTTATCTTTGCTAGGCTGTTTTGCAAGTAAAAATATTTCCCCTGATACAAGGTGTTTTTTATGCAAAAATGTGTGGTCTAGTGCTCACCATCCTTCAACAGGAACATCAGCATTCAAGACATGTATGTAGACCGTAGGTGTATTTTAGAGTAAAGATCTGTCATTTCATAATCTGTGCAAATGTATCATGGTTCAAGAATGGTCATTATCCTTAAAGTATATTTTCATTCTTGTTCCATGCAGATACAGAGAAATCCCATCAGAACCAGACAGATGAGTCTAACCCAGAGGACGGCTCTTTGAAGAAGAAGCAGCGTCGGCAGAGGACGCATTTCACCAGCCAGCAGCTCCAAGAACTGGAGGCCACCTTCCAGCGGAACCGCTACCCAGACATGAGCACACGAGAGGAGATCGCTGTGTGGACAAATCTCACAGAAGCACGAGTGCGGGTATGTGCCTTATGAAACACTGAGCTACTGAAAAGTCAACATTGTGCTTGTTTTTAATAATACAAAGACTTAATTGATTGTGCATTGCTACTGTGAACGTAATAGTGCAGAATAACAGAATAGAATTACAGAATGGAGTTATAATAGAATAACAGAATGGAATTACATTAGAATAACAGAACAGAATAGAACAAAACAGAATAGAACATAAAATGCGATTTGTGACGCCTTGAATTTGATTATAGCTGCACTGAATGTCGGCATCTATACAGAAACGGAATAAAGTGATGAGTTACTTTTGGTTGATTCAAATGTGATGCATTAATTTTGCTTGATTCAAATGGGTAATTATTTTAGCAAAATGTATTTCATCAGTACAGTTACTGGCAAAAGTAGGCAAATGAAAAGAAAACAGGGTTGATGGCACTGTGACATTTTTTTCATGTGGAAAGGACATATACTTGAATCAAGTGTATTAAATACATTTTCTTTGGAGGTTAGTATTAGGACACTGCAATATACACTTTAGAACTTATTCTGCTATAATACCTAATTATAAAATATTCTGGACTCATTAGGGTCATTTAATGAAGTTAGGAAATCTTTTTTTCAGAATTCCCAAAACATCTTATCTACATCACAATATGTGATATTATACAGCTGTGTTCATGTGAAAACATATGAGTCAAGTGCAAATTCAGTGCTATTCCTTTTAAATCACAGTCAGCAGTTCTGGTTATTGGAGTATAAGGCAGGTGGGCTCCTGGCCTGATGGATGACAGTACAGTCACTGCCTTTCTTCCTGCCTGACATCCAGTGGATCAAATTCATGTTGGACAGAGGAAAGGTCACATAGCATGAAGTCTTGGTTGTTATTTTGAAAGAACAACAGGGCTGGAGCTGCCCCTGTCCTAATGTCTATCAGTGGCCTCCTGAACCATGCATGTATGCCACTAATGCTAGCTGGACACTCGCTCCTGCCTCATAGTCTAAATGCTTCTACTGTCAGGTTGATTTATGCAATTGAATGGGTATGTGTTCTTAATACACTCTCAAATCCTAAATCATGGCCCTGGCCTAAAGCCAAGCTGACCCAGACTGCCTTTAAAGGCCTAACCATTGGACTACACAGAGTGGAAGTGGAGTTTCTCAAAGTAAACTTTGGCCATTCTGCTACTACTGGTCACTACATACCTTGTATAAGTGTTTATTGCTGTGTATTAAACATGATCGGTATCAGAGGAAGATTTCTCTGGTTTTAGCATCAAATGATTAAAGTGTTTGTGCTGAAGAACCTTAATAAGTGAATAACCAGACACAAGACTATTAGATGGCAGAGTGAATCTGTCATGATATAGCCAAGAATCTAAATTAAGACCAGAGCCACTCTGGCTATCCAGCTAACATTTGACATTCAGTTATTTTTGTGAGGCCTTAACACCATTGCCAAGCACCAACGTCACTGGAAAAGTAGGAGAATGCTTCAAAGAGGTGGGGATTCCCTGTCCCATAAAATAAACATGCATTATGCCATTGAAAATACACACAACCACAATTCAACCACAGTAGACATGAGATCCACTGTCCCGAGACAATGTAGACCTATTTTGCTCTCAACCCATTAAGCATTTTCATTTATACACCCATTATATTATACTTTCTATTGACTTCTTTTCATATCTGACAGATAAAGGAGATATAAAACCATAATATTAAAAGTCCACCCATTAGTGAGCATTAGGTAGATTTCCCACTATTCTATGTTTTATTATGAATAGCAATTGGATTTTTAATCTTTAATTTTATTCTACAATTCAGTCCAATGTATACTTAAGAAAACAGATTCTGAGGAGCTAAATTCAATATTTTCTCTGAAAATTTGCAATTAAATCTTTAATCCACCTATATCCTCTAAAAATAGGATCTTAAATTTGACTAATGTGCAGGAAGCTCTCTCCTGACATTTCTTGTAGAAGCAGCTCATAATTTAGTTTAATAAATCAAAGCTAATTTGGTTTGATCACTCATAGTTCTTTTATTCAGATCATTCAAAGTTCTCTTTTTTTTTTACTTTTGTAATTCTTCCCTGAATATTATTTCCAAAAGTGGGATCCAAGTACAACCTGTTGCTGTATGAAGCAAGGAAATGTTTTTAAAACATATTTGTTTTTGTTTTTTTTATACTTCATAAACTTTTTAAAAGTGTTTTCTTTATTTAAAGAAAATAAAGTGAATTAAACCTTACATTCAATCTTACAGTAATGGGGGATAAAATGGAGTGAAATCTTTACATTATGTAGCTTTGACTTTTTGCTATTCACCCTTTAATCCAGGTATGGTTTAAGAACCGCCGTGCGAAGTGGAGAAAGCGAGAGAGGAACCAGCAGGCTGAGCTCTGTAAGAATGGCTTCGGTGCTCAGTTCAATGGACTCATGCAGCCATATGACGACATGTATTCTGGCTACTCCTACAACAACTGGGCGACCAAGAGTTTGGCCAGCAGCCCCCTATCAGCCAAAAGCTTTCCCTTCTTCAATTCCATGAACGTCAGCCCCTTGTCCTCCCAGCCCATGTTCTCCCCACCCAGCTCCATCCCCTCCATGAACATGGCCTCCTCCATGGTGCCCTCAGCAGTGACAGGGGTGCCAGGATCGGGCCTGAATAACCTGGGGAACCTGAACAACTTGAACAGCCCCACACTCAACACAGCAGCCGTGTCAGCGGCCGCCTGCCCTTATGCCACCACAGCGAGCCCATACATGTACAGAGACACCTGTAACTCCAGTCTGGCCAGCCTTCGGCTCAAAGCCAAACAGCATGCCAACTTTGCATATCCAGCTGTGCAGAACCCTGTGTCCAACTTAAGCCCCTGCCAGTATGCCGTGGACCGGCCCGTATGAACCCCTTCTGCCTGACGCACCACAATCCCCATCCTGCCCTCAACCCCCCTTCCAATCCAACCCGCCGTTTAATTCTGAGGCATTAAACCAGTGACATGGACTGGCTAAGAACATGTGGTTTTTGAACAAGACTGAGTGCCATAGGAATAAGCTTTTATGAGGAACTAAAAGAAAAACAAACTCACAATGGACCATGCCTCAAAGGACTCCATCAGATTATGCCGAGACTTGATGCTGAACCGACCAATTGTTTTTTTTTTTGTTTGTTTTTTGATTTTTTCTCAACTGCATGACTAGAGTGCATTACAAAGAAGAGGACTCCATGGCTCTCTTTACTGCACTGGTAGGAAAAACCTTGTAGGGCCAATTTAAAATGTCCTAAATGCTCTCACCATCAACGAGTGTACAAGGCACACGCATTTGCAGTACAGGCAGACGGATGTACATAATGGACTTTCTGTATTTTGTATGTGACAAAAAAAAATCTATGATGAAACGTAGTACTTTAAAGACGAGATGAGCATGTTCCTCAAGAGCAGAACCTGGATCGATGTGCCATGAGTACCTCCTTAGGAATTTTAATCTTTGTTGTGAATTCCATTCACCTAGGTGAAGAGGTCGAGGGTCAAAGGTTGCTGTCAAATGGAAGATGAAACGTAGCAATGTGTAGTTGAGAGAAAAAACAAATAAGTACATGAGTAAAAATATGTTCCAGCTCTGCTGGAACCCAGAAAATTAGGACTTTGTTTTTTTTTTTTTTTTAAAAAAAAAAAGGAAAGCCATTGAATATATAGTTTTGTGTGGTGTTCTAAAAAGGGAGTCTATGACTGTAAAATAATGTACGTAAGAGTGCAGTTGTTATAAAACAAGCTTTTCTTTGGTGTAGCCTGCTTTGTCTCATTAAAAGAAAATAAAGATTTATTTGTTTTATGAGTAACTAACACACTGAAACCATTTCCAAGGACTTTAGATCTCCATTTACATTTTGCCACGCATGTCGTTTGCCACGTTGTTCGGGTCAAAAGTACACAGAGTGCCCTCTCAAAGACAGTGTGACCCCACAGCAGTGTTACCTAAGTACCATGGCAACATCATACAGCCAGGCTGGAGGAGAAGGAGAACGGGAGATGGAGAGATATAGATGTTCCCGTTGACTCGTCACTGATCTGTTTGACCTACAGGCTTGGAGGGGTCTTCAGTGCGAGTGGCACTTTCTATGGAACATCCTGGGTCTGGGTGTGTGTGTGTGTGTGTGTGTGTGTGTGTTGTCAGGGTGTATCTTGGTGCTGTGCCTTCTCTGCTCTAAGGGAACATGGCCAACATTACATAAGCACATAAGAGGCATCCCTCCAGGGTGTCACAACAGCAGGGACTGCCCAGTCTCGCAATGGCAGCCAAACTAAACCTTAGTCCCTTCAGCTGTTCACAGAAACGCTCGCTGCTTCAGACCTTTCAGCTCAGCTCCTCCACTGATTTACAGAGAGCCCCGCTTGGCAGCAGGCAAGAAGCTGAAAAGGTTGAAAATGGAATTTGATGAAAAAGACTGTAATTTTAAAAGGTCATTTTTTTTATTTGAAAAGGTCACCATTCAAATGCATGGAATCACTTGTCATATTAACAATTTTAAACATGTATGATATTAACTGATACAGTTTGGTTTCGCATATAACAAGTTATTACAAACTATTTGGTCATAAAGTGTTTATTATTGTAAACAATCAGTTCTTACTTTTCTCTATTTATTTATTTATGTACATTTTAGGCATCCTCAGGCCCTCACATATGATGAATCCTGGATATTAATTTTATTATAAATCAGTTCTTGATGCTATTCAGGTTTCTCTGTTTTAGAAACTTCTACCATTCTGGACACACCTGAAACATATTCATTTTTATTTATATCTTTTTATTATTTTTTAAATTTATATCATGTCCTACTGATCATTTGAAAGCCGTGATGCTCCACAAGACAGGCCTATTGGCATCAATTTAAATATTTATCTAAAACTAATGAGTTTTATATACTCTTAAATACTAACAGACACTATTACAAAAAGTACTTAATTGACATAACCAACAGTTAAAACGATCAAAATCTCCATCTACAGGATACAGTTCTGAACACAAGAGAATGCGTTCTTTTCTTGTTTTTAATTTACTATTTCTAATATTTGAATTACAATTTCACTTTTGTTAGAAACAGAACATGCACACAACACACAGCAAAGAAAAAAATGGGATCAATAAACAAAAGCATTTATTTAACAATGAATAGTATACAATAATCAGCTTACAGAATAATAGAGACAATGTAACCAAATAATCAGTACTTTTTTCTGGTATAATATTTCTATTTCTATTATTATCATAATAAACACATAATAAAAATCAGATTTAAATGTAATATGTTTTATCTATACAGTAAGTGATGTTTATTCATTTAAAAACACTACTATAATGAACACATAAACCACCACATCGTCATTTTGTGCACTAGTATGCAGTTTAGCCCTCTAAAATCAGTTACAGTCCTTTATTGAAATAGATCTGTTCTTTATTAATATATCAATGGAACCAAATGTCTTTCATCCCTCTCTTCTAACCAAGACATTAATACCCTCAAAAAAATATTTCACAAGTTTGCTTGTGTTTATTTGCTGACAAAAACACATTTCATACCCAAATAAATAGTTTAAAACAGTCCTGCACAGTACTGTATCTCCAGGGAAGTTCTGCACTCCAAATGTAGATAAAAATGTCTCTTTGACACAAGCCGACACAGATGTTGGTCTCTACTGTTCCCGCAGAAAAGCTTCAGTTTGCGAGTGTATGAGTTTGTGTGTGTGAGTGTGTGATCTGCAGACGGAGATGAGGCTCGGTCACACTGATGATCCTCTCTCAGCACTCGAAATCAATATCTCACTGGAGGGTAAATATCCTCCAGTCCCCAATGTTTACTTCACCCTGCAGACTGTGAACCAGAAAGAAAACGCATTTACAGCGGTCATGACCCATGCTCCGAAAAATCCTTCTAACTGGTAAGTGTAGTAACAACCACCTCAGAGATTTGGTTTACCAACAAAGCTAGGTAAAAGCTCCATTTTCAAAATGTGCCATGGAGTAGTACCTGTTCAGGAACTAGGGTTTTTCATGTTCAGGAACTAGGGTTTTTCATGGACCCACTTATAGCCTCAGGGATGTGTTTCTGTATGAGTGCAGTTTAAGGTAATGTACTACAACAGCGAGGTTGCATGCTTTAATATCATAGTGGAGAGTCAAAATTGCACTGTGGAAAGTCCAAATGCGTCATTTTCAAATAAATTCAATTTGCCATATCAGCAGTGTTCGTTCTGTATGCACTGGAATAAAAGAAGAATACTAAACTTACAGTAGAGCAGAGTTGCCAGGTATTCACTGTAATTCAAAATTTACAGTTTACAGTTATTACAAGTTATACTGTATGTTATACATGTATTTCTATGTCATTGATTGCAGTATATTACCATAACCAAAAATATCTTTTTTCTTTTCAGAAATGAAGTTAAATGAAATGAGTTAAAACAGCAGTTTTAGACCTGCATATGTTTTAGACCTTACATTTTGAGAGTAAAAATTGTCAAAACGTGAAGAACACATTCGTTGTATTTTGGGATTTTTAAAAAATACAGACAGGTAGTTTTTCAAAAGATATCAAGCGAAGAAGATCCTTTTATTAACTCTTAGGCTTTAGGTTAAAGGATTTCCTGAGGAATTCACTTCAAAACTGCAATATGAATATGTTACGTTGTCTTGCCAGCTCCAAAAGTCAGTGCTAAAGTTTGCGCTGTATAGTCCTACACTTAGAGTAGGAAGTGAATGCTCTTGCTTGGTGCTAAGATGACATGACCCATGGCTAGATTAATTAACTTTATTGTTGGTGTGGTAATCCAGTCTTTATAAAGAAAAATTATACTTACAAAGTGAAGGTTTCTACAGTAAAGTCTACTACATAAAGAAATAACAAAAAGTCTGTCGACTCACTTAAAGCTAATGATGCTGTATGTTTTGACATGTTACAATAGTGTTGTTATAATAATATTACAATAAGGTACTCGATTCAGTTTAATAATATTTGTACCGTTAATGTTTTCCCAAAATTCAGGACTTCAGAAAAAAAACTGTAAAACACATTTGACGTATCTTACTGGCCTGAAAACAGTACACGGCTGTAGAAGTCACATATTTTTAATAACTGTGTGATACCTTTTATTCAGATAGAAACAATGAATCTGAAAATGAACACATTTAAATTCCTTTTTCAGTGTGAGATAAAGTAACAACTACCAGTGTTCACTCTCAACTACAACACTTTCAGTATAGGTTTCAGTACCAGCACAGGCAATTATAGTGTCTGGTTACTTTGTTTGTCTAAAAGACACAGACAAGCAGGAGTGTGACTAATACGTCTTAGGGACCAAAAGCACTTAAATTACAAGCAATGGAAGATTACCTCAGATACAACAAGCCTTCTTCTTTCCATTCCACACATATATCTAAGGGGCGCAATGACTTTTACCACAAATGGTCATAGCTTTACATAGTTTTGACCACAGCTACTGAGCAGAAATGGTGAAGACTTTGTGATGTTGTGTAACAGACATTACCATTTTAACCACGTTTATGACATTTCATCACATAACTTTAATATAGATTAAATTCATTCATATTGCTGACTTGGTCACAGAGCAACACTACACAATAACACAGCAATGCCACGAGCAGAAAGCACCCAATGTACAAATTTTAGATCCACAACTTAGATATTGGTACTCGTTTTTAACAGAGGTACAGCTACATTCAAAGGCCTACAAGAACAGAGTATTATGGAACTTGTCATGCCACGTCTCGCAATCATAAAATAATGAAAACCTTCTAAAAAGCTCATTATCAAAAGTCATCTCTTACATAATGCCCTCAAACAGGCACTGTGCCTTATATCAAGCTGCAGTGCCCTAATTCGCTAATTGCACACATAGTTGGAAGTCTCAACTTAATTACATTTTTTTAATCAATGGTACAGTCAATACATGTCATGGGGCACTACGATGAAATTAATATGGAAAATTGGATAAAAGTTATTGAAGCCTGAACAGAGTGTCTTAATCATGATAATTAGTACCGAAAATAAAAACACTGTGCAGGAAATGTCATTTCTTTTTATACTGCACTCTAAATGAGGATTAAAGAAATTAAAGTCTGCCGGGATGGCTCTCTCGAATTATTAACTAGACAAACTGATCAAAGACAGACGGAAAGTCACTGCGGTGTCTTGATATTATAACTGCCTCTTGAGCTATTTGCACGAGCTGTCAAACCAATATATTTATTGAACATAAAAACTTGTCTGTTTATTGTGAAATTACTGTGAAGACTACCAAGACATGTTTCATAATTAGGATAATAGTTAAGTCCATAACGATCCGTAAACTTTGTCACTAAGTGAAACTTCCCTGGAGAAGGCTTCAGGAATGGGGGGCAATCTGTAATAACACTGATTATCATAAGTAACAATGAAGCTTAACCCCTGTTACCAGTTTCCAAATGTATTTCAACCAGAGGGCAAAATGTGGTTGACGAGGTGATCAAAACCCTTGGATAAACATAGAAATGGATGTGTAAAAAGTGGTCTTTGGGCCTTTCAGCATTAACAAATTAGATTTGTCTCCAGCAAATATCAGGTTAATGCATTATTTGATAGTAATGAGGGCTACAGTAATAAGCAGCCTCAATAATAATAAGAATAAGAAGTCTGACTCTTATTTACAAGACAGTATTTAAAAAGATGTTCTCTCACAATTTTACTAGCACATGTTGATTAATCACATACACTGGTGGAACTATCTGCTTGTCTCCAATTGCTGTTTTTTTCTCTCTGCTTGAGGTTTTGCTTCTAATTCCTGTGACCATCCTCTCAATGTAATGCAGTGTGGGATTAAAATTCCAGAGGTAAATCCTAAAGATGGTTCAGCCTGTTTTTCTTTCCTTCTGCTTAGACCCGACAGCCTGCTCTATCTTGTTTAAAGCCTGATTTCCTCCTACCTGCTTTTACAACGTAAAACATGATCAGTTTTATATAGAGCAGCTTGATAGACAAAAAACAGGTCTTTTGCTGCAAACAGATAGATAGATAGATAGATAGATTGATAGATAGATAGATAGATAGATAGATCTGCACTGATTTAGAGACATCATAGATCTTAAAGACCCTTGAGACTTTATCTGCACAATGAATGGAAATGCACATCTGGTAAACATAAACAGGGTCAGAGTTAGAACAGCTGGATTTTGGCTCAGCAGCACAAAGCCGCTCCCCCAGTCACCATTAATTAGCTTAATCAGTATTAGTGCAGGCGTTCCGACACTCACATGATGATATTTTCCCAAAGGATTAAGAGAGCTGCCTGCTGACAGCATATGGAAGCCCACTTTAAGACCACCCTCAATTTTTATTTTAACTGCCCCTGTTTTTACGTGTGTTAATGGTATTTTATCGAGTAGAGAGCATGAGCCTACATTTTTTGTTTCATTGTACTTAGGCATTTAATTCTTTACTACTTTGTAACTAAAGCTCGAAGGACCACATAAACAAATGTGAAAGAGCGGACGTGGTGTCTGGCTCCAGCTTTTACTGCCGCTCTACACAGCTCCTCCACTGAAACCTCTTTGCTGCCATCTGCTGACCATAACCTGTCCTCCACTTTCAAAGTCAGACACTGAGGAGCCGGAGGAATTAGGCCTCCTGCTCTGCCGCCTCAGGACAAACCAAAACAGGCAACTTCAAACTGCATGCATTGTTTGCTCGACAAGAAAATCACATCACTCAGTCCAGAGTCCTTTCCTGCGATAGCCTATCGTTTTGTTCCAAACTGGGCCTTGTTTATAGTCTGCATGTTGAGTCTAACAGTTTTGCCCACACCCCATATTGGACTTAGAGGGGGATTTTGGTGGATCTCTGCTGATCTTTGTACCAAATGTCCCTCCACTGAGCTCCCAAGGATCCCCTCCCAAACTGAAAATGGTTGAAAGACTAGGCTACAGCCAGCCCCCCTCACACTAACTGTGAAACAAAGTCATGGTGGCTGCATGAAATATGGCAAAGTTCATGCAAATCTGTTAATTATTACTCTTATATTACGATCCAACCATCCGGACGAAAAAAAAACCACTTTGTCCAGTTGTCTGGCATGTAGTCTGAAGGCACATCAGAACTCGAGGACACTCAAAAAAAAAAAAAGGAAAAAACACGGTGAATAATCAACCAAGAGACGATTAGCGATTGATAGTCAAACATTGCTTCAGATATGAAAAGGAAATGGAGAACATTTTAATAAGTAAGACCAATGACGTTGGGAATATTCCAGGTTTCCGGTGTTCATGGTTTCTAATGAGCTTCTTTTCTTTGCAACTTCAGATAATAAGCTAAAGTACACATAATTACACATAATAACTTTCAAACAGGTTATGCAGCATTGGTTTGGTGTTTGGCCTGTTATGGCAGCTGGCTATTGTATCATAACATGGCATTTGATTATTTTACATGCTTACATGTTAGTTTGTATGCAAAAGTAATTTTAAACTTAATTTTGACATTTTCTGTAATTTTTAGTTTCTATGAATTTGCTAGTTCAACATATTTTAACATATTAAAAAATGTATGTATAAAATTTGCTTGCTTACTTTAGAGACATGGAGACAGAAAGGCCTACCAGCAAACCACTTCTATAAAACAGCTGTTTTCAGTTTGCATGTGTTTGTATGGAACAGTATATTATATATATATATATATATATAAGTGCACAATACACTACTTATTTAATTATTAAAGTTTGCGCATTACAAAGCAATTAATTGCAGAACATTTTTAATTGTTGGGCAACAATTAAAAATGTTCTGCGATTAATTGCTTTGTAATGCGCAAACTTTAATAATTACTTCAAAAGTAAAGTACTGTGCACTTTTATTTTTCAAGTACTGCTATATGAACAAAAGTGCAATAACATTTAGTTTACAAACACTTGAATCAAATAAAGAGCTTTTTAACCGCAGTATTTCCTTTAACACAGTTAACACAGTTACACAAACAAGTTACCTTCTGAGTCCAGAGCATGGGGGGCGGAACATTTATAGCAGTTGTGAAGAGGGACC
>JBBPCX010000154.1:15061141-15090105 GCA_037974365.1 Hydrocynus forskahlii | reverse complement strand
TAAATAATGCATAGAATATATGTATAGAATGCTATATGTATGTATTTCCAAGAATGTATAGAAATATCATACATATAACATGATGGCAACATAACAAACTAGATTCCCTGTACATCAGAAAATATTCCTTCTCATGAAAGGTTAATATAATATTACATTTAAAATGAAAAGTGCTAAAGGTGTACACACACCACTAAAGGATTTTTTAGAGAATTATGTATGTTTGCTATTTTTGTCAACAGGACAGATTCCAGCAGAGTCCTGCAGATGTCCATGTGATTGGGCACAGCTTGGGTGCACATTGTGCTGGAGAGGCTGGCAGACTGACTCCAGGACTGGGCAGAATTACAGGTATTACAAGCTAGAGAACAATTACACAAAGAAACATCAAATGACTGTTAACAAATGAGTAGATTGTGCACAGCCTGCATCACATTTAAAACTGTACATAAGCGGTTCACGAGAGAGCAGAGCATACAGTATGTTTTTTTGTGAGGTTTCAGAAATCAGAGAAACAAGTGTGTTTTAGCTCCTTTTTTTTTTACTTTAAGCCTTGGACCCTGCAGAACCCTATTTCCAGGGCTGTTCTGCATTGGTACGACTGGACCCCACTGATGCTACCTTTGTTGATGCTATTCACACAGATGGACTTCCAGTGATCCCCAACCTTGGTGAGATTTGCCCCCAGTCAAATCAGACATGACTTAAGGGCTTTTACTTTAGTGTTTTCTGTGCCTTAACACACCCAATTCAAATGGACAATTAACTCTCAGATATGTTTCATAATACTGTTGGTGATAATTATAATCAAGCATCTGCGCAATTTCTCTAAGTGAAGTAATGCACTAATTATGCATTGTAATGGTTATTAATACTTGAACTGAAATACTAAATTGTCTTTTAGGCTTTGGAATGTCTCAGGCTGTTGGCCACATTGACTTTTATCCAAATGGAGGAGAGGAAATGCCTGGCTGTGACAAGAACTTAATCTCACAAATTGTGGACATTGATGGCATTTGGGAAGGTGAGAGAACATATTGCTAACATTCCACACTTCTGATGTTTTCATGATCAATACGATGGGAGTAATTCATAGTACATATATTTTTATTTGTTTATTTATGATTTACAAAAATAAATACTTAGTCTGTGGAATCTGGAACAAGTGCCAGCAGTCATAGAGCTGTTTTGGCCCCATCAAAAATCTGCAACAGTGGTTGGGGATTGAAGTGGGGGCTCAAGTGGTGGGATTTGTGCAATATTACGGGGATGGCTGGGTTTTCACAGCTGAAGCTGCTCTGGTTTATTCTTGCAGATAAGAGGCCAAGAAATAGCCAATGAATTCATAGCTAGTCCTTGAAGTGGTTGGTTCTTGAGCCACAGTGGAAGGAAGTCTCTGTGACCCTTTTTTCTCATTTTATGCCTCCTATTTCTCATTCTCGCTCCCTTTGCTATTTGTTATGTTGCTATCAGGTACCCGGGACTTTGTTGCCTGCAACCATCTGAGGGCCTACAAATACTACAGTGACAGCATTGTATCCCCTGCAGGCTTTCTGGGATACCCCTGCTCTAATAACAAGATGTTTCAGTCTGTAAGTGGGATTTCTCTAGCCTAGAAACTACAAATCAAGTAGGATATACTGACAAACAAGATATATGAATAAAGCCAAGAAGGGTATATCTGTAAAACCGAGCATGGTTTAGTAGCAGGAGAAGACATTCTGGGGCACCCTCGATTTCAATAACTCAAGCTTTTGCCTGGAGTGGGTGGGGTGTAATGGGGTGCAGAGGGACCACCTGTCATTGCACATGACATTGATATGTCTGTGAACTGTATCTTTTGTTTTAGAAGTGGATTTACAGAGATTTTGGGTAGAACCTCACTGGGCTTTCTCCCGTCTGCTGGTGGGCCTGTATCTGCAGCTGTCCCTGCAAATGATACTTTATCCCCAGTTTGGGACGCATCCCAGCTAGAGAGTGCAGCAAACACAGGGCATGACCTCATTTGCCTATGATCTCTTAATAGGCTGATATCTCATGGTTGCTTTACTTGTAAACGCCTGCAGGGTATTATTCATGTTCATCTAGTGGACAGCTATAAACTTGCCTGTTTTCTCACAATAAAGCAGGGTAAACTGTTACCACCTCCACCTTTGGATTTATAGGTTGATGATGGAAGACACAGGAAGGATGAGGACACATTTAACATGGTCTTCGAGTGTTTTCTTTGCCAAAGGGCACAGGCACCCTTTTGCTCATGACATGACACAAGTATAGTAAAAGAGCAATAAGGTTTTTCATGACTAAGACATAAGACGTGTGTTCAATTTATCATTTAGGGACAGTGCTTCCCCTGTGCCGATGGTGCCTGCGCTACCATGGGTCACTTTGCCGACACCTTCAGTGTACCCAAAGGAGTAACAAACATGAAGTTCTACCTGAACACAGGCGATTCTCGACCCTTTGCACGTAAGGTCCCACCTAGGAAATACATAATAAGTAAAAAATTATTTTGTTTCAAAAAGTAATCCTGTCTTGAAATGGATACTTCACTGAACTTTATGTCCACCCATGTTTATGGTTGATCTATTAACCTACTATCAGTGAGTGAACTTTTTACAATATACAACATTTTGAATTTTAAGCTTGTTCCGCACAGATCCTATGATATTTTCTCATTTTTCCATTTGTACTGAAGCTGAACTAATTATAACTGATTATGGCAATAGTTACACCTCATGAACAGCCTTACATTGTCTTCCCCCCAGGTTACCGCTATAAAGTGTCAGTCACTATTGATGGCTCTCGAAGCAATGTTGGTTACTTCAACGTGGCACTGTACAGTTCTTCTGGAAATACTCGACAGTATAAGATTCACAGGTGTGCACTACACAGTCCATAATTACCATGTTTTATGAGATGTTTTCATTGCTTTGTGCGTTAGCTGTACATGTTAAAGGGATTGCATATATGAAGAAAAATATTCACTGACAAGACAAATCATAGATCATTTCTGGCATGTTTCAGTGGCACACTGAGGCCTGGTAAGACCTACGAGCTCCAGATCGATGTTGAAAAGGATGTGGGTGACCTGACCTATGTGAAGTTTTTATGGAACAACAGTGTAATCAACCCTCTGCTCCCCAAATTCGGTGCCACTCAAATTACAGTGCAGAGAGGAAAGGACCGGAGAGTGTGAGTTTCTTTCTCTGACAGAGTGTTTCTGTTTAGAAGCTATGGGCAGACATTTGCCCTGGTTTGAAGAGTTGCTACAGCAAGCATACAGATTTAATGGATCTGATTTATAGTTTTGCAGCATTATAATGACTTCATGAAGATAGAATATTTTGAAAATAAAACTGTAGGCTGTAGTAAGTGAAGTAATGCAGCACCAAACTAATGTAAGTCTCTCTCTCTCTGACAGGTTCAAATTCTGTGGAAAAGATCAGGTTAGGGAGAACATCCTCCAGACACTGACTGCCTGCTAAATGAAGATAAATTTCACATTAGATTCATCATCTCAATAAAAAGCATTGAAATGAATGTGGCCTCATTTCGTCTTTTGACAATTTATTTGAAAATACAAATGGGGATAAAATGTCATTTCAAAACTGCAAGGCTCATTTAAACTGAAACATGAGAGTTTTCAAAAAGTTTTTAAAAGTGACAACCCCCACAATACATTCCCAAAACATCTTTCAACATGCTCAGACCACATCCAGTTATTCAATGAGGTGGTGTAGACTTGTTGATTGCTGGTTTTATGCACATAATGGCTCACTGTGAGCTATACACATTAAGAAAGAACTGCAGGCATTTGTTTTAGACAAAAAAGGTCTGTTTTTACAAACATCTCAGGAGTAGGTGTGCTGACCTAGAATCAGATTTGTGGCAATGATCATACATTTGGAGGAATCTGATTCAAGATCAGTCCTCTTCAGCCCAAGTGGTGTCTAACGTGGCTGTCCATAGTGGTGAGGTTTTACAGTCATACTAATCAACACTTCATAAAAGCCAGCACCACTGTAATGAAGAGTTTTTGAGATGTATTTTCAGATAAGATCAGGGTGATTATTTACCTCTACTGTTTGTTAGCATCTTAATGCCTCACAGCACCAAAACTAAAGAAGCAAAATTTTGTCAACTATTACTTTAAAGCAAAATGATTGGGAAGTTTCTGTACTAACTGTACCACTCCAAGTGCAGTTTATTGAAGCAACAGATGGAACAATTTCTAATCTTCAAGTTGTAAGGATTTTTTCACTTGAGAATGAAATGCCTAGGGAGCAGATATAGAGGTAAATTCAGCTTCTCCTATTTCATGTTTACTGGTCCAGAGGTGAAGTCTGCTTGTCCTGAAGCAGCTTAAAAACCTGTCCCAAAGGGCACCCCAAGCCCAGCAGTCCTCCTGAAAAAACATACTATGGTGATGAAAACAAAGTGTGGATGTAGGGGGATAGAGACCAATATTTTAAAGCTAACTCTTATTTTAAAAGAACTAATATGCTTATGTGCAGCAGCTTAATATAGACGACAAAAATAATGTAGTTCAACCACAATTTAAATCAATTAACAAATGCATTATAGCTTACACCTGAAGTTCTTCTCATCCACCATGTTGGTCAGGCAACTACAAACAAACATCCAGTCTGACTGGTCAGTGCCTGGAATTTCAAGTATGTGGTCAATACTTTGTTGAGTCCTGACCAAAGGGTGTGTAAAGGGAGATTTTGAGTGCCACTGTGAATGCCATAATGGAAAATCGGACACCTTGTAGTCCTTGCGGGCGTGCACAAGTGAGGGCCACAAAACTATGTCAAGGAATCATTATATTGTCATTTCAAATACAGTACACAGTGAAATGAAACAATCTTCCTCCAGGACCATGGTGCAACACAAAGAACACACGTTTTAAAATTCTGCTATTTATCTTTTTTGGTCGTGCAGACTCTATGCAGAGTAATCCACACTGCTGCAGATTCTGCTCATGAAATTATCTTAAACACATAGTGAAACAGATAGTGATGATATGAGCAGGTCCAAAATGAATGCATGTATGTTCATTAGTTTCATTTTATTTGGTTTATATTTATTATCAACCTGTCAATTTGTGCCTTGTCATTCTGTAGAGCATTTATGAGGTCAGGCACTGATGTTGTATGAGAAGGCCTGGCTCACAATCTCTGTTCCAGTTCATCCCAAAGGTGTTGGATGGGGTTGAGGTCAGTGCTCTATGTGGGCCAGTCAAGTTCTTCCACACCGAACTCACCCAACCATGTCTTTATGGGCCTTGCTTTGTGCACTGGGGCACAGTCATTGTGGAATAGAAAAGGGTATTCCCCAAACTATATCCACAAAGTTGGAATCATGGCGTTGTCCAAAATGTCTTGGTATGCTGAAGCATTAAGATTGCCCTTCACTGGAAACAGTGGGCCTAGCCCAAACCCTGAAAAACATTGTCCCAATACTTTTGTCCATATAGTGTAGGAGTCCGTGCTAAGACTGAGTCAGCCTCCCTGTCAGCTTTCCGTACTTCTCGAAAAGATCACGTGATCAAAACAGAACATTTTGCCCGCGAAACTAGCGAGAGAAAAAAAAAACAAGAAACGAAAACAGACCCGCTCTCTTTTGCAGGGAAGATTTATACGCAATTGGCTTATAATGTTCTGCGAAAAGGCAGTCGAACTTATTCGAGAACTTCACCGGATGAGTGATGGCCAGTTGCCTGCTTTTAATGTGTGTTTATTTCCGTTTTTCTCAGTTTTAGCTGGAAGTATTTAATTGTGTTAGCTAGCGTCGTTGCTTTTTTGTTTAAACAGTAGTCAGCATCAAAGTTAAGTCATTACAATTTTATTGCCTAATCTTTTGTGATACATCTTAACTAAACATATGTTTTTCCCTAGTCAGTGCGTTTTAGCTCCTTATTCTGTTTCCATTAAGTCTCTCGGAACAAGTAGCTCATATCTTCGTTAACGAGGTTTTAAGTGTAAACCGCAAAGAGTAAGAGCTTAGACGTTTCTGTGTCGTTCTTGCAGTACACTATATGAACAAAAGTATCGGGACGCCTGACCATTACATTAACGGGGACTTTATTGACATTGTATTCAAATACATAGATTCTCATATGGAACTGGTTCCCCAATTGCAGCTATAACAGCTTCCAGTATTCTTGGAAGATTTTGTAGTGTGTCTATGGGAAATTGTGCCCATTCATTCTACAGAGCATTTATGAGGTCAGACACTGACCCAACCATGTCTTTATGGACCTTGTTTTGAACAACGGTACAAAGTCATGCTGGAATAGAATTCCCCTAACCGTTTCCACGAAGGTGGAAGCATGGCGTTGTCCAAAATGTTTTGGTATGCTGAAGCATTAAGATTGCCCTTCACTGGACGTACGGGGCCTAGCCCAAACCTTGAAAAACAGGTGCGTCCCAATACTTTTGTACATGTAGTGTTTCTAAGCAAACGTAGAAACAGCTTAATACAACTTGTGAGGTACTGTCCCTAACCTCAGTACTAAGTCTGCAGAAGTCCCATCTCACACGACCACAGTTGGCATAAAGTGTCTACAGGTAATCAATGGCTTTGTCTCAACAGGAGGACAGCATTCGACAGGTGCTTGAAGAAATGAAAGCTTTATACGAGCAGAATCAAAGTGATGTGTAAGATATCCACTTTATTTACATTGTGCAGCCTTTTTTTTGTTACCGCATTATGTCACATCTTGCCCAATGAGTATCCATTCTTAGCTCACTAAATCTCATTCATACAGTTAAACAGTCTGGCTTCTGAATTTGTATTTTTTCACCCCCTTCTAAGTAATGAAGCCAAGACTGAGGGCAAAAGTGAACTGATACCAAGCATCAAGTTTCGCCACTGCTGCTTGCTAAGGAATCAGCGCTGTATTACAGCCTACCTGTAAGTAATCTATACAGTTGTTAATTCTCTGTTCACCTATGCAGAGAGAGCAGATCACACAGCAAGTGTAAACACACCACAGCTCACAGTGTGAACCGCATGAAATGTTTCCTCTGCATTTAATCCATTCACCCAAGTGAACCAGTGGGCAGTCAGAAATGGAGCAGTGTATGGGGATGATACTTTGCTCAAGGGTACTTCATCAGTGCTACTACCAGTCCTGGGATTTGCACCTTCAAGTTTCTGGTTAGGGGCAACTCCCTAAGCACTAGACCACCAGCTGCCCTGGTGGATCTCTTACCTGCTTCTCCTGCTTCCACAGTTACGACCGCCTCCTTCGAATCCGTGCTCTCAGGTGGGAGTATGGGAGTGTGTTGCCCACCACAATTCGGTTCCACATGTGTGCAGAGGAGGTACGAATGAATTCACCAGTATACTCCGTTTATTTTTGTTTTTGAAAAATTGACTCTCATTCTCATAAATCGCAGTTGGAGTGGTTCAATCAGTACAAGAAGTCCTTGGCCACCTATATGAGGTCACTTGGAGGAGATGAGGGGCTGGACATAACACAAGACATGAAGCCACCAAAGAGTTTATATATTGAGGTGAGAGAAATTTTTTTTTTCTCTACAGTCATTGAGCCATGCCTGCAGAACTTTTGCTCATGTTGCAGAGCCGACATGAGATCCTGTCTGACTTGATTAAGTGCTGTTTCTCTCTCACACATGTCTTTCTTCAGGTGCGCTGTTTGAAAGACCATGGGGAATTTGAAATAGATGACGGTACCGTTATACTCTTGAAGAAAAACAGTCAGGTACAAGGCCTAAAACTAATACATCTCTTAATTAACCTGCTTTCCCCTAAATTGTTAGTCACTGCATTTCAACTTTATTCTTGTCTTTATAGCATTTTCTTCCCAGATGGAAATGTGAGCAGCTGATTCGACAGGGAGTCCTGGAGCATGTAATTTCTTAACTCAGTCATGCTGTAACTTTAAGCTGATTTCTGTGCTTATGTCAGTATAAAACAGCAGCTATCTCGCTGTATTTACCTAATCCAAAGTGTTTAACAATGTTTTTGCATATACATTAAAGAAGAAAAGACCATATCGTACCTCTGTCAATTTACTGTCAAACTGCATACAGTGATCACACAGTGAAAAGAACAATCTACATTGCACTGCTTACATTTTAAAAACGTCTTTTCTGTTTTTGTGGTAACAGTGAAAGTAACACAAAATTACAAGTTTTGCAAGACTCAATACTTAATAATTTATGAACTTCAAAGTAGACTGTACACTAGTGCATCATGAAAAAATGTGCAAATTTAAGAATGTGTATCAAAACTGTACATTTGATGAATACTGTGCTTTTGGTTGATACATCTAAACATTTAGTCCTTCAATCCTTTCCCTTGAATGTTGACCATTTTTAGCCAACATTACTACTAAAGAACAAAGTATTGGGAAACAACTTGAACTCATCCCCAATCAATATTCAGATCATACCACATGCATCAGTGTCTATAAAAAGACTGCTATGGCCTTTTACTGTCACATTATGTAAAATAAAAGTGATCTAGCAAAGTATCTCACAAAATACCCTGACATTACAGTTGTGTTTTAGATCAGATACTTGCATTAATTGTGCTTCAGATTTTTACAGTAAAAGCCTTTCTGTGGATTAAATTCTCATTCTGGCACTAAAAAAACATTTTGTAACAGAACCTGTACTGAAGTCCATGTAGTTCACAGATCATTACTCTTAAAACAGGTTTCCCTGCCAAGTCACTGATTCTAAGCAGAAAGTGAGGCAGGGGCAATTTTGCGCAGGAGTTTGTTGAGAGCAGCCACCTTCTCTTCCAAGATAAAAGACTTTTTCTCTGCACTTTTCTGCCTCTGCTCTGTAACCTGCAGAGCTTTCATGAGCTGCGAGTTCTCAACATACAGGTCCTTCAGCAGCAGATCGGACTTGGCGTTCTTTGCCATCTAAAGGAAGAAAGAAACCCAGATATTTGTCAGAAACGGTTCATGTTCCTCAGCTATGGTGCCAGAATGGCATAAATTTGTAGTCAATATAACAAAGCCTACCTGCTCCTTCAACTGATTGACCTTCTCCTGTAGCACCAGACGCACACTCTTTAACTTGGCTTCCACCTCCTCCATCCGTTCCTGCATGTTCTCCATCACTTTTTCATACTGCTCCTGTTAGAAATGAAATTTTTTTAAAAAAGTTTTCTAAAAACCATACATTCAATTATTCAGTTGACTTTGACGGTTTTCAAAAGTAACCATGATCTTGATGAATAGGACTGCTTGGCATGATTTGAGAAACGGTAAATTATACTGACACCTATCTGGTTTGGTCTGAACCAAAACAGCAGTTGTGAAAAGTGCCTTGGACCACATTCTGGACTGAAGAACCAAAATTTGGTATGCTTGGAAGTAGCGGTCTTGGTCTGAATTGAACTGAGTCTTTGTTAGAAGGAGGAAAAGGAGGAGTAATTTGGTAATAATAATGCAAATAATAATTACCAACAATAGTGCTAGTTGTAATGCCATAATGAGAATATTGGAATCAAAGTGAGTGAACAACATGGTTGTCAGATCTACAAACCAATCAGTGTTAAGTACAGGGTGACAGTCCATGACAGGACATGGATCATGCAAAGTGCTTTGGTGCACTCAAAATTGCAATGTAAAACCAACATTAAATGAATCAAATTTAAAAAAAACAAAACACAATGAACCCAGGTTCACACTTTTACATGTGAAATGTAAAATCACAGCAAATTATATTATTTAACTACATTAAAAGAAGCTTTGTGCACTGGATTTAAGGGCATTTTAACAGCCATTGCAAGAATCTACTTTTATCTTTAATTGAATTTGATCCTGTATGCCTTAACCTCTTTCACAACGTCCACAGCACCAGCACTGCATCTTCAGTTAAAGCTGCGTAAGTATCCACTAAAATGTGGATACAACTAGAAGAGCACGGGAATGATTTCTTTCGTGTTTTCATAGTGCATCGGAAATATTTATTCTTAGTTTATATCATCTTTGTTAGTACAGTTCAGGATACAGTTCATAGTTTAATATTAACTGATACTATCTTAATAATACTTATTTAATTCTTTAAAGCACCTATTAAAAAATGGAGATACTTACAAAGTGATTGCATTCCTTCGACAGGTAGGCATGTGTTTGTGTGTGTATGTGCTGTAGAGCAGATTTACCTGCTGAAGGCTCAGCTGAGTGCTGGCCTGCTGGGCGTGAGAGCGAAGCTGCTCTTCCAGTTGCCGAGTTCTGCTCTGCTGCTCTGCCAGGACAGCCTGCAGGTGGGCCAGCTGCTCTCGGGTGCCGATGCCCACCTGCTCCCGAAGCTGCTGCACCTCACGCAAATGCTGGGCTTGGCTCAGCGACAGATCAGTGTTTGCCCTTAAGGCCTGCACAAAAATTAAAGAAATAAACAAACAAACACTTTCGCATATACACACACATACAAATCAACATATTTCCATACCTGTTCCTCTGCCCTGTGCTTGGCAGCCTCCAGGTCTGCTTGTTTATTCCTTAAGGTGAGGCATTCATGTTTTATCCTCTTCAGGTCCAACTCATGTTTCTGCTGCTTATTCTCCGAGTCTGCCACCTACAAATATATGAAACACAACCAAATTGACATTGCACGGCCTTCATATACTGCAAATTCACTCATACCCACAGTCATTAGCATTTGAGAATAAATAACATAGTTCAAACTGCTTTCCTTTAGTAACAAACCCTAAGCACAATTTATATATTTTCAAAGATATCAAACAAAATGGCAATTCTTTAAGTAAGTCTAAGCTTATTTATGCATAAACTGGACCATTTCACTTCACATCGCCTATGCCGATGATGCCCAAAAACAAAGCATTTTGGAGGAAAAGTAAAAAGGCTACTAGACTTGTATCAAACCGCAAATTGTGAGAGAACTGTCAGTCTGTCCGGATTTCACGAAGGGCCTGCCTGACTTTAAGGAGCTAAAAATTCAAATAACCAATACTAACAGCCAATATATTAATACAGTCAAAAATAAACAGACTGTAGCAATTTGTCAATGGTGAATTGTCAAATATGAGCTCAACTTGCTGTCAAAGTGCCGTTAAATTTATTAAAGAGAAGAAACTCAAGTTCTAGACAGTACAAAGATTGTAGCACAAGAGACCACATTTATAAGCCAAGTGACACATTGGTCAGATAATAGTTTTATGGTTCTTTTCAAACCAACCTTGTCCAGAAGCTCTTGGTTGTGTACTCGCACAGTCCTCAGCTCTTCCTGCAGAGAATGAACTGCTGCCTGTTCTTGCATCCTGTGAAACTCCTGCAGCTGCTCCTTCTCTTTACAAATCTCATGCATTCTGGCTTCAAGGTCCAGGGCCTATTAAACAGGAATATTGGGGTGAACGTAAGGCCAATATTTAAAAGTACAGTTACGTTAGGATTTGAGTTCAAAACACTGTAATCTGCAGACAAGCACTCTACCAGGATACAAACTGATCATTTACTCTTCAGATGTGGCTTTTGACGTGGGAACCTTCTAGCTGGCAGACCAGTACCCACACCAGTACCACTGGTCCATTTAGTCAGTAATTCCCCAGTATGATTCCACAGTCACTTTTAGTTCATAACAAACCTGCCCGCACTGATTGATTCATGTTCTGCATCAATTATGTGCAAAAAGGTCAATATGTTTTGATAATTATTGACTCGAAGACTCCACAGATTGTCTTCAGATAATATGACAAATATCCAGAGGCTAGTTCAAACTGAACGATGTTATAACTTACAAATTGAACAATGACTAACATGCCCACCTTTTCTTGGGATTCTTTGAGTAGCATCTGGTGTGCAGATATCTCCTGGATGTGAGCATCCTTTTCCTTGCTCATTGAATAAAGCTGGGTGTGAAGCTGTGTTGTCTGGGTTTCAAGAGTGTGAATACGCTCCTGAAGTGTTTCAAGCTGTGATATGAGAATGGCTTGGTTTAGTACCAAACATGACCAAGGATGTTTGGAGAGAAGACATATTTCTTGTCAAAGCTTCTCACCTTTTTGTTTCTTTCCTCTGCTTCCTTTAATAACCCATCTTTGTCCTGCTGTAGTGAGTGGCTTTTCAGGGTTATGTTGGTCAGTGCAGACTCAACCTCCATTAAATGGTGAAGCTGCCAAAGCAAAACATTTTCAAGAGAAATTAATTTTTTACACACGCACGCACGTTTAATTATTTATTATAGAATTACGTCCATATTCATTAGGTCAGCCCGAAAAAAAAAAACAAAAAAAAAAAAACACACCTTGTCCCTTGCTGCCTTTAGTTCTCTTTCTAGATGTTGCTTATCCTCTTGCTTGCTGAGCTGCAGTTGAAGTTTCTCTCTCTCTAGCTGGCTTGATGTCTCCTTCAGCTGTGTGATAGAGACAGCTGCCTCTTCCTGTTCTTGAGATGCCTGTGCAACCTTTTCAGTCAACATCTGCACTGAGCCTTGTTCAGACCGGAGACGAGAATTTAACTCTGCATTCTCGTTGCTCAGCTGCAGATTTCTCGCGCTCAGGTCCAGCACCTCCTCTCGACACTTGGAGTTCTGTTTTTGGTGAGAGACAATTCTTTAATGACAAGAAGTTACATTAAAACTATTCGTTCAAGCTTTTAATGAAGGAAAAGTGATCTTGCCTCTTTGCGTAACCTCTCCACGTCCTCCCGAATCGCAGTGTAATCTCTCTCCATGTCCTCAAGCTTCTTTCTGGAAATATAAATCATGAATGAATGATTAAAAAGGGGTAAATGTGTTATGTACACCATAGCTCAACAAGGTCTACATCATTTGAAATGTCAGAACGAACCTCTTTTTGTCGACCTCCTCTTCAAGCCTCGTCACATCCTGGTGCAAAACAGCCAGCCTGTCTTTCAGTGCACTGTTTTCAGAATTAACCTCATCAAGTTGGGCTCTACAGGTGGGAACAAAGAAAGGGGTTTCAGATACGACTAATAATTACTGTTTCAAATTTGGTCATGATTAGACTATTCCACCATTTCCAAGATAATAAACATATAGATCATTTCATTATATTATATTATATATATTGATTAGTAAGTATTAGTTGTGAGAGGATGCACAGTATTAGAGGTTAATTTACTCATTCTTCTTAAAAAGAAATCATGCACAAACAAAAATTAGTCTCAGTTAGTAAGATGCAAGTGAAAGGCAAACTCTTGGACCTGCTATTGATGTTTGGAAGATCAAAATGCAAGGGTGAAGGGTTAAATGCAGTTCCATTTCACGACAAACAATCCAGTATAGAAAACAGAATGGTGAGAAGTGCTCTTGCAACTATGTCATTCAACTCTTTTCATCCACGTTGGAGAAGCAACACAGCGATCAAGGCGGCGAGGATTAATCTGTTTTCTCTCTCATTTTTCATCTACCAGGCCGAGTGCCACAAACCTGTGTGGACTGGCTGGGTCCATCACTGTTTCCAGAGCCACGACCAGCCTCTCCATCTCCAGTAACTGCTCCTGCATTCGGCTCTTCTCCTGCCCAAATGCCTCCTCCACTTGCCGAACTTCTGCCTGGGAGTCCATCAGTGACTGCTGCAGCTGATTGGTGCTGTTTTCCGCCTCTTCTCTCAGGGAGCACAGCTCCTTTTCTTTGTCCTCCAAGAGGCCAGTTAAAAGTTGTACCTCATTGGAGAGACAGTTGACATTTTGAAACATGTCCATCTTTTGGCGTACCTCATTCCAGAGCAGGTCCATCTCTTTGGCTTTGGCTTCCAGCTGCCTCCCTAGTTCTGTGATTTGCTTGTCCCTCTGCTGTACCTCTACTCTCAGCTCCTCAAGGTCCTCAGTGAGCGTGGCTGACTCAGCCTCCATTTCCACAATCTGAGACGACAGCTGGTTTGAAAGATGACAGTAAGTGGAATTCTCCTGTAAAAGACGGTTTTTCTCCTCTTGTTCCAAATTCAGCTGTGTCTGAAGTTGAGCTACCTTGTCTTGCTCCTGGTTCAGGGCGTTCTGAAGCTTGTGTCTCATTTTATTCAATGTGTCCCAGCTTACAGAAATCCTTTGAACTTCTGCCTGAAGGTCCCTTAGAACAATGCTTTGACTCCTTAGTTCCTCCAAAAGCCTTTCTCTATGCACCTCAACAGACTCTAGCTCCGAAGCCTGTCTTGATAGGTCTTCGTCTCTATTTTTCAGCACCTCATGTGTTTTCTCCAAATTTTCTTTAAGCTGTTCGAGTTCCTTCTCTTGTTGCTCAAGCTGCGATTGCTGCTGAACAAATACAGAGGACAGACGACTGCAGTTGCCCTGCATTCTTTCCTTCTCCTTTTGCAACATGTCCGATTCTACTCTCATGCTCTCCATCTCCTGCCTAAAGTGACTCAGTTTATCAAGAAGCTCTTGTTCCTTCTTTTTACACTCCTTGGGCCTCACTTCAAGCTGGGGCAACTCTTTGGTTTTCTCTGCCTTTTGTTGAGAAAGCTGGTTAAGAAGATCCCGCTTCCTTTCTCGCTCTAAATTCAGCTTGTGTTCAAGTTGAGACACTTTACTAAGAAGCTTTTGTTCCCTCTCCTTCTTAAGGTCCATCTCCCTGTCTTTGGCATGCAGTTCTGAGGTCAAATTTTGGATGAGGGCATCCTGGGCCTTCATTGAATTGGTGTTGTCCTCCAGCTGGACACACATTTCCTCCAGCTTCTCTTCTAGTTGTCTCTGTAGAATGAGCATCTCGTCTCCAGCTCTAGACTCCAGTTCGGCCTCAGCCTGCAACCTGCAAATGGACGCCTTCAGCTCCCTGACCTCCTCCTGGTGTTCTTCTTCCAGTTTCTTCCTCTCCCGAGCAGCACTGCTACAAATCTGAGCCTGCTCTTCTCCCAAGCGCTCAGCACTGAGGAGGCGCTCTCGGCGCACCTCCTGCTCCAGCTCTTGCACTCTAGTCTCCCATGTCCCTATCTCCCTGCGGTGCTGCTCAGTCTGCTTCTGCAAGCTCTGCTGCAGGCTGCGCTGAGCCTCAGTGGACTTTGCCGTTACGTCCGATAACTGTTGCTTCATCTCCTCCCTGGTACACAGTAATATGCTACAAATTTATATGCATACCTACATCCATGGTAGAGATGCCATGGATTCCAAGACACTAGACAGGTTAAGGAAATTAACAGTAAAGATTAAATATAAATAAAATAGTTTGAGTTGATTGACTCATGCATTATTTGGGGTTGCACACAAAGGGGATTTTCTGTTCTTGTAAAATGAAGAGAAAGTGACCAAATGACAAAAAAATGTAATGGTATTTTTGTGAGGAAATAAAATTACAGGTAGTTTTTAATTTCATGAGAATATTTACCTAAACAACACATTTAGGGGCATCACAACATTGACTGCTTTCTTACTTAAAATTAAGTATGCCAGTTCCAGACTTCTTTCTGGAAGAGGTAGGCAGAAATAAAAACTCCACTTCTCTTTTAATTTAGATTCAGATGAAGATTCAAAGGCCACAGAGAGTTCACCCACCTAACACGTAGCATTTCTTGGTCCATCTTCAGCTTAAGTTCTGCCTCCAGCTGGTCTTTCTCAGAGGTGAGGCGATGCACGATGTTGCTGATCTCGCGGGCATAATTCTGCTCTAGTTCTGCCTGCTCCCGCAGAGCCCGTCGCTCCTGCTCAGGACCCCAGGCCACCACACCCTCACCCTTAACCTTTAGCTCCTGCTCCAGTTTGTCCACAGTTTGACGCAGTTGCTCCAGCTTTTCCTCTACCAGTGCCTTCTGCTCCTCCAGCTCACTGATTTCCATCTTGTAGCCCTGAGCGATCTCTTTCCGCTCAACCTCCATGTTCTGCTTCATCAGATCTATGCTCCGCTCATAGAAATTTACCTGCAAAGAATGCACAGGACAATTCAGGCCTCCCTGAAGACCAGAGGTGCTCAACTCCTGCTTCTACTTCCTTTAGCAATGTGATATAAGCTCCATTCTTTGTTAGCTGCATTAGCTCTAGTGCTAAACTGAAGGAATATTTAAAACATCAAATATTTCTAGTCTGACTGGCCACATTTATGACAAGGAGAAAAAATGTTTTTTGCTCATATATTGTATTAAACGTTTGTTCGCCTTTCTCTGTACATTCTATGTTGTTTATATATCCACACACATGTGTGGAAGGTGTGATACTTGTTACAGTATTTCTTTTTACCTTGGTCTCCAGCTGGATCTTCAGATCCTGGACTTGTTGTTCATACCTCTCCTTCAGTTGTTCCATGGCTAGCTCTGTCTCAATGCTCACAGTGGGGGTCAAACTTTCCAAGGAACCCAAAGCTGCTGACAGATGAAGGCCAACTTGTGTGAGAAACTTTTAGAGCTTTCATTGTATAAAACTAATTTTATTCACATGATGACTTACCATTCTTGTCAGTGCCTTTCTTGACCTGAGGAGATGTGATTCTTTTAATTTCAGGATCATCTACACATCAAACAAACAGAAAGTGAGATTTCTGAGTCATTTAACAATGCACCATAACTTTCTGATATGATCATTACAAATATCAAATGTACTGGAAGACTGTGATACAATTTACCAGAATCAGATTCAGTGGTCAGTGCTCTGCGGCTGGACCAGCTGTGAGTGGAGAAGCTGTCTTTGGATCGTCTGCTTCTCCTTCCTGAGCCTTGACTCTTAAGCGCTTCCAGTTCAGAGCTCAACTCGTCATTCCTGTCCTGCAACTCCTTTTACATACAAACAGCACCAGTCACCCATTGGTATGGCATCACCAAACTGTGAGCGAAACCAACTAAAACTACAACCTCAAAACTGAATTTAAGCAGTGTTGGAGCAACATCAGGAGAGTTCACCGTCAATTGAAATCTGAAATTTGCTTAATCATTTATACCTTTACATGAGCATCCCTAAAACATGGTCACAGATGTTTTAGATAGATGTTATAGTTAAGCTAGGGAGAAGACGTCATGCGAAGTTATGCTTTTACAGACTATGAAAAGATTTTACTAAATTTTTTCCAGTATTTCCTACCAAAATCTGTCAATGAGGCAACACCAAAAACTAAACAAAAGGTTTTACTGATACCATTGACATATGTCAACTGAATTCATAAAAAGGCTCTTTATGATTGTCTTGACTCACCCTGCACTGGAGTTCATACTCCTTTATGATCCCTGAGAGATGCTCTTCCTGGCTTAGCAGTCCTGCGCTGTTTGGATCCAAGCCACCGTACTGTCAATCATATTACACACAGTTCAAGCACTAGTCATGATCATTCAGAACTGATACCTATTCATGGGTTAAGGTTAAGCGACATCAAACATCCTACAAGAACCACACATAAACCAAAATGTCCTGACCTTAGCCTGTAGCACATGGTCTAGATCCTTCTTTAGTTTCGAGACGACGTTTTCTGATTCCGATAGCTTCCCCTTCAGAGCGCATATCTCCTCCTCCAAACGACTGTTCTCCTGTAACGCCAGATCAGCGATTACTTAACCTGACACCACACTGCTCCCAGAAACATACACCACAGCTCTGCCTTCTGGAGCATTCACAGAGCGAAAAGAGACCCACTGAGAGCTAGAGGGCAATATGCACAGAAATAAATTGTCCATTTGTCTTATGTGGACAGACCACAGCACACAGTGTGAATAGCACAAAATTGTTCTCTGCATTTAACCCATTCACCCAAGTGGAGCAGCAGGCAGCCAGGAACACAGCGCCCGGGGAGCAGGCCATGGGGACGGTACTTTGCTCAAGGGTACATCAGAGATGCCACTAGCCGTCCTGGGATTCGAACCCACAACCTTGTGATTGCATGGGGCATGGCTGTAAATTTTGTATTCAGGAGCATAGATAATACAGGTCTCTGCTTTGTGTAGCTAGAGTTATGACATACTGCATTCACCTTAATTGCAGCATTGGCTTCTTCCTGCACAGTGGCTTCTTGGGACTTAAGGAGTTCCACTTCTTCCCTAAGCTTGGCTCGCTCTCTCTCCACATGCTGCAGGAGCACTTCATTCTCCTGCTCAGTCTCGCTCCTAAGTGCAGTGAGCTTATCCCGGAAGTCCTGTTCCAAATCCCTGCACCATGCAGAGAGGGGAGGAAACATTTAATATGTCTAATTTCTTGAAAATGTAATAAATTAAAAACCTATGAGATAAAACAATGTTTTTTTAAAACTATGTGTCCGGTTGTGGGCCATACATTGTGTTCCTTTTAACAGACAGTGTAGTCCAGTTTTTAAACACAAATATATGTCTTGTTTCATTTTTGTCCCCCAACACAAAATGCATCAACTCTTTTAGTGAATTGTAACACAAAAGTATGTTGTTAAATATAAACTAACACAAGTATATATATTTTAATATCATTTTAAAGAGTATATATACAACTGCGATTTATTTTCTATGAGCATCTCTATGAGTGTGACATCCATTCCATGTCACTGTCTGTAACATTCCTACACAAGCACCTCATTCTGCTTTATGAGGTACTGATAAGTGACCACCTGCATCAGATCTTATTTAATGAGGAAAAGAATAAGAAACCACTGCTGTAATCAACACTCTCCTCTTGCAATGTGACCAGTTGGGTAGGAAAAAAAAACATGACTAGAAGTACGTCAAATGTAATTATTGCCATTTCTTTAAGAGCAAACAAGAGATTTGTTTTCTTTGAATTATTCAAGTTCTGTAAACACTGCACCATTTCTGTTATTTTGCTGTATTCTCATTTCCTTTAAAATCATAACAATATTTTTATTTGGAAATTAGAAGAAATATTGTCAGCAGTCCTTAATAACTAAGGCAAAGCTGTTCAGTTCAATATTTGCATATATAAAAGATCAAACCTGAGAAACTGAACATCTTTGCAGTGGTCTCTTATTTTATTCGGGAGCTGTATTAAACACCATGCAAGAATCTTACTTGATTTTAGACTCGTTAAGCGACTCCATAGTGGCATGACGGTCATCAATCTCTCTGACCAGCTGTAGGTTTCGACGGTCAGCCAATTCCAAGTCAGCTTTAGCCTTGTCCCTTTCTTGGCATGCCTGGTTCGCCACCATGCTAAAGCAGGAACAAATAAGACAATCACACCAAGCCATTCATGCAGATTTAGTTTTTATGCAGATTTAATGACTTACAAAAGGCAGCTGATGCTCATAGGGCCTAATGCTGTCGTTATATGAAGTAACAGCCATTATTGCTACTGTTACTCTAGTGCAGAAACTAACACCAAGCAAAGAAAAAAAATGCACCATATAACCACTAGATGGAGACATAACACCTATTGTAAAAAGCAATATTCACTGACTATAAGCAATTTTGTTGACCTGTGCAAGAACCCATATTTAAGCATCAAAAACTCACTGTAGGAACTGGATCTCATCCTTGTAGGAGATGAGGGCAGCCTGGTAGATGCCATTGCCGCTGACCAGTAGCTCATTATCCAGGGCCAGAGTCAGCTCAGCAAGGCTCAGCCGATCTTCCAAAGGGAAGTCTAGAGTCTACACACAGATTTACGAAAACAATGCATCACTTATGGATCATAAGATACAAAAAGTTTGTAAAATGGTACATGTGAAAACTCACCAAACTGTGAATACTGTAAATGTCAAAATGCCAATGCAACATCATTTTAATGCTCTTAAATGAATCTGTTCATTAGCTCAATTGAATCCAACACATAATCCGTCAAAATCCCCACTAGACATGTACTTAAAACCTCTGAAGGTTCTGGTGAATCTCAAATATCAACTAGCCCCAGCAAAAATCTTTGAAAATTGTCCTTTCAAAGACTATTTTTTTGACCAACCGAGCATCTCTGTGAGATCACGTGCTGCAAGTGCACTGGTAAAATAAGAATTAAATGTTAATTCAGGGTGAAAAATTCTCTCTTATGCTTCACTTTGTATCAGAAATTTCACTCTGAAAATAAAACCACCATTACTTTGTTATTGGTATGTGCAGCTTCTTTTTTGCAGTTCAAAAGTAGTTTGAAGAAATAATTAGTATCCAGTTAATCACACAGTATCCTGAGTGATTAATCAGAATCAGAAATATTGTTGATCCCAGACAAAACTGCTTAGCTGCTTAAGTTATCCTCGGTTCAGCTAATATTGACATCAGCAGTTGAGTCAGAGAACAGTTCTATGTATTATCTAGTGTATGGTCTTTATACACCGTAATGTATATATATTTCCACAGTAATTCCCTCTCTAAAAACAATACAAAACATATCTTTGAATATTATAGCCCCCATCACTTAGTACTGCTTGTACATGCAGTCTGACATAAATACATTTTTTTTTTTAAATCACACCTCTATGAAAGTTGATCACAAGACAAAGTCAGCTAAACTTGCTGGTAACAGCACTTCTAGCAAAAATCAACACTTCTGCCTGTCACTAACACAAAAATGTGATTGCTTGGTGAAAAATGATCCAGATCTGACCTGTAGGATATTCCTGCTGTTGCGGATTCCTTCCTCAGTCCACAAAGCGATGACTCTCTCTGGGCTGGTGCAGCCAGAGCCCTCGTCCAGCCGGGTCAGCAGCCTCTGGCCCACTGTGGCTGAGAGCAGCGAGGGAGAAGTGGAGCGCAGCGCTCGCTCCTCAAGAGTCTGAGAGAGGACATGGAATGACATGTCAGATACTAAAGTCCTGGTCCTTTACAGATCCAGTCCAGTGACTAAAACAGTGAAAGGAATGGCAAAAGCATTCACTTTTCACTCTCATGTCTCCATCTAACACTGTGAGCCTGGATAAAGCCAAGGAATCTCAATCATGAGAAATATTATTTCAGTCAGAGCACTAATAATCCAAAGCTCTCTGGTGTTGTAACCTTTAAGCTGGCTTAGCCTAATTTCACAACCAGGCAATACACTCATAATACATCAACACAATGTGATCTGCTATACATATACACACTGTTCAATTTTAGGAATTAGCACATAATTAGAAGTGTCATCTCCATAATGGTAACTTAATAGAAGAATGCAAAAAAGTCATTTTGGACCACTTCTATTGACCTATTCAAAAGCTTCACATACCCTGAAGGACATGTTTTCAAACTAGACAAACAAGGTTTAAAAAAAAACCCCAAAAAACCAAGGTTTAAAAAAAACAAAAATGGACATACAAGTCTTTGTACCGACAGCAACAAAACACTTTCATTCAGCGGTAGAGAAAGGATAAAAGGAAAACAGTATACTCCCATCAGAGCTTTTAATAATCACCTCAGGAGAGTCCAGAGTGCTATCTCCAAAAGAGTCAATGCCATCTTCAAATCCCCATGATATTAAGCTCAAGCTAGGTAGGAGCTCTGAAGCACAATACATTTTACTAATACTCCACAGCACTTTAGAAATCCATTTACTGTTATGATAAAGAGGTTTGGAAAACAGAGCTCCACCTTCCCAGTTAGCTTAATTGCTTCCAGCATGTGCTGAACTCAGTTATTTGGCCAGACATTGGATCTGTTTAAACAGCCCTTCTGGCAGACAGGTAAGTAGTTAGCTGCCTGTGCTTTGTGCCTGCCTGAAAACAGACAGGCTGCGGAAACCCTGCTGTTGAACTGTGAAAACATGAAATGTGAAAATACAAACACAATAATATACTTCTATATTGTCCATTTCCTTACAGCTGAATTACTGCAGGGTTGCAGAACATTTATGCTGGGTTTGCTGACCTGTGAGAAATCGTGCTGAATGCTGGCTCGGACAGGCGTGGATGCAGCAGTGGGTGCAGGTAAGTCTCCATGTTTGAAAAGACCTCTCTGGAATTCCCCCAGGCTCACCTTCCCATCCTGGTCTTTGTCCAGTTTTTTGAAGAGAGCATCTAACTCCTGCGTACCGAAACAATGAAAAGAGCTAACTTCACCAAACAGAGTTAAATCATGGGTGGGCATGCAGCATTACTTTAGTCCCCACAAAAACAAATTGGAAGTCCCCTCCAAATAGGATGTGGCTTTGTGGGGACATTCACCCAAGGTATAATTTGAAGTGGAATGAAAAAAATCACTATGTGCTTAGATGAAAGAGGATCCATTTCTGAACTAGCCACATGATGCACTCTGAACACGTTACTTTCTTCTCCTATGAATGAATGCCAGCTCCATCTACCACATTCAAAGTGGTTTGTTTTGCATGTCCATCTACCTCGGACTGAAGATCCTTGAGGCCAATGTGGTCACAGACCAGAGACAACTCCTGCCTGTTCAGTGATCCACCAGAACCGACTCCCAGCTCCTCCCACACCGCCTTCACCTGCCCATCCGTCACATCCTGACACAGACTCGTGGAGTGCTTGGGATTTCCTGAGCTGTCTGGCCTCCAGCGTTTTAACTGACCTGCAGCACACACACCAGGCTCATGAGAGCAGAGATATAACATGAAAGCAGATTCTCCAGCTACAGCGCAACAGGGCCACAGCGCCACTCAGTTTAAAGTTTTTGCTGCTTTCACATACACGTGATTTAACTAAAGAATCTAATTACTCGCTAAGGTTAAACTGTGGCATATACACCAATGTTATCTGAGAACCTTGTATTAGAAAATAGTTTTAGACTTGGAACAGAAAGCAGTAACTTATATTTGCATATACATATATGTGTGTGTGTATGCAAATATACACATCAAAACATTATGTAGCACAGTAATGGGTGGGGGAGTTTATAATGCATGCTGGCTATTTATTGAGGTACATTTTTATAAAAGATTTCTATTTTAATCAAGTAATCAGGACAGCCCTAAAGCAATTACCTTGTGCCTCAAAAGAGTGTTGAATAGACTGCTTGTTGGTCCCTGTGTCTTCATCAGATTTCAGACTCTGGAAGAGACACAAGTAAAAGTTGAGCATTCACTTGCAATTCCAAAGTGATTATGAAAATCGTCCATGCTGTGGCAGTTAGCAAGTTTTGGTGCCATAGAATGACACTGGACTATTTTGTGGGTCTTTCGAGTGATATACGATAATGTGTGTGTCTGTGCGCTTTAAAGCAAGCAAGTGTGCAGCGACACAAACTACCACAGAGGTCACTCAGAGCGAACACTGAACCATAAGGAATTCCAAGCCACCAACATTACTTGTGCTACAATGAGCAGGAACAACTGGCAAACTGTGGCTTCAAGCTCTAGAGCGAGGTGGCGCTTCTCTTCAGCAAACAGCCCCTGTAGCCTCACTCTGGAGGGCTTATGGCCTCATTCCTGAGTGTTGCTTCAGCTCTAATGACGAATTATGGCTTATATAAGAAACTGTCCTCAGTACTGGCCCGAAATTACTTAACAGCCCTACCAACATGCTTGAAGGTCTTGTGTTGGGATAAAACATCTGTCCACTGTATGCCTACACATGCCTTGCTGTGCTGGCCACTTCAATAACATCTGAAACCTTTCTCTTAAGTTAAACTTGCATATTGTCTTTAAATTATTTGCATTGTCCAAATTTAATGCTTGTTTATTTTCTGCTTGTTGTTCTTTATTGTTGTTTATCTACTTGCAATTTTTGTATGGTGTCCTTGGGTGCTAGAAAGGTGCCTATAAATAAAACATAATAATAATAATTATTATTATTATTAAACACTTAATATTTACTAGGGATGCCTGATGATGTCAGAATTATGTCTGATTTTTGTTTGCTTAAAAACGGGGACCCTGGACTACAGGGTAAATATACGCATTTCATTCATCGGCAGACGTGTATGAAAAATATCGAATATAAGCATCAGCCCACAATTCTGTCCCACTGATTAACTTAGGTAAGTGCATCCCTATTTAGGGTTATTCTCAGTGTCATCTTTGCAAGAAATTGTGCTTTTTTTCCAGCATACATGTGATTGTGAACGTGTATGACTGTGGAAAATAACAGCGGTCAGCTGAAATTATTTCGATCTGGCAATTATGTAATAACTGTAATGGGCCTGTAGAAGACAAAGGCCATTTCGTGCAGTCTGTATAAGCAAATTTGTTTTTGACCCACTATGTCATAGCAGCAGATGAAGGAGAGTTCTGAATAGAACATATTGATCAAATCTGCCTTTGATAAACATAGGCCACAGTGCAGCCTCTAGCAACTGGTGATCAAACACAGGCGCTTGAATATGGGACAAGCCACAATCAATTTTCATCAGCTTTAGGTACTGAACGACATTACATAACTGCTCACAAAACAGCTTTTCAGCCAAAAGCACAGGGCGCTCTGTCTCTTCAGTCTATTGTTTGTACACACTCGCCCTCTCCCTCTCCCATCTCTACCCTCAGCTGTGTCTCTCGCCCGCTCTTCCCTCTCTGTTTACCCATTTGTGTTTCTCAGTAGAGATAATATTCAGCTTGCCAATATAGAAAAGTGCTCTATATCTCAATGCCGCCTCTAAATAAAGATACACACACCTTTTTAGGGGACACAGTGTATGGCAACCTCATGTTTATTGTGCTTAAGACCTGTTTTCATTCACTAAGCAAAGAGAAAGTGTGAACCTTAAAAAACATACAGAATATGAAATATGAGATATATGACAGAAATATCATGCAGATACTTGCGGTATATGTAGGTCAGTGTTACAGTTCACATCCACTAAGGCTTTAACTTTAACATACTAGTGGACAGGAATATGGTGCCTAATAACATCATTCTAACGTCCTGCACGTCATACTTATAACAAAGTGTTATGCAATGCAACATTAAATGCAAAGGTCTGAGTAAAATATTTACCGGTTCCAGCTCAATTATTTATATAACAAGTGCTGCTGCTGCAACGAGCATTCCACACTGACGTGAAATCTGTGATCAGGGCTGCAGCAGCAATGACCCCCTTCCCCCACAGTAATTTAGTCCACGATCTTTGCCCATTTAGCATGTTTCCCTGAATCCCTTTCACAGTTAAATACCATGGCATAACCTATCCTCAATTCCAAGCCAATCATACAGGAGAAATCTGCGTGGGCTTAAAGCGGTTTACATAATGGTTAAACCGCTGGACGTTTAAACTTATTTAGAAGGGCTTACTGATGCAGCAGGGAGGGGTTGCTCTGATTTCTGTGGAGTAATATATAGAATGAGTGGCTTTGCAGTCTCATATAGAGGAGAGAACGTCTTAAAACCACGTAAAATCTCCAGTCGTTAGAATAGCGTGTGCCGGCCGGGTTACATAAAAGCCCTGAATATTTCAAACTGTAGAGTGAGCGAGGGAGAAACTCTGGTATGCAAGTATGCGTTTCTAAAATGAGGGGAGAAGCAGTAGACACAATTACAGCCAAACCCAGGCTGTTTGGCTGTACGCAGCGCTGTTTAATGCAGGCCACTTCTGCTTAGCTTTGACCCTGGTCTCCACCCAAACCAACTAAACAAGACCTTTAATCCCAGCTAAACATGTACAGCCAAATCACTACATCTGACACGCAGCCATACAGGCACTAAAACACACACGGGCTCAAATGGAGCCAGGCAAACTGTTTTATAAACATCAGGCAAATGGTGAACTCTGCCAACACAAACTCTGCGCAGACTGTAATGTGATTGACTTCTCTCTGCCTAAATTCACAGCAGGGGGTCCGAGAGTGATCCTTCCAGCCATGACCTTTTCCACAAGAGAAGTAACCTAACGACCACAGTTAGGCTAAGAATGTGTCTTAACACCCTAAACAATACATTAACCAATGGCGTGCCTCCCTTCCCCCTCAGACACTGAAATGGATGGATTTCAAACAATGACACTGCTACAGTAGAGGATTAGTACTGGCAACCACACACATAGCCATTTTTCTTTAGTGTCAGGGTGATTCGATGCCTCATTTGAAAGTGAGAAAAAGTAAAAGCTTTCAGATCTAGATTTCAGGAACACCGCAGCTTAACATTATCAGCACGCTGCACAGTGCTGGGGCACTCATTATAGAAGAAAAAAAAAACACTACGCAGATCTCCACAAACAATCTTCCTCTGCACAATAATGGGTGAAGGTGAATAAAAAAACATGGATAAGACACAGGCCCTTTTTTTAACTAGTGTTCCTGGGCTGTAGAAAGAGAGTGGAAAAGTAAATTGGACCGGTTGTTGATCCTAAGCCAAAAGTAACAGTAAGGGCTGGTGAAGGTGGGGGTGTAGAAAAGGCAGCCACTTGCACATTCCGCGCTGCCGCACTTCCTGAGTGGAGAGCAGCTGGGCTCACACTCCATTAGACCTGGAGTCAGTCAATGGCTCAGGTACTAGAGCTGTAAACAGCCCTAACAGCAACACTGAGAGTCGGTCAACAAAGGCTCTGGCACTTTTCAGAGCCTGTTTGAACACCAAATGCAAAGCTCTGTGCCGAAACACACAGCTTGGTAAAGTACATAAAACTCACCATGCAACTATTTACCTTTAAAACACATATAATTTTCCCAAATCTGATATTTATGCTTGGAAAAGAAAGATTCTAATCCTGATTCTGATTCTTACCTCAACACTCTCTAAAGAGGTGGAGCGCCTGAGTTTCGCCCTCCTCAGACCCGTAGATGGAGTCTCATCCTGCTCTGTCCCAAATGGAAGTGAGTCTTCCGAGTCTGCGGTCAGCACAGAGACGGTCTTATCAGGCCGTGACCTGCGCCCATATCGTTTGGTTCCCCTCACAAACTTTGGCTTCACCTCCTCTGGGACTGCTGAGAACAGAAGGAAACAATTACACGACGATTTAGAGCACTGACCGAGTAGACATGCAAGAGAATTCAAAACTGAACCTCGGCCTGAACGGTACAACTTTCAAGCTCATTATCTAAGAGTTGTCATGGCTTATAAGAAGAGAACTGTGAGGAAATGAAACCCTGAGGGGAAACATCGCAAAAGCCACTCATGATCAGTGGTTTACCATCTGTTTTCCATTACAAGTCATCCAAAGTACAAATACTAGACCAATAAAAAGAGACAGATAAAAAGATCTAGATACTGGATATAGAAAATATTTCATATAATATTCAGTTCACTGCCAATTGGCCATCCAGGTCCAACAGCCAAAATATTAGATGCAGTTAACAAAGGAATCCAAGCTTGAGTTTCAGCACCCACATTGCCCAAATGAAAGTATACCTTCACTAAGAGTGATTACAGTTGCTAAGCAGATGCAATATTCCAGCTGCTTCTCTTACACATAAGAAATTACAGTAAAACATTCCATTAAATACAGAAGTGACAGACATGACTGACTTGAAGGAATGCAGGAATGACCCACAAAGCTGCATAAATCATGGCTAATCATTATCACAGTAACGTTCAAATAAGCAAGTGTGCAATATCCAAACGAATTATCTAACCAATCACTGAATGTTTCATTATGTGTTACGAGCATCCTGACCAATAACAGATGTTCCATCTGTGGGAGTTTGAATCAAGGCATTCACGTAATTCATACAACATGCCGATCAGTCTTTATCCACGTCACACTATGAAAGTGCAGTGTGTTGCAAATCATATCTCACGGTGTGTTGCACAGTGATCAAAATATTTGGTCTGTTTTATGGAGCACTACCCACATATTCAAAGTTTAACATCTATATATAATGTTTGGCACTGTACTAGAATGAATAACATATCATTTTTAAGGGCAAATTGAACATATTCCTGTAAGAGACAAGTGACATTTAAATGAATAAGTAACAACTCCACAACAACCAGAAAGAGACCTTTTTATCAGAATGTTATGTTTTTCAGCCTTCAGAAAAGAAGCTGACTATTCAGTCAGTATTGTAAGCACTCAGTGATAAGGTGAATGACCCTGGCATTGCTAACTTTTTGCACAAATCATACGTTCTTAACTGCAACTATAAACCATGAATAAAAGGGTGAACAAATGTGACTCTTCTTTATGACTAGCTACAGATAAGCTTAGGTTTGTGGCTAGAAAACATTACAATAATAATAGGCAGGGGTCACGGAAGGAAAGCTAAACCACAGCTTGGGTAGAAATTGCTGAATTGTGTACCTGGCTCAAGGTAGCTGCTGTCCTCTTCAGATGTAGAAAAGTCCAATGATCTGGACAACACAGCCACAAATCCCTCCTTGAATTCCTCAAAATTCACCTGCGTTACATAAGCAAACAGTATTAACACACTTATAAACATACTTATATATGCCACATTTCCACAAAACCATTATTAAAAGAAGATGAACCCCTGGCCGTTTGGTCTACATAGATCAAATAAGAATAATATCTTACTCTAGCATAATGCTGTGGTCCTAGAAGAGTGTCTAGCAATAGTGGAAGGTGGGCATCCAAACTCAGTTTACAGCACAGTGCAGTGAGCTCCTCTTTGTCAAGGTAACCAGTGCCGGTGGTATCACAGCTATCAAACTCCTCTTTTAGCTGAGCCACATAGCGGTTCTGCTCTTCTTCATCCATCCCACCACATGCTTCTGAACAAGCTGGATCTGTAGAGAAGGCTGTATGTGCTGTATTTGGGACAAAAGCAGAGATAAGTATCAATATATATATAAAAAAGAAATGATTGCACTGTCTACACTTTTTCAAAAGGTAGTACCACACTGATGGAGCGCTGACACACAGCAGTCATTGGTTATATTGTAATTCTGTGTAATCCACATTACTGCACACTGGATCCAAGATGTTTATCACTGAAATTACTTTAACAGAAATCTATAATACCTGCCACTACAATCCAGTACAAAATTAACGCTGCTTGAAAAACAATGCAGCATTATAATGTGAGTGGAATGTAAAATCTTCAACACACACATTAACCATTACTTGTGTAATACATATTTAGAGGCCTTGTAAAATATACTGTGGTTTACTTTAACATTTCACAGAACTGTGCAAAAGTTTTGAACCACCCTTAATTTCTTCATATTTTGTTTTGAATCACCTTGTTGTTGCAAAATGCTATTTTACACCTGTCTTATCTTTGGCATACTGAGTAGTTTACATTACAGAAATGAGAACAATGTGCCTAGATGAAGGTGTTACAACCACTCAGCATTCAGCACCACCAGTATACAGTATATATCACAGTGTGTGTATATATAAATAAA
>JBBPCX010000154.1:15030321-15061041 GCA_037974365.1 Hydrocynus forskahlii | reverse complement strand
CCCCTCTTCAGACTTGCCCTGGAGATGCTGTAGGCCTGTGCATCACCAGATCTGAAGGCAGTGTTGCGTGCCCTCAGCAGGAGACGCACCTCCTTGTTCATCCAAGGCTTCTGATTTGGGTATATGATGATCTGTTTCTGAGTGGTAACACTGTCTATGGTGGTGTTAATGTAATCCAGGACAGAGGACGCATAACTGTCAATGTCCGTGTGAGAGCCACTGGTGGCCTGGGAGGCGAACATACTCCAGTCTGTGTGTAGAAACCTGTCCTGGAGTGTGAGGTCAACCCCCTCTGGCCACACTTTGATGGTCCTTTCTGATGGTTTCACACGGTTGATGAGGGGGGAGTACTTGGGGGTGAGGAACAAAGAAAGGTGATCCGATTGTCCCAAATGCGGGAGGGGGGTTACAGCATAGGCTTCAGCCATGTTTGTGTATACATGGTCCAAAGTTTTGCTGGAAATTATTCAGGTAACTGTCATGTCAAAATTTGGATTTTATTATAAAAACATTGATTAAAGCAGTAGCAATTTATTGCATTATCATCACAGTCATTGTATATGTAGTGCTTAACATAACATCGGTATACAAAATCAGTGTACTAGTGAAGTAGGTACACAAGGTGTCCCCTTGGATTATACCAGTCTCTTGACTTCATGCCAATTTTAGCCCAGTTTTCAATCATTTTGTGCTTTATGTCTGAGCTTAACAAAACATTGACGTTCCAGGATGACACCTGTATGATGTCTGTGTGTAAATGGTTCAGTCTACTCGATGAAATATTGGGAAACTTTGACTGACCAGCAAAATTAGCAGACCTCAACGCCAGTTCCCAATGTGAAGCAGCAGGTGAAATGCTGAAACTGTACACACAAATGTGTACCAGGTTTATGGAAAAGTGGGCTAAAATAAACAGGAACTACCCCAAACGACTGGTGTAAACCTTATTTGACACATAACCAAGCAAACAAAAAATGACTTGTGACCAATTTTTGTGCCTGATGAGCTTATCTTTATTCCGCATCACATTGAAGAGATCTGACAATGGTCACATTGTGATCTGGTAATTATTTGATCTTTTATAATATACCTTAATAAATACTTGTGTACATCCCCGACTTAACGGAATTAGGTTGTTTGTGATTTCCAGTCTTGACAAACAACTTGCTTCTTTCTGTCTCTTAATTCCCAAGACAAACCAAGTATTTCAGGCATGCCAACCTTGTCCTCAAAGTTCATGGAAACAGAAGCATACAACAGTGAATTGATTCATCCATCTTTTTGCTTTCCAGTCACAGGACATAGATGTTAAACTATGCCATGGACGGGGGCAGCATGCATCTCCCCTTTCCCGTGTGAGATGGAAATTGAACATGTAAAAGAGGTTATTGAGGGTAAGGCTGACTTCAACATGGTACTTCACTGGGCTAGGCTGAGTTAACATAGGGTTCAAGTGTTTGTGATGAATATGGTAAGGGTTAAGATGCTTGAAACAGATATTGTAGACAAGCTGTCCTTGTCCTCATGCCTGTATATAAATTTACATCTAAGGTGTAATCCATTTTATCACAGAAAGTACTGCAATGCAGTCCTCACTGTGTCTCTAATGCTCAAAAAATGCAACTAATAATATTCTTTAACAACCTTTAGAAAAATACTGTTTTACTGTGGTGTTTCATTTGATCTCTATAACTCTAACAATAAATAGCACCAAATACATATTAACATGTCACGAGGCTGTAATCTTGGGTAAATGGCAACTATATGCCATTATGAATGAGCCCACCGAACTTCATTAAGATTGGCCATTGACCCAGGCATGTATTTCAATACTAATTTTTGATTTGCTGTTGGTAATTATTGCCCAAAAAGTATTTTGTGCCTATGCGCCAAGGGACACAAAACTCTTATTCCATGTAGGACTACAATCCTGTCAGGTTTCATGTGGACTGGTGAAGAGTAAGTTTATGGTATCGTCAACCAAAGATTGGTGAAAAAAAGAACATGATTTTTTGTCTTCCTGCAGAGTTTAGTCCCAAGATTCCTATCAGACCTGCCTAATCTAACAAATATCTTCAAGGGTCCTTGACTGAATTGATCAAGGGCATTAGAATTGGTTGAGAAGACGTTATCGATTATTTTGCTTTCCTCAAGTGGAGGAAAGCAAAAGGAGTGTGATGACCACTGATCTAGACAAGATGTCCCTTAAAATGTACTTCCAAATAAAGGCATGCTACTTCTGACATGCTTGCAGTTCTTGTTTTATAAAAATTACAGTCATAGATCTCTGCACATATAGAATCAGAATCAGAAAACAGTGTAGCCGCTAGGCCAAAAAGACAGAAGGTGACTCTTGATTTTTTCAGTTTCCTAAAAGGCTTTTAGCATGGAGTTGTTTCTTGGGTGAAGGCCAGGGGCTAATGCAGTATCATCTCGCCACTCCCTGTCTGTAATGCAGAGGGATGGAAAGAGACGTACTGACTCAGTTAAATCTAAAAAATGAAAATTGGATGGTTTACAGAAAGACTGGGCTTTAATAACATCAACCAATCCGTCAGTCAAACTGTCAGTCACTCAGTCTATCTATCTATATGTCTGTCCATTCATCCGTCCATCCATCCATCCATCCACCTATGGACATGTATCAGTCACTACTTCTGGGTTCAACTACTTACCAAGAAGTGCTACAGTTGATCAAATATAAACAAAGCAATTACTAAACTACATCAAGATAAACATTCTGGAAGCCTTTGCCCTGGTGCAGTACCCTGATACCCTTTGTTCTGCTCTTTTCTTAACTAGTTTAAAAGAAAGAAAGATACAGTAAGAAAAAACAAAGGAAGTTTATTGTCTGCACTTAAGTAATTGCATCATAATTGTACCACGTCCTAACTGACCTATCATTGGGCTGATTACTGTGGCTGTACTTCAGACAGTCTGTGCACTTTTGATTAGGGACCTTCTTTCCCCAAAACAATTAAAATCAACAGTTGATGATGCAAAACTGTTAACTGTCCATCGGCAGCAGCCACCACCAGTTTAAAAAAATCTCTGCACAGTTCAAAGCACTTTATGTTTAAATAATGTTTAATATATATAATGGCTTAATGTATGCGATGTGACATGCAATTTGTAAGTGCGTTCTTTGCTCTGAAGTGGAACAAAATGGCTCTTTTGTCTGAGAGGGTGTGTGTGTTCAGCAGTGATCTGGGCTGGAGATAACGTCACAGTCTGCTTGTCTGTGAGATCACTTTTATTCCTGGGCCACAGTCCTAAATCATTTAGCTCTTTGCGGCCATCTTGGGCCATCCTCAAATGAACTGAGCCAGACAGAGACTGAGACTGAGAGAGAGACAGGAGTGTATGAGATCATAAAAACATTTCCCAACACCGCTTTCCACACTGACAATCACAAGATGCCACAGAAATTTTGAAATGCTGTGAACCTCAGCTATTCACAGTGTTTCACTGGTTACAAGGCCCTTTAAACGTGTTGGCTTTTCTTACACTCCTTTCATTCCATTCTAATCACCTGATGGCCTGCACCCTGCATTTCCTTCCCTCCCCGTCCAAGAGATATGAAACCATGTACTGTGTGGTGTCAAATTCAATTATGCCCCAATCTCCATGCATTGAAAAATAAGCAAATGTTTTTCTCAAGTCCTAGACGAATCCCTAACAGGATGTCCAGAGTGTCCTTGCACTGGTTGGTCTGATCGATGATGAGGGTGGGGTGGGGTGGAAGGAGGGTGGGGTCAAAGCGGGACTGGACAGCCAACCCCCTCCCCAGCCAAAATAGAAAGCCCCCCCCCCCAGTCAGGTTTACATGCTGTATGGGAGCCTGTGTTTACTTTGCAGGAGAGGAGAGTAGAACGTCATTCCAGAGTGTACTGTTAAACAGTACAGCATCATTGTCGTTCTCCTTCGCTCACTCCTTTGTTTGCCTCTGCCAGAGACTGACTCTGCTCAATTTCTCAGACGCGCTCTCTTGCCTTGTCTGTGTCTCCTGTTCTCTGCCTCTTCTCTGAGTGAGTGAGAAGGAAGAGGAGGCTGAGAGTGCTGCAGTGCTCCAGGGGGAGTGGACGGAGCTGCCTCAGCTGGAGCAGCACATTTTTTGAGCAGGACCTCGCCGGACACCCGGCCCAGGACCTAAAGGACAGGCACCATGTGTGACTGTTTTCATCTGGCATTCCCCAACTGGCATGGGCCGGCCACGGGTGGGCATCATCACTCTCACTCTCACACTCTCTCTCTCTCTCTCTCTCTCTCTCTCTCTTTCTCATGCTCTGCCTTCGCAGGCTGTATGCTATTTTTATCCTTGATCCAATACTCAGCACTCCTTGCAGTGCAGTCTGGGCTTTAGGTGCTGCAGTGACTCTGTGTTTGTATATCTGTGTGTATGTGTGTGTGTGTGTGTGTGTGTGTGTGTGTGTGTAAAGACAATCTAGAGCTGAGCTTGTAAACAACATCTCTGTACAACTGTGCTGAAACCCAGGCTCTGCAGTGTGTTGTTAATCTGGGTGTGTCTGCAGTAAAGTGGGTGTGGCTGTGTTGTTGTGGGTGTGGCTAAAGTTATGCAGTAGGCAGTAGGAGGTAGCTGCAGTCTAGAGTAGGTGCATCTGCAGCACTGTTGGTGCGCTCTCAGAGATCTGGGGTAAACTTACACTTGCGGGAAGCTGATGTTATTTAACAATGAACAAAAGTAGCTATGTAAAACTTTGACTGTGATCGCTATGCATGTTTTCAGATGTTTATATAGGGTTACCAGCCAATATGTTTTCCAATTTGTGGTATATGATTATGATACTGGCTAGTCTTACTTGCTTTAGTTTTTCCATGCTGAAAGTATGAAGTGAATTTGGATGCAACTGTTAATATACATGGGGCAATGGGGCAAAGTAAACAATGTCTAGCATGCTTCTCGATGACTAAGCAAGGCATATGTGTGCATAATAAGCTTAGATCTGCCACCGACTTAAGATATGCCCTTCCCTTTGAAGGAAGCAAAGACAAAAAAGCACAAGTTAACAGAAATCAAAGGATTAGCTGTCCATGATTTTTAGAAAACATTTTATGCCAAAATTAGTCATGGCTGGAGTCACCGACAGCCACAACTCAAATAAAAGACATCAAACTTGATTTTTATAGGGTTTACAACGACAGAAACAATGCAGTACATAAATAATAATGTGTACAAACCGCTTTACACTCCCTGGTGCTCTTGTTTTCACAGCCATTATGTTATTGAGTAATGCCTTTTATGTAACCCCAGACTTGGCCTTGACATGTATTGTTGAATTAAAAGAGATTATTACATTTTGTAGTCTGGTATTGTCAGGAACTGTTGCTGTGCTTATTTTCGATGCCCCTTTTGATATAACAATACTGTTGCATATATATGAGTAGAACCAAATCATAAAAGCGTTCAAAGCTCACAGTCATCACATCAAATCCTAACTGAGAATCTGGAACTTTATCTGTTTTGATGTCTGTTTGGTTGTGCCTAAGGATTTGTTTGGCTTTTATATCAATAATTTGCTAATCTGCTAATCTGGTGTGGCATTTTCAAACGCTTTGTGAGTTAAATTATTTTTCTATACCCTCATAAAAACACCTGTAACAACCTGTACATTGAAGCCATATCCTTCAGAGTGGAACGTAAAGGATGAAATCTGAACATCATTGCAGTGGCGGCTGTTTATTGATGTCTGAGTAGTCAGACATGTAATGCACTGAAAAGTCCCTGCAGAAACCAAAGCACAGTGATCATTGCTCCTTCTCTGAATACAAAATAAGCAATACGACCTAATTTGTACAACAAAAAGTAAAGTGTACAAAATGTACAAATCTCCTTTCACATTTAAAAAAATTATGTTGAAGCTTCAGCTGATACAGAGATTGTACACAGCAAAGTCATTTTGTGTGACCTCTCAGCTTGTGAGGCTTGGATAACTGCCAGGATAGAGAGTGCATTTCTTTTCCTAAATGTGTACCATAAACAAGAAAAGGTCTGTTGATGTGAAATGATCTAACTTACAATGAACTTTCTTCAATGCACACTTTTTAAACAGTAGCAGCACCATGATACGCAGCCATAATACTCATTTACCTCATATACAATCTGTGTTTACTCCAACAAAAAGGCAAAAGGAGGATTTATGGGAATGACTTGCTCACACAATCGTGCATCAGCAGAAACAGCTCATATATTAGCTGCTGTTTATGTCTACTTAGTGCCCATTTAAAAAGTAGACTCGTCTCTTATGGTCTTCCTACGTATAAATAATGCATGATGTTGAGTGTGCATGTGGGCAAATGCACTAAAGTGCCCTGAAACCTCATACAGGACCAAGCACCTGCTAGTGAATTTTATCAGTACAGGCTTTGATTACTATGACAATATTGGCTTAAAATATTATCAATTTTCATGGCGCATTCCCAGCTCTCTTACCATTCAGCAAAGCCAAAACCATTTGAGGCCAAAATGTTTGTGATTAACTGGAACTTGGCCAAAGGGAAAATCTAGCTCTGGTTATTTCCACATCCACTGAAATCTCATTATATTTTGGATGCAAACATATCCAAGTGAAAGAACTTGTGTGTGCTATCAATGTAAGTCAGAACTGATGTCTCGGTTCTGCCAGTTCTAATTGTGTTACTGCCACTAATAAGCACTGGATCCTCCCAGGTGGCCCCAGAGGCAGGAAAACAAGCTCTAATGCCTGTAATCTTGGTCATGTGTGATCCACTCACATACAGGATTGTATGTGACAGAGTGACTGTTTGTTGCACTGAGAGATTCCAGGAACAGCAGCAAATTGAATGTGTACTATGTTTCTGCATTAAATTTCAGCATAACTTTTGTAAATGGAAATGAGACAAATGAGGCATTCCACATGAATTGATGAGTTCCTCGTAGATGTGAGACAGTACATAAAGCCAATGTGAGACAGTACATTCTTTTTTTCCTAGTGAATTACAACCACATAGCATGTAAATAGATAAGACTGTAGGGTCCATCAACAAATGTGATAATCTGCCTATTACTGGGCTGTTTGCTTAAATCACAGTTCAAATCTAAAAAAATTCCTGAACTATCCAAAAACTGTTGAAATAGAGAGAATTAGTCTGTCCTGAGCACTGACCGTAGAGAATAATTTTTGTGAAAGATGTGCCTCTATAACTGCAACAGAAGTATCCTGGGTCTAAATAGGACTTTCTGCAAACAGGATCAGTGGGAGCCAAACCAAATACATCCACAGATGTGCATGCTGGTGCTCATATACACCAACACAGGCATACACATGCTATATCTGTAGTTTTTTTGGAAAGATTTTCTTATGCGTGTCCTTTTAAGACTTACTCAAGTATACGGAAGCACATGTGTGATTCACAAGCCTTTTAAAAGCATTAGTATCGATGTTGGTAGTGATACTAGCTTTGGTGTTCCTTGGTGTTACTTATATAGAAAATGATTGGTATCGTCTTGTATCATAAACAGATAATCTTTACTACATGGCCTCACTTTACTTAAACACATGTAAGATACACAGGCAGAATAAACCTAATCACTTTGGTGAATAGGTCATGGTTTTATCATCTTTTAAACAGCACCCGTAAAACAAATATTTAATTAGGGAGGAACTAAATACCTTATACAATGATCATTCATTTCTCAAACCACATGAAAAACATATTTTTAGAGGTAGACACACGTTGCAGAGGTAGTCTTGCAAATGAAAAGCTAATTTTAATTGAAAAACATTTGCCATATTTTTGTAGATATTTTGAACACAATGTGTTTTGACTTTGCACTTACAAATATGAACATAAAAGTAAAGAAAGCATGCATTCATAAGCATACACATAGCTTTCAGACACTGTATAATAAAGAATACATTTTGATTTAAAAATATGTAACATACACACACACATATATATGCACATATATATGTATTTACACACACAAACACAAATATATATATATATATATATATATATATACAGTATATATGTGTGTGTGTGTGTGTGTGTATATGTATCTATAAATATATGTATATAAGACAATAAATCAAAATTTGTTATTCATTTTAATTCCGTAAAAAAGTTACCAAATACAAGCACAGAAAGGCATGTTTGTTTGAGACAAAATAGAACAATCTGGCATTAATTCATCTCATCATGTTTGGAGAAAAAAGTTCTGCACATATGATACCAAGAACACCATACCCACAGTGAAGTGTGAAATATTGTTACCAAAGTAAAAGCACAAAGGTTGTTGAAAATGAGTATTCAATCATTACCATAAATGAATAGTTTCCTTAAACAAACAACAATACCTGCATTCCTTAGAGAGTAGAGGAACATTCACACCTCCCTAAGCAAAATCTTCTTCAAAGTTCCTTTAATCTCTTCATATTCATACTTGCATTCAATCATTCATCCATTGAAATATGCACAGTAATGTGGACAAAACTATAAGCAACAATTTGGACATGTATATGAAGAACTGTTTTTTATTTTTACTTATGGGTAGAGGTGTTGCTTATGTTGCTTTACAAATGTGTGAAAGGGGCAGGGCACTGCAGCTCCTCCTGTACTAAAATACAGGCAACTTCAGACAAAGACTGTGTAGTGGATTGGGTGAGGCACAGCCTCAGAAGAGATATACAGATATATTAGTTCCAATTAAACAATAACTCAGGTGAGTGAAATCTTTCTTACAATGGTCTGTTGATTAGAGTATGTTGTTTTCATTACATGGTGAGACTGTGTTTCTCAAAATCAAATTAGCTAAAAGTGATATTGCGTTTTGTCTGTTTCCTTTTCTGTTTGTTGAGGGAGTAGAACCGCACATGTACACATTTTAGACCAGAAATACAAGTTCATACACATAATGAATTGTGTGAAAGTTTTAGACCTTTGGGAAAAAATAAAAGACTATAGGGTTGGGCTTGGCCACAGCTGGAGCTGTGCTGCTAACATAATAAACATTTTTGTGCACAGAAAGATTTCTTGGCACTAAGTACCATTACTTATTAAATACATTAACAAAGAAAAGCAAGTTGCAGACATCAAACATGTCTTGGCTGATTGACAGTATCTGGAGTAAGAGGAAAAATGTGGAGATTAGATTTTTTTGCTCAACCATTAAAAATAAGCTCATGGTGACACCGAAGAATTTCTTGCAATGTCTAAGGTGCACCGAGAAGAAACATGCACATAACCATGCACAGACACATGCAGACACATGCATATAGCTTCACCAAGCTGTGTGCCCCAACTTTATTCATAAATCTTCTGTACAGGCTCTCAGATTCCTGTCATGGATGACTGTCTTACCAGGATGTTTGCCTTGGAGTGCAGTGCTAAGTCAGTCTTCACAAAGTAATCAAATACTAAGCAAATATCACTCTGCAGAAGAAATCAGTCATGTTCATATGACTGAACCAATAAACAAGAACATTTCTGATTTTTAAACAAATTAAGTTGCAAGACTTATTCTGCATCAGCTGGAAAATTTGCGATGAGCGTCAGTTCAGAAAAATACGTTGTATGTTTCAGCCACACCCATTGCTATCAGGTGTAGAAAATCAAGCACACAGCCATGCAATCTTCATAGACAAACACTGGCAGAAGAATGAGTCACACTGAAACACTCAACCACTTTACACATGGCTCTTAGTCATGTCAATTTGTGAAATTTCTGCCCTACAAGATCTGCCTTTGTCAACTCTAAGTGCTATTGTTGTGAAATGGAAGCACCTAGGACCATCACAGCTCAGCCACAAAGCGGGAGAACATACAAACACCTGTTGCATCACTTACTATAGAGTTCCATACTGCCTCTGGGTGCATCGGGAACTTAATAAAATGGTTTCCATGGCTAAGCAGCTACACAGAAGCCTAAAAATCACTGTGCACAATGCAAAATGTGCAAAATGTGGGCTGGTGCGTGGTGTAAAGCACACTGCCACTGGACTCAGGAACAGTGCAAAAGTGTAGCGATGAATCACTTCCCTATGTGGCTGTCTGATGGGCAAATTTGGGTTTGGCTGATGCCAGGAAACCACTGCTTACAGGAATGCATAGTGCCAATTCTAACATTTGTGGAGGAAATATAATGGTCTGGGGCTCTTTTGTAGACCTTAAGCTTGACCCTTCAGATCCAGTGAGGGATAAAGTTAATGCTACAGCATACAAAAACAACTATGCTTTTGCAGCAATAGTTTCTCATTCAAAGTAATTGCCTGACCTAACAGGTGCTTTTTTTTTTTTTTACTTTTGAGTCTTTAAAAAACAGTAGAGGCTGTTGTGGGAGGACAACAGCATATAATGCCTGTACTTTTAGAAGGGGTTGTCCTACACACTCATATGGGTGTGATGGTCAGGTGGTCACATATGTTTGTGTGGACATATCATGTACATATAATGATATTAGATTACACACAACTTGGGTTTGCCATCATCACTGCTGCATTGGATTGAAAGATGGAATTGTAGGAGTGGAACTTGCACACTGCTTTACAAATGCAGTCATGGATTATAGTGAAAAATAATAAACCTTTTGGGCACCTCAGGCAATACAACACGGCTCTATGAAAGATTTCAAGGAAGTGAAGGTTGACAGACATTAGCAAGAAGAGCCTCATGAGCTTTTCGAAACAATCTCATAATGCAAAGAGCATTACATTGAGAGCCATGCTGGAGATCCTTTAATGTACAACCACTATACCTTACCTACTATCCGTGATGAGTCAGAAGGCTGATGGTACCACTTTTCAAATGCATTACTGAGTGTAAACACATAACTGAAGGCCAAGCAAGTACCACAGATGGCGGGATAAAGTGTGCTTGATGTATTTTGTGGATGTAATTATGTTAAATATGCAGCCTTATATTTATTTATTATTATATGACATTCTAAAGCAGAACAATATGTCTGAACAGTGAAGTTTTGTTAATATGTACATCATACCTACATGCATTTCTTCCTCAGTCAGCTGCCACTGTGATAGCCCAGTCGCTAGCTTTTACAGAACAAGCTGAAACGTGGAAATTAACTGAAAGCAATCAGTCACACCGTGACCTGCCCAAAGGTTCTTACAGGTGTATGCATGCCTGTCTAGATGTAATGATCAGTAGATTGGAGTCTATGATTGGCACATATATACATCTGGCACATACATAAAAAATGTAATATGGTTGAAGGAAACATAAAATGCACCTTTCATTATTCACTATGTCATGGTTTGTCATTATTTTAGGAAAGGATTAATATCAAAGATACAGATAAAAACATCCTCGACTTCTCTGACATTGCAAAATCAAGTCTCAATTTTCCTCCTTAATCTGCAAGCTGGCCCCTGCTAGTTCTGTAAACCTATCCTTCAGATCAATAAAGCGCTTCACTTTACAGACAGAATCAGAAAGTGGTAGACGGTCTATACCCTCTGGGAATATTTGCCAGGAAAGAGTTTCCATATTTCAATAATCTTGGCCTATAGCCTGGTGTGCCAGCACTTTTGCCTGAACTCCAACTTACATACATGAAAACACAAAGATGTGAAGTATTACTGAAGAGCAAATTAATTACATCATTAAAATGTACATACATAATGATATAACTTTAATATTTACAAAGGATTATGTTCAATAATAAAGTAAACATTTGCTGCATTTTTAATCTGAAACAGGAGCTGGGCGAAGGCTGAGGGGACCAGAGCATGATACAGAAGACGATTCCGTGAGTTTCATTCAAATGCACAACTTTAGCAAAATGCTTGAAATTGTAATATATGCAATCAACAAAAAGGTACACAGAAAAGCCTTTTTACACCATATATCATCATACGTAGGGAAAATGACAAACATGTTTTATTTTGCTTTTTTATTTGTTAAGTATTATAATCTGTTACTGTTAGGTATGTGGGGAACCTGAGATTTTAGAGGGGGAAAGACCTCGCCCTCAAGGCTCTTCCCCTGTAGAGGAATTCCCAGGTGAAAAACAGGTAACTAAGATGACTGCTGCAACTGGAAGAGCTGTGGTTACCCAAATACACAGGCATATAAAATATTTGTTTGTTGTATGAATATTTATGAATTTATTGTTTTCTCAGGCAGAAGACGACTTTAATAGCTCACCACTCAAGAGTGGCAACAAAAAAAGCAGGAAAGTCGGTTTTGGTTCCCTGTTTGACAAGCGCTCCTCTGCCAAGATGAGTGAAACAGAGGTGAGGCTTAATAATAAACAGATCATACTTAAAACCACTGATCAGTAAAGTGAATAACATATTGATTATCTTGTTGCAATGGCAGCTGTCATGGGGTAGGATATATTAAACAGCAAGTAAACAGGCAGTTCTTGAAGTTGAAATAATTGGTAAATCAGCAACAGGTTCGTGGGCGCCCAAGACTCATTGATGCGTGTGGGCAGAAAGAGCTTGCCTGTCTGATTTGACCCCACAGAAGAGCGACTTTATTCATCCATCCAGCCACGATCCGCTGCTTATCTGGGTCTGGGTCGCAGGGTAACAACCTCAGCAGAGATGCCTAGACCTCCCTCTCCCCAGCCACCTCCACAAGGTCTTCCAGGGGAACACTGAGGTGTTCCCAGGCCAGCCAAGAAATATAATCTCTCCAGCATGTCCTGGGTTTGTCCTGGGGCTTTCTCCCAGTGGGGCATGCCCAGAAAACCTCCCCCTGGAGGCGTCCAGGGGGCATCCTCACAAGGTACCCAAACCACCTCACCTGGCTCCTTTCTACGTGGCAGAGCAGCTGCTCTACTCTGAGTCCCTCCCGAATGTCCGTACTTCTCATCTTATCTCTAAGGGGGAGCCTGGCCACCCTGCAGAGAAAACTGCGAGCTCATTCTTTCAGTCACTACCCAGAGCTTATGACCATAGGTGAGGATGGGGACGTAGATGGACCAGTAAATTGAGAACTTTGCCTTTTGGCTTAGCTCTCTACCACAACAGACTGGTTAAGGGTCCAAAGAACTGCAAACGCCTCCCCAATCCAGGGCAGAAACATCCCCTTTACCTAAAGTGGCAATCCACCCGTTTCTGGCCTCTTACCGTTTCGGAATTATAGGTACTAATCCTCATCGCAGTCACTTCACACTCGGCTGCAAACCATCCCAGTGCATGCTGGAGGGTGCCGATGAAGGCAGGAGGACCACATCATCCGCAAAAAGCAGTGACGCAATCCTGAGGACTCCCAACCGGACACCTGGCTGTGCCTAGATATCCTGTCCATAAGCATTATTAACAGGACTGGTGAAAAAGGGCCCTGGTGGAGTCCCACATGCACTGGGAACATGTCTGACTTACTTTCGGCAATGCAAACCAGACTCCTGCTCTGTTCATACAGGGACATAATGGCCCTCTATAGAGGGCCCCGAATCCCATACTCCTGAAGCACCCCCCACAGAGCACCACGAAGGACATGGTCATAGGCCTGGACAAACTAGTCTGACCCACCTTGTAACTTACAAGACTTAAAGCATCTGCTGCTAATGTCTTGGTGCTAGATATGACAGTACACCTTTACAGGTCTTGTGGAGGGAATCTACACACTACAAAAAATATCTACAATTTTACTGTTGTGGCTAATTGTATGTGTGTCATATATGTATTTATATAAAGTTAAAAATTTATATGTGATTTATAAGTGCTGTATGCATTCTTTTGTTCGTGTATTTATGTGACTTTGAAATTAATGTGGCAAACAGTTCATACATGAGACTGAGAGAATGTCATCTATTGTTTCAGGACATGCAAAGTGGTGGAGCTGGAGTAATTGTAAAAAAAGTAAAAGACACATGTGCTGAAGGGCTAGTAGTGACTGGTGGAGGGAAAGAAGGGATCTTCATTAAAGAAGTGAAACCAGATTCACCAGCTTCAAGACACATGACTATGAAAGAGGGTATGCAAAGCATTATAATAATATAAATCATTATATTGTTAGTGGTGATTTATAAAATAGAAAAAATAAACAGGTTATTGTTGAGAGCACAGAGGACGTAAAAAGGATAAAAAAAAAAACTCATTCCAATCTTTTTGTCTCTTAAATGCCCGGAACTGGCATTTTCATAGCTTACAACAATTCAATTTTCCTTGTTTTCCATGTAGTTTCTGAATATGGCACCTTAGTAATACGCCTGAAATATAGGAAAGGAAGTTCTTTAATCTGGACATAAAGGATCGTAATTAACTACCAATTAATTTAGCATACACATCTTTGAGTTTTCATTTTTATTCGTATCTTTCCAGGTGATCAGATACTCAGTGCTACGGTATACTTTGACAATGTGTCATACGAAGATGCACTCCAAATCCTTGAGCATGCTCAGCCATACAAAATGGAGTTATGTGTGAGACGCAAAGTGGAATCAACTTTGCCAGAGGATGATGACATTATACAACCAGAGGTCACCACTGAAACAATACTGATATTACTTACTTTTCTTACTTACATTTCTTAATGTTTTCATGTTAACCACTTTTTTCTTTGACGTTCTTTAGGGCAATGAGAGGGATACACCACAGATGAGGAGTCCAAGAAAGAAAAAACAGCGAGACCGCATCTCATGGCCAAAGTTCCCCTCTTTTGGAAAAGGACACAGAGCACAATTCAAGAGATCCCACAGCACCTCAGAGGCAGAGGAGCACAAAAAATTAGAAATGAGCCCTCCAACAAGTGACACAGAATCCCCATTTAAGTCACCACTGAAATCTCCAGATGGTAAAGACAAGAAAAAGAAACAGAAAGCCAAACTGAAGAAGATGAAAGGACATAGCAACAAATCCATTGAGGAATCTCAGAGAAATGAGAAAGAGCTGACATCAGAGAACTTGATAGTTTTGGAGGATCAACAATTTGAGGATGCATTACAAGAAAACTTCCCTGAGACACTTGTGACAAAATTAGTCACACATGAAGCTGAATTTGAGGACCATGCGTTACAGAGTCTGTCAGAAAAGGAATTACAGCACAAGGTTCATCTCATTAGCCTGAGCAATACATTAAAAACTACAGATATTTCAGATGCTCTTGCAGATGGTTCTGCTGGTGAAACAAGGACCTCAGAGGAAGGAAAGATAGAGAGATCAGAAATGAAAGTGAGCATTCATCAGAAAGAAAAGTCTGACATAGGGAAAGAAAGCCAATCAAAAACTGTCTTTGGAATGAGCAGAACTTCAGATTCGTCTGCATACGACAGTGTTGTGGTAAGTCCTGTCCTAATATCACAAGCAGAGCTAGAAAAACCTCAGCTTGACACTGAAATAAACACAGAGGTAATCAGCAAGGACAGTTCAGAGAAGAACCTGGTATCTGGAAATATGGAAAAGAGCACGCAAAAACTAGATGTTTCTGTGGATTTGTCAGATGTAACAATACTGAAACAATCACCGAAGATCAGCGGTGAAAAGCAATGGAAGGAAAGAACTGTACTTGAAAATGAGAGTTATGGGATTCGAACTAGAGGTCCACTTGGAGACATTGCCACATCAAAAACCCACTTTGCTAGTACAGTAAATGGGCTTCAGTTTACGCCACCAGATTCTTCTGAGATGACAAACGAGAGCAGTATGCCTGAAACCATCACAATTATATCCCAACCAAAACCTAATGATCTTGGTACAGTTTGCACTGTTGATGCAATGGACTCACATTGGGAAATAAAAACATCTAAGCAATCAGAGACAAATGTTGATAACATTCTAGCAGGTCTAGACAAAAAATCCAAATCAAAGTTTAAATTGCCAAATGTGGATTGCTCTGGACTTCATGAACCAATCAAAATGACAAAAGTGGGACTAATTAAGACACACCTTCCAAAGCGAGAAGACATTGAGATACCAGGGATGGAAGATAAAGAGGCAAAGCTTCAGACTGCTGGAGTTAAGATACCAAAAATCAAGAAGATTACAAATATTACTAAGGATAGAGATATTCAGGCTCAGCGAACAGATAAGGAGTTCAATGTTGAGGATGTTAAAGAGGCTGTTTCCAAGTTCCCAGCTTTGAAATTGCCTGAAGGGGACATTACAGGTGTGCTTGTGCAGAGGGAAATTACAATTATGGAAATGAAAGCAGATAAGACCAACACGACCCCTAGGGGATCTCCTCGTAAAATATCAGAGACAAGTGCTGATGGTAGCATTAAAATTATTGAAAGCAAAATAGGTAAAGAAGAGTCATCACCTTCTAATATTGCAGCTAAGAACACCGTGATCAAGATACCAAAAGTTGAACTACCTTATGCCGATGAGGAAACAATAGCCATGACCACAATAGACTACACAAAACCAAAAGGTGAAATCCAGCAGGCTGATGAGGTACTAATTACTGATAGCAGGGAAATTGGAGATGTTAAATTTAAACTTCCAAAGCGTGAAGACATTGAAATTCCAGGGATGGAGGCCATTGAGGAATCAATTGTTCAGAACACAGATATGAAAGTGCTTAAAGACAAAACTAAGAAATATGACAAGCTGAAAGGACGGGAAAAGAAATCAAAAAAGCCCCAAATAAGCATGCCAAGTTCTGGGATCACAAAACCTGACATTCGATTACCAGACATTGGAATTGAATTGCCAAAGAAAGATGTGGTTTCAAGGGATTCTAGGGAAATAGAAGAGACAAAATTGGAAGTTGATGCTGACATTAAGCTGAAAGATGCTTCAGTAGGAGGTCAAAAGCCAACTGAGAACACTGGAGTAACTGTTGATAATGAAACTGAAACCTTTAACATAAGTTTCCCTAAAGCAGTTGCTTCGCCATCAAAACAGTGTGCAGCAGACATTTCTCTTGTGGATATTAAGACTGAAGATAATAAAACTGAAGGGCAAGGGAGGAAGTTCAAACTGCCAAAATTTGAAATCAGTTTCCCAGAGGTACCAAAAATTAGTGCAAGTGCCGCCAAGAAAGAAGTTGATAATACTAAGACAGAGAAAAAGGGAGAAGTGTCACCAATGCATCTACCTAAAATGTCTATACAAACTGAAACTAAAAGTCTTGAATTCAAACTTCCAGGAATTAAAGGGTTTAAAATCGATGGAACTGAACCCAAGGTAGAGGCTGAGATAGTTCTACCAGAGGAAAAGAAAGAAGTAGAACAAGAAACTGAGTTGAAAATAGGAGCAAGTTTTGCATTACCTGAGGATGTGTTATCTAAATCAGAAAGAAAGGACACAGAACCTGATATTCCATTTATTGATCTTCCATTACCAGTTTCAAAGAGTGACAGTGGACAAAAAGAAGAAAAGTTTGTATCTCCAACAAAGTTTAAACTTCCCTCAATCAATCTCCCAAAATTTAGAGGTAAAAGTTCAAAAGCCATAGAATCTATAAATGTAGATACTGGAGAATCAACAGGAGTAGACATCTCAGTTATGGACTTACAAGTTAAAGAAGGTAAAATAAACTTTCCAGACACAGAATTACAAGTATCAGCCGAGCCACCATCAAAACACAAAAAACACCAATCCAACATTGAGTTAAAAGAGACAGCTGAACCACTATCAGCTAAGATAAAGGGGCCTGACATAGACAAAAACAATGTGGATCTCAGTGTGGATATGACGTTTCAGGACATTGAAAATGAAAGACAAGCGAGTAAATTCAAACTGCCAAAATTTGGAATCAAACTTCCTGAAATAAAAGCACCACAAATAGATTTAAGTGCAGCAAAGACAGAACTCGAGATTTCACTACCAGATCGAAAGGTACAAGTGCAAGCTCCTGATCTTGAAGTGCCAGAAGGATTAACCAGTGTGAAAGAAGACCTGCCAGAAATAGATTCTAAAGGTCTTGATGTAAAAACAAAGCGGTCAAGCTTTTCATTTCCCAAATTTGGATTTTCTAAATCTGATATGAAGGGCCCAGGAGCTGATGTAAGTGCTTCAGATGTTAATGTGTCACCAGAAGGACGTGTAGAGCTAGAAGCACCAAATGCAGATATTACAGCATCAGTGGATGAGATGGGAAAAAAAGATGAGACAAAGTCTGGATCTCCAACAAAGTTTAAACTTCCCTCAATCACACTCCCAAAATTTGGAGTTAAAGCTCCAAAGGGAAAAGTAGATGTCTCTGCAGTGGAGGTACAAGCTAAAGGAAAGGAAGTAAGTCTATCAGATGCTGAGATAAAATTGTCCACTGAGCCAGTGTCAGTTGATATAAAGGGGCCTGAGGTAGAAAAAGAGGACAAATCACTTAGAATGGACATTAAGGCCCAAGATATTCAAACTGAAGGGCAAAGCAGTAAACTGAAATTTCCAAAATTTGGAATCAGCCTTCCTGATGTGAAAGGACCAAAAATAGATTTAAGTACACCCAAGACAGAGATTGACGTTTCTGTACCAGAGGGAAAGATGGAAGTCCACCAACCTGATATCGCTGTGCCAGGAGCAATCGAGGTGAAAGCAGATGTATTGGAAATAGATTCTAAAGATCTTGATGTGAAAACAAAGCAATCAAGCGTCGCCTTTCCCAACTTTGGATTTTCTAAATCTGAAATGATGGATCCAGGAGCAGATGTAAATGTTCCTAATGTTGATGTGTCGTTACCAGAAAGAAATATAAAGCTAGAAGCACCAAATGCAGACATTACAGTATCAATGGATGAGACTGAGCAAAAAGATGAAACAAAATTTGGATCTCCTACAAGGTTTAAACTTCCCTCATTCACACTCCCAAAATTTGGAGTTAAAGCTCCAAAGGGGGAAACAGATGTCTCTGGTGTGGCGGTACAAGCAAAAGGAAAGGAAGTAAGTTTACCAGATGCAGAGTTAAAACTGTCAGCTGAACCACTGTCAGTTGATATCAAGGGGCCTGAGGAAGAAAAAGACGACAAATCTCTTGGAGTGGACATTAAAACCCAGGATGCACAAATTGATGAACAACGGAGTAAGATGAATATCCCAAAATTTGGAATCAGCCTTCCTGAGCTAAAAAGGCCAAAAATAGATTCAACTGCATCCAAGACAGTGATTGACGTTTCTCTACCAGAAGTAGTGATGGAAGTGCATCCACCTGATGTTGAGGTGCCAAAAGAAGAAATAAAACTGAAAGCAGACATACCAGAAATAGATTCTAAAAGTTGTGATGTGAAAACAAAACAACCAAGCTTTTCATTTCCCAAATTTGGATTTTCCAAATCTGAAATGAAGGCTCCAGAAGCTGATGTAAGTGTTCCAGATGTTGATGTGTCGTTACCGGAAGGAAGTGTGGAGCTAGAAGCACCAAATGCAGGCATTACACTGTCAGTGGATGAGATGGGACAAAAAGATGAAACAAAGTTTGGATCACCAACAAAGTTTAAACTTCCATCAATCACACTCCCAACATTTGGAGTTAAAGCTCCAAAGGGGGCAGTAGATGTCTCTGCTGTGGAGGTACAAGCTAAAGGGAGGGAAGTAAGTCTACCAGATGCAGAGCTGAAATTGTCAGCTGAGCCAAAATCATTTGATAAAAAGGGACCTGACTTAGAAAAAGAGGCAGAATCTCTTAGGGTGGATATGAGAGACCAAGATATTCTAACTGAAGGGCACAGGAGTAAATTCAAACTCCCAAGATTTGGTATCAGCCTTCCAGAGGTAAAAGGTCCAGTAATAGATTCCAGTGCAGTCAAGACAGAGATTGATGTTTCACTACCAGAGGGAAAGATGGAAGTGCATCCACCTGATGCTGGAGTGTTTGGCGCAATCGAAACAAAAGCAGATATACCAGAAACAGATTCTAAAGATCTTCATGTGAAAACAAAGCGACCAAGCCTCTCATTTCCCAAATTTGGATTTTCTAAATCTGAAATAAAGGCTCCAGAGGTTGATATGAGCGTTCCAGATGCTGATGTGTCAGTACCAAAAGGAAATGCAGAGCTTGAAGCTCCAAGTGCAGACATTACAGGATCAATGGATGAGACTGGAAAAACAGATGAAACGAAGTTTGGATCAACAACCAAGTTTAAACTTCCATCAATCACTCTCCCAAAATTTGGAGTTAAAGATCCAAAGGGGGCAGCAGACATCTCTCGCATGGAGACACAAGCTAAAGGAAAGGAAGTAAGTCTACCAGAGGCAGGGTTAAAATTGTCAGCTGACCCACTGTCAGTTGATATAAAGGGGCCTAAGGCAGAAATAGAGGACAAATCCCTTAAGGTGGACATTACAGCTCAAGATATACAAACTGCAGAGCAAGGGAGTAAGATGAAAATCCCCAAATTTGGGATCAACCTTCCTGAGGTAAAGGGACCAAAAATAGATTTAGCTGCATCCAAGACAGAGACTGACATTTCTCTCCCAGAAGCAGTGATGGAAGTGCATCCACCTGATGTTGAGGTGCCGAAAGGAGCAATAAAACTGGAAGCAGACGCACCAGAAACAGATTCTAAAAGTTGTGATGTGAAAACAAAACAACCAAGCTTTTCATTTCCAAAATTTGGATTTTCCAAACCTGAAATGAAGGCTCCAGAAGCTGATGTCTCTGTTCCAGATGTTGATGTGTCATTACCAGATAGAAGTATAGAGCTAGAAGCACCAAATGCAGACATTACAATATCAATGGATGAGATGGGACAAAAAGATGAAACAAAGTTTGGATCTCCAACAAAATTTAAACTTCCATCAATCACACTCCCAAAATTTGGACTTAAAGCTCCAAAGGGGGCAGTAGATGTCTCTGGTGTGGAGGGACAAGCTACAGGAAAGGACGTAAGTCTACCAGATGCTGAGATAAAATTGTCTGCTGAGCCACTGTCAATTGATATAAAGGGGACTGGTGTAAAAAAAGAGGCAGAATCTCTTAGGGTGGACATGAAAGCCCAAGATTTCCAAACTGAAGAGCACAGGAGTAAATTCAAATTCCCAAAATTTGGAATCAGCCTTCCTGATGTGAAAGGACCAAAAATAGATTCTAGCACAGCTAAGACAGAGATTGACGTTTCTGTACCAGAGGGAAAGATGGAAGTGCATCCATCTGATGCTGGAGTGCCTGGAGCAATCGAGGTGAAAGCAGATATAACAGAAATAGATTCCAAAAATGTTCATGTGAAAACAAAGCGACCAATCCTCTCCTTTCCCAAATTTGGATTTTCTAAATCAGAAATTAAGGCTCCAGAAACTGATGTAAGTGCTCCAGATACTGATGTGTCAATTCCAGAAGGAAATGTAGAGCTAGACGCTCCAAATGTAGAAATTACAGTATCAATGGATGGGACAGGAAAAACAGATGAAACAAAGTTTGGATCTCCAACAAAGTTTAAACTACCCTCAATCACACTTCCAAAATTTGGAGTGAAAGCTCCAAAGGGGGCAGCAGACGTCTCTGGTGTGGAGATACAAGCTAAAGGAAAGGAAGTAAGTTTACCAGATGCAGAGTTAAAATTGGCAGCTGAACCACTGTCAGTTGATATAAAGGGGCCTGAGGAAGGAAAAGAGGACAAATCTTTTAGGATGGACATTAAGACCCAAGATATACAAACTGAAGAGCAAGCCAGTAAGCTGAAAATCCCAAAATTTGGAATCAGCCTTCCTGAGGTTAAGGGACCAAAAATAGATTTAGCTGCATCCAAGACAGAGATTGATGTTTCTCTACCAGTGATGGAAGTGCATCCACCTGATGCTGAGGTGTCAGATGGAGCAATAAAACTGAAAGCAGACATACCAGAAATAGATTCTAAAAGTTTTGATGTGAAAACAAAACAACCAAGCTTTTCATTTCCCAAATTTGGATTTTCCAAATCTGAAATGAAGGCTCCAGAAGCTGGTGTAAGTGTTCCAGATGTTGATGTGTCGTTACCAGAAGGAAGTGTAGAGCTAGAAGCGCCAAATGCAGACATTACACTGTCAGTGGATGAGACCAGAAAAACAGATGAAACAAAGTTTGGATCTCCAACGAAGTTTAAATTACCATCAATCACACTCCCAAAATTTGGAGTTAAAGCTCCAAAGGGGACAGTAGATGTCTCTGCTGTGGAGATACAGGCTAAAGGGAAGGAAGTAATTCTACCAGATGCTGAGATAAACTTGTCCACTGAGCCAGTACCGGTTGACATAAAGGAGACTGGCTTAAAAAAAGAGGCGGAATCGCTTAGGGTGGACATGAAAGCCAAAGATTTCCAAACTGAAGAGCAAGGGAGTAAATTCAAATTCCCAAAATTTGGAATCAGCCTTCCTGAGGTGAAAGGACCAAAAATAGATTCTAGCACAGCTAAGACAGAGATTGACATTTCTCTACCAGAGGGGAAGATGGAAGTGCAACTACCTGATGTTGGAGTGCCAGGAGCCATTGAGGTGAAAGCAGATGTCCCGGAAATAGATTCTAAAGATCTTGACATGAAATCAAAGCGACCAGGCTTCTCATTTCCCAAATTTGGATTTTCTAAATCTGAAATGAAGGCTCCAGAAGCTGATGTAAGTGTTCCAGATGTTGATGTGTCACTACCAGAAGGAGGTGTAGAGCTAGAAGCACGAAATGCAGACATTACACTATCAATGGATGGGACCAGAAAAAAACGTGAAGCAAAGCTTGGATCACCTACAAAATTTAAACTTCCTTCAATCACACTCCCAAAATTTGGAGTCAAAGCTCCAAAGGGCTCAGCAGACATCTCTGCTGTGGAGATACAGGCTAAAGGAAAGGAAATTATTCTACCAGATGCTGAGATAAAATTGTCCGCCGAGCCACTGTCAGTTGATATAAAGGGGCCTGAGTTAGGAAAAGAAGACAAATCTCTTAGCATAGATATGAAAGCCCAAGATATTCAAACCAAAGAGAATAGTAGTAAATTCAATCTCCCAAAATTTGGAATTAGCTTTCCCGAGGTGAAAGGATCAAAATTAGATTCTAGCGCAGCCAAGACAGAGATTGATATTTCTCTACCAGAAGGAAACATGAAATTGCATCCACCTGATGTTGGAGTGTCTCAAGCAATCGAGGTGAAAGCAGACGTATTAGAAATAGATTCTAAAGATTTTGATATGAAAACAAAGCGATCTGGCTTCTCATTTTCCAAATTTGGATTTTCTAAATCTGAAATGAAGGCTCCAGAAGCTGATGTATGTGCTCCAGATGTTGACGTGTCATTACCAGAAGGAAGTGTAGAACTACAAGCTCGAAGTGCAGAAATTGCAGTTTCAATGGATGGGACTGAAAAGACAAGTGAAACAAAGTTTGGATCACCAACAAAGATTAAACTTCCCTCAATCACACTCCCAAAATTTGGAGTTAAAGATCCAAAAGGGTCAGTAGATGTCTCTGGTGTGCAGATACAAGCCAAAGAAAAGGAAATTAGTCTACCAGACACAGAGATAAAATTGTCCACTGAGCCATTGTCAGCTGATTTAAAAGGTCCTGAGGTAGAAAAAGGAGACAAATCTCTTAGGGTGGACGTTAAAGCCCAAGATATTCAAACTGAAGAGCACAGGAGTAAAATCAAATTCCCAAAATTTGGAATCAGCCTTCCTGATGTGAAAGGACCAAAAATAGATTCAAGGGCAGCCAAGACAGAGATTGACATTTCTGTGCCAGAGGGAAAGACGGAAGTGCATCCACCTGATGTTGGAGCGCCAGGAGCAATTGAGGTGAAAGCAGATATACCAGAAATAGATTCTAAAGGTCTTGATTTAAAAACAAAGAGACCGAGCTTCTCATTTCCAAAATTTGGATTTTCCAAATCTGAAATTAAGGCTCCAGAAGCTGATATAAGTGCTCCAGATGTTGATGTGTTGTTACCAGAAGGAAGTGCAGAGCTAGAAGCACCAAATGCAGACATTACAGTATCAATGGATGGGACCAGAAAAAAAGATGAAACAAAGTTTGGGTCTCCTACAAAATTTAAACTTCCATCAATCACACTCCCGAAATTTGGAGTTAAAGCTTCAAAGGGGGCAGTAGACGTCTCTGGTGTGGAGGTACAAGCTAAAGGAAAGGAAGTAAGTCTGCCAGATGCAGGGTTAAAATTGTCAGCTGACCCACTTTCAGTTGATATAAAGAAGCCTGAGGTAGAAAAAGAGGACAAATCACTTAAGGTGGACATTACAGCCCAAGAAATACAAACTGATAAGCAAAGGAGTAAGCTGAAATTTCCAAAATTTGGAATCAGCCTTCCTGAGATGAAAGGACCAAAAATAGATGCTAGTACAGCCAAGACAGAAATTGATGTTTCTCTACCAGAGGGAAAGATGGAGGTACATCCACCTGACACTGGAGTGCAAGGAGCAATTGAGGTGAAAGCAGATTTCCCAAAAATAGATTCTAAAGATATTGAGATGACAACAAAACGACCAGGCTTCTCATTTCCCACATTTGGATTTTCTAAATCTGAAATGAAGGTGCCAGAAGCTGATATAAGTGTTCCAGATGTTGATGTGCCATTACCAGAAGGAAGTCAAGAGTTAGAGGCCCCAAATGTAGATGTTACTGTTTCAATGGATGAGACTGGAAAAAAAGATGAAACCAAGTTTGGATCACCAACAAAGTTTAAACTTCCTTCAATCACACTCCCAACATTTGGAGTGAAAGCTCCAAAGGGGGCAGTAGATGTGTCTGGTGTGGAGGCACAAGCTAAAGGGAAGGAAGTAAGTCTACCAGATGCCAAGATAAAATTGGCTGCTGAGCCACTATCAGTTGATATAAAGGGGCCTGAGGTAGAAAAAGAAGATAAGTCTCGTCAAATAGATGTGAAAGCACGAGATATACAAACTGAAGAACAAGGTACCAAGCTGAAATTTCCAAAATTTGGAATCAGCCTTCCTGAGGTAAAAGGACCAAAAATAAATTCAACTGTAGCCAAGACAGATACTGATGTTTCTGTGCCAGAGGGCAAGATGGAAGTGCATCAACCTGACATTGAAGTGACAAAAGGAGCAATAAGACTGAAAGCAGATATACCAGAAATAGATTCTAAAGGGTTGGATGTTACAACAAAACAACCAGACTATTCATTTCCGAAATTTGGATTTTCTAAGTCTGAAATTAAAGTACCAGAAACTGTTGTAAATGAAGGGAATGCAGACATCACATTGTCAATCGATGAGACTGAACAAAAAGATGAAACAAAGTTTGGATCTCCAACAAAGTTTAAACTTCCATCAATCACACTCCCAAAGTTCGAAGTTAAAACTCCAAAGGAGGCAGTAGATGTCTCTGCTTTTGAGGTACAAACTAAAGTAAAGGAATTAAGTCTACCAGATGCAGAGTTGGAAATATCAGCCAAGCCACCTGATTTAAAGGTGCCCTCTATCGAGAGACAGGAAAAGTCTCTCAGCATTGACATGAAACTTCAGGAAATCCAAATTGAAAAAGAAGAGAGTAAGTTCAAATTGCCAAAATTCGGGATCAAAATTCCTGAGGCTAAAGGAACAAAGATGGAGTCAAGTACAGTTAAGACAAAGATTGACATTTCTCTGCCAGAAGCAAAGACGGAAGTGCATCCAAGTGACACTGAAGTGGACGAAAGAATAACCAGAGTAAAAGAAAACCTAACGGAAATAGATTCTAAAGGTCTTGATGTGAAAACAAAACAATTCAGCTTTTCATTTCCCAAATTTGGATTTTCAAAATCGGAAACTAAGAATGTGTCATTGCCAGAAGGAAGTGTAGACTTGGAAGAACCAGATAAAGACACTATAGTGTCAACTGGACAAAAAGATAAAACAAAGTTTGCCTCACCAACAAAGTTCAAACTTCCCTCAGTCTCACTTCCAAAATCTTCCACACTAGAGATTAAGACTCCAAATTTCAGCCTGTCTAAATCCAGTGCACAGTCAGATGAAGTAACTACACAGCCGGTGGACACAGAATCCCAAGAAACAAAACATAAAGAGAATACTGCTGTCACAGGCTCTCCAGTAAAGTTCAAGCTGCCTACTATTAAAATGCCCACATTTGGAAATGCATCTCAAAAGACCTCAGAAACTAGAGCAGAAAAATCAGTAACTGAAAAAGATGTAGCAGATATAAATGTTGAATTAAATGTTGGCACAAAACATTTAAAATCACTTGATGCAGAAGTTGAACTTAAAGGTACAACTCAACAACCTCCAGAAGCAGCTGTTAAGAAGGAAGAAGGAGATAAAGGCTCATCAAGTAGATTCAAACTCCCTACTATCAAAATGTCTAAAATCGGCATTTCCAAAACAAAATCTCAGGACGGAGACAATGACATAAGCATGGGTGCTAATGTTCCAGTAGTCGTTTTGGAATCCAAACATGAAGACACTCAAGGACATGAAAAGTCATCCAAATTTACAGTGCCAACACTGGGTGATGTTCTTAGGGGCTTTGATGTTGAATTTAATATGCCCACATTAGATGAAGAAGCAAAGATAGAAACATCAGCTCCAATGAAAATGGAACGTGAAACCAGTCTTGAATACAATGAAAAGCAAGCCGTGGTTCAGACTGATCAGAAAGCTGACACTGAAGAAACCCAAACAAAAGCTGAAAAGAGTGGCTGGTTCAGTTTTCCCAAGTTTTCCTCTCCAACCAAAACAGCAAAGGTCATTGAAAAAGAATCTTCTCAACCACATGAGAAAACTGAGGAGAGTCCAGTGAATGACAATGAGGAGAAAGAGCCTGAACAGACTTCCATACGAGAAACTGAAGAGGACAGTGTCAGCCCAACATGGTCACTGAGATCATCTGATGCTTTTGCTGATGTAAGTTCTGCACTAACAACTGAACAGATTGGCCTGTCATTGGCATCTCCTACAAAAGTCAAAGTAACATTTTCTGAATCTACTGCAACTGCTGAGATTAGTAACTTACATGGTGATGTTATTACTTCAACAGCCAAAACTGAACTAATATCCATGGAGCCCCACCAGCCTGAAAAAGTGAACATTCCAGGTTCTTCTGATATGTCTTCTTCTTCAGTGGATACTCAGAGGCAAATGTCAGGAGAAATCCACATAGATGTCTCAACTGTACAAACTGTACCAGACACTGCAACAATCAACAACATTGACACAAATGATATTCAAACATTACATTTAGACGGAGTAGCAATAAAATCAGACTCAGTGAGGTCAGTTGAGGATACTAGAGTGCCAGAAAAGGAACATACTATGGTGCAGAGGCATGTTGTAAAAGAAATGTTTTGTGATGACAAGGAGAAAGTATTTGTGACAAGGAAAATCCAGATTTTTGAGGGAGACTCTGCAGAGCCTCTCACAGATGACACTGCCTCCTCAATACGAAAGCTCAGAGATACTGTACGCACTGAGAAAATGAAATTTTTTGAAGATGAAGATTCATGTAACCAAAATACAATAAGAAATGCAACACCTTTAAGGCACATAGATTCCTCTGCAGAGGAGAATGGTGGGAAATGAGCTTATGCCACTTAGCTAACACTTTAGTGTAACGTGATTCATGGCTGTGCTTTAAAAAACAGATCAAATTATAATATTCAGTCTTTTGAATGCGTTTATGTTCTGTGTAATACAAGATGTGTATGCCCATAGCATAAAAAGGGCCAGCTACTACACTTATTTAACAACATGGTTAGATAATCATAACAGAGTTGTAAACAAAAGAAAAAAAATAGTTTAACTTAGTTTAGAACTCAACATCCAAATATGTATTCTTCTTTGTGGAAACTGTTGCAGTGCTGTCATATAAGAAAAACACACTCAGAGTAGTTCATGCAATTGGTGTGACTGTTGATAAGTATTAATACCATAACATTCTGAACTATGATATTATATATACAGGGGGTCCTCAAGTTACAGTACAGATCTGAATTTTGGTGTTAGTCAGAACACACCCTAGTCTAAGTCACTTACCTGTCCTAACACAGTTATAAAATCATAAAAACACAACTAAGCCACAGAAAAAGGAAAACTCCCTCATTCATATGCGCGTTACTGTGTATTCATCCAGCGCGCGACCCAACTTGTTCGCCCACTTTTTTTTTTTTCCACTCACGTAGTCCGTAAATATGACGCTAAAAGTGTAAGCTGAGTGGGAGTGGGAGTGAGCGTCGTAAACTTGAAATGTCATATGTCAAGACTGTTGACCCCCTCTATATATATGTATACATATGTAAATTCTATATAAGCTTCTATAACTTTGCATTCCTGTAAAAAAAAAGAACGAACATGTAAAATGTATAAATATATTTGGCTTAGTTCTTTCTTTTCCTTCCTTATTGCTTACAAATAATGCGAAAATAAATATTTTAAATTGAAATTTGCTCTACAGTTGTATATCAATTTCTACATGGAAACATGTTTTCCCCCCTCATGCTTGTTTTTTTCCTGTGAATTATACTCTAAGGTTTTCCTCTTCAAATTTTTATCTTTGCTAAGAATCCTAAAGCAACTTCACTGAACATTACAGACTGAACAAGACTGCACTTCCACATAAAAATGCGAAGTGTGATTGTATGGTTGCTATAAAACCAGTGTTTGGAGACGCATCGGCTGTGGCGGGGGGCAGGACTTTGGGGGGGGGGCTTGGGGGCAGGCACCAATGAGGCAGCTCCTAGGTCTCAGGACCCCAGAACAATAACACAAGACGTGCTGCTAGGAGCTATGTGCTCGAAGAGAACGGTAAATGGAGTGAAATGTTCAGGTTTTCGATTTAAGATGTGCAAAATAAAATGTTTTAGACCCTAAAACAAGAGTATGAGTTATACATCACTACATCTTCTGTGCTTCGGGGGGGACGCACATGCTCTCTCTGACACACGTTTTTATGGTGACTTGCCTCATACATTCAGTTTTCTTGCGTCATACATTACAAAGGCGACTTTTTTAGTTTTTTTTAAATAATCAGTACTTGGCCCCGATCTACATATCAAAAATCTGAATACACCAACACTGGTTATTAGTGGACATTTTGACACTGGAATCATGCCAATACTGTAGGAGGAGAAGAAATGCCAAATTCCAGCTATCAAAAGAATAATAATAACTCGATTGCACTTTCGTCAAGAATGTGAAATGTGATTGTATGGTTACTATAAAACCAGTATTTGGATATTCAAACCACACCTCCTCTGATATTCTTCATTCTGTGCTCAGCATCTTGCCACTGAACCACAGAGGAAGCGATAACTTGGTGTCTATTACCAAGCCATTGTCAATGACTAGTTGGTGGAACAAACTGCTCTCACCTAAAAACAGTTGGGAAAAGCGCACATAGCCCTTTTCACAAGCTGATTATTTTTCATTAAACTACAACAAACAGTGACACATATCTTATTTTATAACTGACCTTGGCTTTACTGTCTTCAAGTCTGTTTATGAGTCTGCTGTGTCTTGTGGTCTATTGTTATGGCCCTGGCTCAAAAGGTCACATATAAAACATAGTGTTACGTCCCGGGACTGGCTCAAACTAAATTTATTTTAAATGTAGTGTGCACCAAACACGGACAGGAGGAGAACAAGACTTACACAAACACAGTGGTACGCTGTTTACAAGAGTTTATCTATCTACAACACAATACAGGGATATATATACACAACACAAGGACAATAGGGACAATATATATATACTTACCACTAGTGTACCGTTCTGGGCTGGGACTGATGACTACACCAAAGGAAAGAAATAAACAAAAGATCTCTAAGCCTACCTAACCAGAACTAACCCTAGCCAAAAAAAATATAAGGGAGGTGTCTGCCACTGACTTAGTGAATCTAACAAAGGTTTCCTACGTGGTGCGATGTATGTGTACGTAACTGTCCCAACCTAGGTGAAACGAAGAAAGACACGAGTACATACTTTCTATTAATGAGTTTTCTGAACCAAACACACAGAAAGAACTAAACCCCAAACAAATAACGAGAGCCACAAACAGGTCGTTTTGGCTGTGAGGGACGGCGTCTCCTAACCCCTCCTTGTCCGTCGCATGTTTCCGGCTTTTTAAAGTGGGAAGGCGGGACCTAAGACGACCAACATCGAATCCTGGCTCGTATCTGTGATCGGCCAATCAGCCGAATCCCCGTCCGCAGAGCCAACTACGTAGCAGAGAGAGAGAGAGAGAAAAAAAAATTTGTGCCAGGGCACGTAACACTCCCCCCCTTAAAATCCTTACCTGCAATCCAAACTAGCAACTACACAGAACGTGACAGAGCATCTGCAAACACATTATCTGACCCTTTCTTATGTAGAATGGAGACATTATAACTTTGCATGAACAAAGCCCACCGCATCAATCTTTGGTTGTGGTTATACATCTGCGAAAGGAAAGCCAAAGGGTTGTGATCTGTGTAAACAACAATCGGTTGCGAACTAGACCCAACATAGACCTCGAAATGTTGGAGAGCCAGCAACAACGCGAGGGTTTCCTTCTCAATAGTAGAATAATGCAATTGATGTTTGTTGATTTTTTTTTTTTAAATAGTAGACGGGATGTTCAATGCCAATAGAGTCATCCTGCAGTAGCACCGCCCCTGCCCCAACAGAGCTGGCTTCCAGCTTAAATGGTCTAGTGAAATCAGGTGCGCACAATACAGGAGCGTCAGTTAACAATGATTTGATACTGTCACATGTGTATTGACAATTGGTTGACCAAACGAAAGGGTGAGACGGACTCAAGAGTGTAGTAAGTGGTGCAACGACGCTTGACAAATTTCGGCAGAACCCCCGGTAATAACCAGCAAGCCCCAGGAAACGACGAAGCTCGCGACGAGTGCCAGGGACGGGAAAGTTCACGATGGCCTCCACCTTAGCCTGGACTGGACGAACTTGCCCCTGTCCAACTTG
>JBBPCX010000154.1:14977695-15002578 GCA_037974365.1 Hydrocynus forskahlii | reverse complement strand
GCAGGGCCGCAAGGAACTCCTCACTGCAAGACATTACAGACACATCATCCCTGAATTCAAGCCTCACTGTAACGAACCAAATATCGCAACATGACCGAAACACATGATTGATTCCTCAGTGAATGTGAAAGTGCATTGGAGTCCATCAGTAGATGAGAGACTGTTTTTACCTCTCTCTAGGGAAGTGTCTGTACAGTTCAGCACAGATGAGCTTGAGGGAATCCACATCACTGAATTCCAAAATATCTCCCGTCTTCTCCAGAAACGTTTTCTGCTTATCATCACAGAAGCTCTTTAAACACATAGGCAAAAATGACATTGGCTTGAATACTGACTATTTATCAACAGAATGCATATATAGAAATATATCACATAATATGATTAAGTATTACCCTTTCTTGATGCATGACTTGCTGTATGACTCTTATTCCGGTCATGAAATCATTTTCTTAATAATAAAAACATCCCTACAGCTGAAATGTATTTTTTTCTTTCTGCTAATTTCACTTCAATCTAATTGTGAAAGACTGATTGCAAACAGATTCAACATTCAAATCTAAGGGTAAAGAAAATGTAGTTTTGTTTTTACAGTTACATTCTGAATTTATCATTACATAGGAGGATAGGTGGCGCTCACCCTGAGTAATATTTATACCAATATTAACATTTGCAATTCTCACCAGTCGTGTGAAGGTGGAGTGGAAAAGTTCAGCATCGTTCATCATCTTCTTGTAAATATCAACCCATCTCCTTTCCAACTTTCCGCACTTACTCTGCATCAGACACCGCAGGTAAGCGCTGGTAACACTCTCATATGCTGCATTTACAATGTGCTATTAAACAGACAAGACAGAAGAAAAATTCTGTGGGTTCTTCAATTGAATCTCTCTAAAATATGTTTTTCCCTTTTTTTTAATCAACCGATGCTGTCAGGCTAAAAAAAATTCTAAACCTTTACAGTAAACACACCTGTTTTGTCTTCTCTCCCTGTTGCATTTGGGGTAGTCGTGCAAGCATTTTTCGAAGCTGGTCCATCAAGTTGTGTATGTGTATGTCTTTCTCCTTGAAATACTTCTTTAGATGGACCTAAAATGATCATTTATGAAGAAAAGAAGGTTTTTGAAAAATCAGCAGGAATCTGAGCACTGGTGCAGTACACGCACAGTCACAAATGATATGTGGTCCTTACTTGCTAGGAACAATAAACACATTCAAATGACCTTATTGTGGCCCCCACACACTGCAAAGTCATACCTCAGCCAGGCCTCCCAGCCACTGCATCATGCTGAATGAAACTTGAGCCTCCATGTTCTCCAACATCAGGAGAGTAGATGAGTCTGTCTCATTGTTTTGATCCACAATGTTCAGAGCATAAGACCTACAGCACATTAACACAGAGCCAAAATAAAAGTTTACAAGTTTTTTCTCACAAGTTTTAAGTAGTTGAGGTAGATTTCTATCTGAGCAAAAGAAACTAATTCTGCTCTTCATGTGGAAGATATTTTAGGTTGACAGTGCATTATCCAGACAGGGAAATCAAATAAATAATCCCATAATTTCCTTTGTGTGATCATTTTTTTTTTTTTAAAAGATCACCTTTGAAACTCACCGCAGGTGCCTACAGATGTCCATTATCCTGAAGAGATGCAATGAATATGTTTTATCGGATTTCTGTGTCTCCAGGCATTTTTTCTCAGCATTCAAATACCTGTCAGTAAGCAATTGTTATCATTTCATACTTTCATACCATTAGCAAATAAACATGTGTGTAATTGGTTCTGTATTTAACAAATTTACCTCTGGACAAAACTGTGGAGTTCATCACAGCAAAGTCTCTGAACGTCAGTCATCAGAGTAAGGCTGAGTGTTTCTGTCTGCCGCAGAACAGCATCCAGACACTGGAGAGAGAGAAAATGTTAGAAATGTATCTGAAATCAATAGTTACAAATAACTACAGAGAATACACAGAATCTCTCTCGAGCACCTGTACAACATCCACATGCACTTTAATAAGATTCTCCTCACTGCTGTAATCACAGGGAGCCTCGCTGTCCCGCAGGATGTTCTGTAGTGTGGTTGAGAAGTGGTCCTGAAGGAGCGTGAGAAGTTTCCGTTTTGACTTCTCAAACCAGCAAGTCAGCAGCAGAGGATCAGAAATTCTGAAAACCCTTCCTTTGACGTAATAACTGAAACATAATTAAGCGAACAAAGTAGCGCAAAGTGGTTTTAAATGCATGTCACCATCACAACAACACTTCATCTTCAGAATGGCAACTTGCAGTATACAATGTCAGGGGCAGATGGTAAATGACGTAAGAATTTTAAAAATTTTCACTTGTTCTTAATATCACAGCAATAATTTGCAATACAAAAAAAAAATATTCGACACTCACCTAAAATATGTCTGTTTCACCCACTCTAGAAGAAAGAAGACCTCTTTCACTGATGAACTTCTGTCAATTAACAAGTCCAACTCAGCAAAGAGGCGGCAATTATAGCTGTCAATCAGGACATTCAGAAGTCCTGAATCCTCTAAAATAGCAATTAAACCAAACACCTCACTACACATGAAGCTCTCCACAAGTTTCAGGTATTCTCCTGTCTGTAGTGAAGCTTCTGTGGATCCCTCTGCTGGCAGAGAAGGAAAGTGTTTCTTTACAGACATTTCCACTGTCTTGCGGTACCCCCTTAACCAGTCTTTAGAGTAGTTGCCCTCTTTTTTCTCAGGTGTGACACCATTCAGTTTTGCCCACTGTTTGATCTGTTCAGCAGCTTGTGTCGGCTCCTGGGATCCCGCATCTCTTAGAAGAACATCTCTGAGAACGGAGAGGGTCTTCTGACCTTCAGCTTCGAAATCTACAGGGTGACTGTCAGGTTCTGAGCTGGACTGATCAGTACTGTTCAAGCTGGAGATTTGCGTTCTGGAATCTCCTGTAAAATGTAAGAGGAGTTTTGTATATGAATGTGAGACTCACCACTCTTTGAAATTTGGTGCATATTTTTAGATTCAACATCACGCTCGAGTGCAAAGCCATACAGGTATTATCAAAGCAAACTTTACTTGTAAAGAACTCTGGAATCCATCCCTTCCTTGTGTTTCTTTCACAGAGATGGAAAGTCACCCAGAATGTTGACTATATTTCGATCATTATAGATGCATGAATGATCATTGAAGTGCATGATAGTATCATGTCCATGCAATAAAATAAATGTTTTACCAGCGACACGTTCTGTGAACTGTGGGGTCATGTTGTTCACCAGCGGTTTCCTGCTGTCTTCATCCCTTGTCCAACTTTGGCTCCTGAACCTTTTCAAAACCTTCAACATCTTTTTGTTTCTTGCTCCCTTCAAACTTTTGAATGGCAATGTCAAAGTTTCTGTTTAAAACTGATTTAAATGACAGTTCAAAGTAGGCTATTCAAGACGTATTCAAGACCAGCTGGTATCGTTGATCCATGAGGGCCATTTCCTGGGAACTCTTTTATACAGTGTATGGTTGGTATTCCCCTCAGAAAATAAGGAGTCAACAGTAGCCCGCCCTCTGATGAAAATCACCAGCAGTGCTGTACTTTCCCAATAACTTGGAGCTCATTTCTCTTTTCAGAACAGAGTTCCCCCAAACTTCCTTGTTTTTGGAAAGGCAGCTTGTTTTCCAATAAAAATATATATATATGCAGAGTAAGAGTTTAGATTCTCTGCCCGAACCCGAACACGGGCCGAGCTCGGTCCGGCCGATATTTCCTGTCACTGTCCTCGGGCCGTGCCGGGCCGGGCCGTGATCAAGCGCTCGGGGTGCCAGTTTACGAACGCACCCACAGCTGAGAACGCGTGTTATAACGGCCCACGTGTTAAAAAAAACTGTCGGATTTAATCGGGCTCGGGCCGATAGTTACAGTTAATGTGTCGGGCCGGGCTGGGCTCGGACATAAGGTGTACGGGCTCGGGTAGGGTCGGGTTTCAGTTTTTGGGCCCGATCTAAACTCTATGCAGAGTCCAGTCATGAACCTAACTAGGCTGCGATATTTTTCACCTCAACACCACCATGTCTTATTAAAAATGCACAAATGACAGATTCATCAGCATAAATTACACATTGCAGTACTTGAGAAAGTGCAAATGTCATTTTCATGAACAGCATGTAGAACAGTTTATAAAACAATACCCTTGGATAATATCTAATGTGCAATAGTCTTACATGTGCAGTATCACTACTTATGACAATATTACTTACATACTACTGATCTTTACTAAGTGCAGTAACGTACTCCTAACTGCCATGTGTCGTTAGAAATCCACTTAACTGTGTTATTTATCTATAGTATTTCTTCTGATTCCGATAAACCCGGAATATGTTCATTTGTTACATTTGCTCTAAAACTTGAGATAATTGGAGATTCAGTCACAGCATGATTCCTGTATAAATGTATAATTTTTTAAATGACTGAACTGGAGAATACTTGAAGCACATAAATACAAAAAAAGAGGAAAAGTAGACTTTAGTACAGTTCTTCAATGAATTTTAATCCCTCAATTTCCATAAAAACAAGGTGTATGTAGGCCGGGACTTTTCACCCACATCATTTCTTTTTCATTTATTCCGTCTTGTCGCAGTTTCTGTTTCCCCACTAAATGGTACACGCAATCTTACTGTTCGATGACGTTAGCGTGACTGACATTTAAACCGGACAATCGCTATTTCAGAATTGACCACGGCAAAGAGAGCTCGTCCAATAGGCGATAGCGAAAGGCCCAGTGGGCGGGACGGCAGGCCACATTCGATGTCGTGTTTGATTTCAGCCATTGCGTGGAGGAGCCAGAAGGTTCTGGAGAGGTGAGAAGAGGTGCCGAGCTTCTGGAGAAATAGATAACTCCAACGGGGGGCTCGTATTCTACTCTCAGACAAATTAACAGTGTATCTGTTCAGTTGCAATCCAACATTTGTGCAAATATTGCAGAGTAGGTGTCGTTTACTTTGCTACTAGCTGGTTAGCTACCGTTCGCTGAGTGACTGGTCCTGTGGTCTGTTCAGTTTTGGCTCAGATGTAATTTTTGTAGAAATGTTAAAAATCCTGAATAGACGTGTTTTTGTTTTCATTTTTTGTCCCCAGATATTTAATACTGTCGTTGGAGCCGCTGCATCGATCAGCACTCGGGAGGTCTGGCCGTGTGTAGACTGACGTCGTGTTCCATTTCAGAACTGGGACCCAACAGCTCCAGCCAGCTCGACCCTCACCCTTCACCGCGCCGGTGGACGACTAGCGTTGTGTTTATGTCTTTATTTTACGGAAACGGTAAGTTTAACCTTCGTTTTACTTCTCTTTTTACTCTCCTCGCCTCGTTCCCCTTATTTAACACGATACATTTGCTTGGGGAAGGTTGTGTGGGGGTTATTCAGGCTTTGCATTGATGTGTCACACATCTCTAATTACTTATACGCGTCGATAGCTTACTGGGGGGGCTTGTGGTGTGATCCTAGCTCACATTTTAGATCCAAGGGTGTGAATGAAGTGGCTCCACTAACTTCGATCAAAATGGCGTCATGCATGCCTTGAGTACACCACACGCACACTTTTTGCTGCTCCGTTAGCGTTAGCCATGACGCACTCTGCACCACTCAGGAAAAACCTCGAATCAGGCGACCTCCCATGAGTCATCCCTCGTTTAACTGAACCATGTGTTTATTGATGATCTCCTCACACCTGTTTGCTCTTGTCTTGCTGCAAAATTAGAACAGTCCAAGGTTTTGTCTACATTTGTACTGCTGGCTGGTCAGGTAGCCATGGTGGGAGCATAGTGACTGGAGACCACCATTAGAGTTTTGGACCAGGACCAAACTGAAACTAAATACTGTATTAATCCTACACACTTAAATGGAAGGTAGTATCCCCTGATTTAGGTCTTTTCTCATTTTTCATTCAGCTTAATTTTCAATTTCCTTCACTTCAAGAGTGTCCAGTACCTTTCTTATTGCTCTTTTAACTCACTATGTTTGCACACAGGATATAAAGGTTCAGAGACATAAGCCAGTGCCAGAGTTGACCTTCTGGTGTGACAGATCATATCACAGCTCTTACTGAAAAAGACAAGCTAAATCGAGAGAGGAGTTGTCAAGGTCTTCCCATAACATTATTTTTTCGTCTTCCTTTTTTCAGAGCTGTTGCGCAGCTGTTGGAACGCGAGCGGTGTAAACCTAGCCCACGAACAAGGAGCTTGCAGCCACTGTGGCAAAATCTTTTTCATGTCAGAGACCGAGCACGCTTGCAGTCGTTTATGTCATCCCTTCTTCTCCAGACAGAAGATACCCAAAAATCCCCATCCAAGATCTTTTTATCTTACTGATAGTGCTGCAAGCCTCTCAAAATGTCTGTCAACGTCAACCGCAATGTGTCGGACCAGTTCTACCGCTACAAGATGCCCCGTCTGATTGCGAAGGTACTAAGGACTACTAACGGTTTGGCACTGAGTGAAAAGTGGTTTGAGTAAATGAAGATGGGTTTCCTCATAACAATGTATCATCTGTTGGTTCTGTTTTTTCCCTTTTTGTTTACTAGGTGGAAGGAAAGGGGAATGGAATCAAGACAGTCATTGTCAACATGGTTGATGTTGCAAAGGCACTGAATCGGCCTCCAACATGTACGTTTTAAAGATCTGTCTGTTTATCTTTTTTTTTATGAAGTACATAGTCCAAAGTAGGGGTGAACGGCATTGCAGTGTCACAATATTTTGTTTTATCTTAGGTCTGGTAAGTTGGAGCGCACAGAAAAGCACCATATATTATCAAGTACTATGTATTCATTGAAACAATTATTTTATTTTTTTGTTCTTATTCAGTATTTGAAAAACTTCAGTGCTAAATTACTTTAAACAGTTCTAATTTTTCTCCCTATTATGAAGCATACAGTTTGTCAGTGTTTCAGTACAGATAATATCCACAGTCAGAAATGCAGATTGTAATTTATCAAAGATCTTATACACTCATAGTACGAGTTGATGAACATGTGCCCATGGAATTATAAACAGTGCAAGAATCATGAGAGTACAGGCCTTTGACGTTTAATGATGTATGAGTTGGCATATGCACAGAAGAAACCGATGTCTGAGGTTCTCATCGTAGTGTTACAGTTGGTCTACACTTACACCTCCATTTCATACTTCAATAGGTCACAGCACAATGCTGCTTTTGCTATACAAGACAGAAAAAAACATTCTGGCTCGACTTTTCAGTGAGCACTTTTAAGGCTGAGTTTAACGCGACCTTTCTTTACTTGCTTTGACAGTGAGTGGGTTGTTATTTTTAGGGTGTTGCTGCCTTTATGTATTTTGTTTTATACTTTATTTCCAGTAGACCTCTCCGTGTCTTAAAACTTCATCATGTCTGCTTTTCTAGATCCAACCAAGTTTTTCGGCTGTGAGCTGGGAGCACAGACCCAGTTTGACACGAAGAATGACCGCTACATAGTGAACGGCTCCCACGAGGCCAATAAACTACAGGACATGCTGGACGGATTTATTCGCAAGTTTGTGCTGTGCCCTGAGTGTGATAATCCTGAGACAGACCTAGTAAGTTGGAATGGAGGGTAAAAAAATGTGTTCATTTTTATAATGCACTATGCTGATTGTGGTGGGTTGGACAAAAAATAAGACTTTCTTGGGTTCATAAGAACTTGTATCTTTATGGCTATTGAAAAATGTGAAATGGCCTCAAATTTTGGTTGTCTTGTTATAAACCTTGGGTTTCTGTTTTTCAGCATGTTAATCCAAAGAAACAGACCATTGGAAACTCTTGTAAAGCCTGTGGGTACCGAGGCATGCTAGATACTCGCCACAAACTATGCACGTTTATCCTTAAAAATCCACCAGGTGAGTTTCTAGCTACACTAATGCTGTTATAGTTCTAATATATGTTAAATACTCAATTGTCTTAGACAGACAATACTTTTAAATGCAATGTGGACACCAACATAAATACTAAAATATTGTAATTTTCATTCTTAGTAAGAATTATTTTTTTGGTGGTGATAGTGGATTTTTATTGGTAGGTCAGATTTAAAGAAGACGGTCTGAGAGTACAAAATATTATGCAGTTTGTGTACTGAAGTCTTTTGTACATGTTTATCAAGTGTATGCATTACATGTTTTAACTCAAGCTAAATGTTTTATTGCCATGATTGTCTTTTAAAAGAGAGTGACAGTGGGTCTGTAAAGAAAGAGAAGGAAAAGAAGAACCGAAAGAAGGATAAGGAAAATGGCTCGGGCAGTGGTGATGCTGGGAACCATAATGAAATTGATGCACCTGATGCTGTGGTAAGTGGCTTTCATTTTTAGTTATTAAAAGTGTGTTACTAATGCACCAAAGAATAAGTGTTGTAAGTATACTCTTAATCAGTAGTGTGCTGTCACTCTTGTAATTTTCACATTGAGTAAATAATTGTAGTCCATTGTTAAATAGTTGAGTGTACTGAATTTTTAATCCTTTTACTGCAGTTTGAAAGTGGAGGTGTCTTACTGCATTTGTCAAATAGTAATTTTTTTTATGAATAGGGATTAGCTATAAGGTCCTTTTTAAATAATATGCATGTGTATTCAGCATGGAGATGATGATGATGAGGACTGGGCAGAAGAGACCACTGAGGAAGCCCAGCGCCGGCGGATGGAGGAGATCAGTGACCATGCTAAGAACCTTACTCTCAGTGAAGACTTGGAGAAGACCCTGGAGGATAGAGTCAATATGTTTTATAATTTTGTGAAAGTATGTTGTGTTTCTATTCCTTTGTCATGTTTGGATGGATGTTTTGAGATGTCTGAACATACTATTTAATTTCTAGAAAGTATTTATTATTTGTATTTATTACAATAAGGTTGGTATTTTTTCAAATTAATATTTTGATGTGTTTTTAGCAAAAGAAAGAGAGCGGAGCAATAGACTCTGCCGATAAGGATATTCTGGCTGAGGCAGAACGACTAGATGTGAGGGCCATGGGACCGCTCATCCTGAGCGAACTGCTCTTCAATGAGAACATCAGAGGCCAGATAAAAAAATATAAACGCCATTTTCTACGTGTAAGTTTGTACAGTTTTGGAAAAGGCTACTGTTCCTGTCAGTCTTGCTGGGTGTCTTACACCAAGCACTACATACAATTTCCACATTAAGTTGGTAGTAAAAATGTGATAATTTTGAGACATGTAATCTCTGCTGGCCTAATTTGGCAGAGTCATGTATACTGGTCCAAAACTGAAGGGTTTAAAAAGTTTTAGTGTCAGTCTTGCATAGGTTTAAGGCTAACCTTTGTGTGAATGACACTGAAAGGCCCTTTCTTTCTCATGCAGTTCTGCCATAATGACAAGAAGGCTCAGAAATATCTGCTGGGTGGCTTTGAGTGCGTGGTGAAGTTGCACCAGACTCAGCTGCTGCCCAGAGTTCCAAACATACTCAAAGATCTGTATGATGCTGACCTCCTGGAGGAGGATGTCATTCTCACCTGGGCGGAAAAGGTATGTGCATATACACACACAACATGCAAGATTATGAGAAGTGTTACTTCATCTTTTGAGAGTTTACCTGTTCAAAGTCATTAGAATCTTTACTCCTAAATATTTTTGATGAGGGATTGCAGTGATTTTTCTGTTTATACCCACTTCTCCTTAGGTGTCTAAGAAGTATGTTTCAAAGGAGCTGGCCAAGGAGATCCATGCCAAGGCAGCTCCTTTTGTCAAATGGCTGAAGGAGGCAGAGGAGGAGAGTGAGGGAAGTGAAGAAGAGGAAGAGGAGGAGGATGAGAATGTTGAGGTAAATCAGTTCAAACCACTTTTTACTACTCACTACAGACTCACTACAGATTTATCAAGATTAAAGCAATTGCCAGGTCAAAGTGAGCTGGCACAGACCAAGACATCTAGTTAGCCATATAGCTCTGTAGTTCTTGGTTTTTGGATTTCTTTGCGCATAAACTACTCCATGTGTTGCAGCTCTGATCCAACAGTTGAACCTAGATGTTGATTTCCATACCACTTTCAAATTAGAAGTAAACATTTTGATTAACAGTGATTTGACAGTGTCCGTAATCAGGATCAGTATGATTTTTGATTCTTAGCTCAATAATTGATTTTTGTATAGTTTATGGGCAAAACCTTATACTGCAATGTATGTTACATGGCTCTAATTAATGCAGTGTTATTTCATAACGAAAGATTGTGAAGTAGCATGGCCATACGAGGTGCTGCAAAAGCAGGAGGTATGAAAGCTAAAATAAGGGGACAGCAAGAAAAAGAATTAGAAACTTTGGGTTTTAATTCATACCAGTGAATGTATCTAAATTAAAACTTTAGATTTTTTTTCTCATTACCATAAAATTATGTACTCATAAATAAAAAGTGACATACAGCAAGAGTATCTGATATGCAGCCAGAATAACTTGAGTCAGGTTTCTTTAAAAGGTGAAGTGCTGACATGGCCTAACAAATCTCCTGAATCCGAATGTAAAATTATGGAGGATTTTAAAATTCAGTCCATCAGTGGCCCTTTTAACCTTTGAAAAGTTGAAGACAAACTAAGATTGCCAGTGAGTACAAACGCTATTTGTGAATTTGAATTGACTTTGATTTAGTTTTATTTATGCACTGATAGTATATTAAAGTTTCAGATTCAGAATGTTTCATTGACATATGCTAACCTACAGTCACTTGAGTCATAGTTCCCAAATTATTTTATTTCTGGCTATTTTAACATTATTAATATTCCCTATGAACTGGGATGAGTAGGTTGTTTTAGACTAAATTAGAGTATTTGTGACTTTTGGTACCTCTCAAGGCCATTTAAAAAAAAAAACTTGGTCTGCAAGTGTCTTTTGTAAAGCAAACCACTTCAGTTTATTATGTAGAGACCAATTTTAACATTGTGATGAATGTCTTGTATGCTAGAGAAGTGATTGACATTGGATGAGTAGGGAAGTGGATTTTGTTGAATGGTCTAACATAGGAACACTTTTTCCTTGTCAGTTCTAGTTTTGTTTATCCTGTCTTTCATTTCTCTGCCTCTCATTCTGTTCTGTTGTCTATATTTTTCAGACAACGTTGCCCAGATGGCTCAGCTCTTGGTCTGCTAAAATAACGCGTTTTTTTTTTTTTTCCCATTTCAGGTTGTGTACTCTTCCTCAGCCCGTGAGCTGAAAGTAGAGACTGTTCAGCCAAAGAAAACCGAGGAGGAGGATGACCTTGATATTGATGCCATTTAAAAATGAGAGGAAAAATACAACAGCAACCAATTTCAATCTTTCCCAGTTCCTCTCCAATTATACAATTGATCACAATGGCCTCCTGTTTCCTGTATCTTCTTTTTCCACATTTTCTTTCCTCTAGTTTACTCTTTGCTACTAAGGCATGATTTTAACATGGCGCTTTCATTGTCTTGCTGCTGAACTATGTAATGTTTAAACTCTGTATTGATGATTATATTGTGAGTTTGACTTCTTTGATTCATGGGTTTACTTAGACTTTGACATTTGTTTTTGTGATTGTTTTTATTTCTTTCACTCGTTAAATAAAAGGCATTTTTGCACTTGCATTGGGCTAGCTGTTTTCTCAGCCTTCACGAGAACGCCAAGAAGCGTTGCCACATGTGGATGTTGTAATATATGTAATATAATCTGTAGGTCTAAAGAGTCTATACAAGAATGTAAACTACACAAGCATGGTTATTAGTAATAGTAGTACTAATAATAGTTCACAAAACTAGTAATAGTTCACAATAAAGAAGCAGAAACATTCCAGTTATTTTGAAGCTGAAATAGGACATGAAAAAGCTGTGTTGGTACTCCTTATGACCATTAGGTGTCAATATTTACCCAGGGTGCATTGATTAAAAAAAAAATCAGTATTGGAATAATTAAAGTCACGAATGTTAAACAAGCTCCATGTTTCATATTTGGTCTCTCTCTACATTAAGATAGATGAGTGAACGACTGCATTTAAAAAATTACACTATCTGGACAAAAGTATTGGGACACCTGCGTTTCACCTGCTTTTTTTTTTAGTAGTAAAGTTGCCTAGGGCGGGGACCTATTATGCAAAACTCACTATAGTTATAATAGGTCTATGGGCTATATAAAACATGTTCATGAGGTTCTTTGCACGAAATCACTCTCACATAGAGATATCACCAGCTCTTCAGAGTTTCAGGCCCTTTCAAAACGAGCCGTTTGGACGGAGGACCCCCCATATGACGACAGTAGGGGTGCAATTTGCATAGAACCACCCCTCATCTGTTGAGACCCCATCCACTATCCTGCTGATTGTCACCCTTTTCAGCGGCCATCTTGGGTCTTTGCAGCTTTATGCTGAATTCAGCAGTGCCTGGCCAGTGCAGTGGCAAAAACTCGCTCCCCCAGCTGGCCAACCTCCACTACTGGTTAAGGCAAAGAAATGACAATACACCAATCACGGCGTAAAATGCGTGTTTAGTTCCTGTGAACGTATACGGTAAAGCGCGCTCCGCTGCGCCACAACACAAAGATCCACCATTACGTCTGTTAGTTTTACGAGCACGGATAAACCGAGCGCAATGTCTACACTGGCACACATGAAGTGTTGTGTTCATCTTGCTATGGGTCCGACTCGGGGTCGAACACGTAGGGCTGGATACCGCCTGTTTTCTACCTTTTCCACCTGTGATAAGTGTCCCAATGCTTTTGTACACCTATGGTGGTTTTCCACTGACTGGTACCAGCTCGGTTCGGTTCGACTCTACTCGCTTTTTTTGCTTTTCCATTACTAAAATCTGGTACCTGGCACCTGGTACCCGGTAACATTCTTGTGGGGGGGGTTTCCACTGACTGGTACCAGCTCGATTCAGTTCGGTTCTACAATGTTCAGTTTCCACAACAACTGGTTGCTCTGGTGACCAAACATTCTGAGAAGCAGCACGAGCGGAACGCTCTAAACTGAGGTAAATGCCGGGCGGCTTGTCTGGGTTCAGTCAACAACACTGACGCAACAATGGCAACCACCAATCAGTAACCTCCAATATGTACATGTCATCATTTAGTATCGGTTCAGCACGCTTGGAACCTCAACCAAGGTGGCACCAAGAATGGTACCGGGTACCAGGTACCAGATTTTAGTTATGGAAAAGCAAAAAAGCGAGTAGAGTCGAACCAAACCGAGCTGGTACCAGTCAGTGGAAAACCACCAACTGAACAGAGTAGAACTGAACTGAACCGAACCGAACGGAGCTGGCACCAGTCAGTGGAAAACCACCACTAGTGTATCTCTCACTCTTTTTCCCTCCCTTCCTTCCTTCAGCCTGGTCACCATACAGGTTAGGACCACTGTCACAGATTGAAGGGATGGAAGGAAAGAAAGAAAGAAAGAAACACTTTCACTGGTGTTAAGGACATGGATTCCAATGTAAAATCCAGAAGTTAAATGCGCAGTTTAAGCATGGGATTGGGTGGGGCGTGGCCAGCAACAGTTTATTTGCATAAAAGGGACACAGCCTTGAAACGGCTCGTTTTGAAAGAGACCGAAACTGTCAAGAATTAAGCTGGTGAAATCTTTTTATGTGAGAGTGATTTTGTGCAAAGAACTTCATGAACATATGTTGTATAGCCCCTAGACCTATTATAATTTAAAACTAAAACTAATGTCTTAGCATAAGATGTTATGGACAACGCCATGCTTTCTTTGTGGACACAGTTTGGGGAATAACCTTTTCTATTCCAGCATGACTGTGCCCCAGTGCACAAAGAAAGGTCTATAAAGACATGGTTGGATGAGTTTGGTGTGGACTTGATTAGCCCACACGGAGACCTGACCTCAACCCCGTCCAAAACATTAGGCTGAGCTGGAACAGAGATTGCGAGCCAGGCATTCTCGTACAACATCAGTGCTTGACCTCATTAATGCTCTACAGAATGAATTGGCACCAATTTCCACAGCAGCACTCCAAAATGTTGTGGAAAGCCTTGTTTGTATAAAGGGTGGACAACTCCATATTAAAATCTATGTATTTGAATATAGTGTAATTTAAGTCCCTGTTGGTGTAATGATCAGGCGTCCCAATACTTTTGTCTCACTGCAGATTGTCACTCACGCTCTCATTAAAGCAGCGTTGCTATGAGCAGTGAGCTTCTGTAATGACAGCTGGTCCCACAAAACAAGAAGAGTGGAAGCTGTTATGGTTTGAAAAGAGTGTGGGGGGCAACTCCATATTAAAGTCGATGTACTTGAACGCAATGTCATTAAAGTCCCTGTTGGTGTTAATGGTTAGGCGTCCCAATACTTTTGTCCATATAGTGTATTTTCTTACTGCAGATTCTCACTCACTGGAGACAAATTGCGTTATTAAAGTAGTGTTGCTGGGGGCAGGAAGCTTTTATAGTGACTGCTGGATTTTTTTAGTAATCTTTCCAATGTAAAATGACTTTAACAGAGAATTGTCTCACTCGGAGGTGACACCACATCGCCAGCTGTGACAGGGTTAGTCGTGTGAAAGCAGTGTGTAAATAAACGACCCCACTGTGATTTTACACTGATGTCATCTCGTTTACTGGGAGAACAAAGAGAGCAGTCCGTCCTTATACGGCTGTGTGGGTTGATTTCAATGGGAAAGGGTGGGTCGTGGCCGTGTGACGAAGTTTTATTCTTCGTTTCCAGCCCGAGAGGAACAAAGTTTTGAACGTAGGGCCCTCGCTGCTGAAGAATCCGGCTCCAATGAGCACCGAGGCCCGAGTGTGTCCTCACTTCCTCCGTCTCTACAGGGGCTACTGGGTGGCCATTTTGGATCTGGCTTTAACGGCAGGCAGGCGTCGGTGGATGGCTCTCCCGGCCCCAGCACAGCTAAAAACGGCCGACCTGAAGAATTAAGACCCTTGCGAATAAGAAAAACAGCGTTTCGAGGTGCTGCTCGGTTTATTTAGGAAATACCTCGGGGTCCCCCCCCCCCGTTCAGTCTAGCCGGACATCCGAAATGTGAAACATAGTATCAGGGGCATCAGGACAAACTGTTTCCTAGCCACACAGCTGCTCTCTCTCTTTTTTACGTTTTCTGCCAGTTCAGGACAGTTGGAGGGGCTAGCCGATGGCTCAACACCGGCCCCGGACTACGAAACTATCTTCCACGGGGGGCTTTAGCATTTATCTCAGTTAGTCTCAAGTTTTTGAGAGGTTTTTAACTAGCCTTGTGTTCAAACTGCTTCGTAAACCAATGCTGGCTCGTTAGCTAAGGTAATAAACTCAATACCTTTGCCTCGACGTATCTAGTTAGGTAGAGACGGAACCTGCTGCTTTAAGTTTAAAAACTCGGAGCCTCAGTCAGTGCAATGTCAACAAGAACCCCACTACCCACCGTCAACGAACGGAAAACTGAACATGTAAGTACTCCCTCTCTAACCTTTTTTACACAACCTTGGTGTTTTATAGTTACAGAGTAGTCAGGTGAGGTCTGACTTTTGTTATTTTTGTTTGTACGGAGTGTAGCCTGCAGGGTTTTTTTAGTGCTGACCGTGCACTTTAAGTGGATTAGCTATCCCTACATTGTACCAGTTCTGGAGACAGATGGGCCACCAGCCTGAAGTGCCGCATGGGGTCTGGAGCATCAGGGATAGAGACTGAGCCCTTATTCTCTCTAATGAGTGCAGCATATGTCTTAGTCAACAGTTTCACCGAACTTTATGTGTTGTGTGCTGCTTCGTTAGTCTGTCCTGGCCGTGATCTCTACATATGTGTGTTTTTCCGTCTGCTTCGTCTCAGCTGATGCGCAATGGCGTGAACACACAGAGTCTAACCTTGGGCAGCCCCTTCTCACTGCGTATTACTGCAGCTATAGCACCGGTTTAGTAGGGACCTGATGCAACCATAAAATATCTCAGAAATCGTCATAGAGAACATTCATGTTATGTCATCTGTGCGTCACAAGCTTTGTCCGCAGAGTGTGTTCGTGATGTTTGGATTCAGAAACACACACACATACACACACATGGATGGACGTGTTGTTATTGGTTTTGTACAACTTTTACATTTTGGTAAATATTTTATCATAGCAAATATGTCTCTTTCAGACAAATTGAGAATGTCCCTGTGCTGCAAATCTGTGCATAGGATATCTCAAGAATTCTATTGTCTGAATGTCCCTGTACTGCAACTTGAATGCAAGTCTGTGCATTTCAAGAATTATATAGGTGTATAATACCTCTCCAGAATTTAACAAACATCAAATGGATAGACATGTTGATTTGACAGGTGAACATTTTCTCATAGCAAATATGTGTCTTCCACACACATTGTGAATGTATCCCTGCAATGTATCCTGAATATAGAGGCTTACATGTGGATAGATTGTCAGGATACTGGTTAGAACATTTCACACTAAGAACAGTCTAACCTGTTGGTTTCCACATTTTACTCGGGGCTAGTCTCCAGTCTTCTGTAAAAATAATGATAGAAGGTGTCGGTCGGTCTGCACGTCAATAGGGCCCTTCAGTAATGGGTACTGGGCCAAGAGAGTATCGATGAGCTCTTGGTCCCCATTCACAGCAGTCAGGGTTGTTTGGTTTCAGCTTGCCAACATGAAAGGGTCTCAATCTAATATGAAGCAACACAACAGTACTGTAAGTAGCCATCTTTTTACCCATGTTCTTTGTTAATGATACCCATACCCCTTACCTCTTAAGTTGCGACCGCAATCACTTGAAAATCTCTTTTCACGTGTTATTTAAAGATGTGTTTTAGCGAAGCATTTTATTTGCACGTTAGATCTGACTGTGTGGAACACTGAAGTTGGCACCAGTGACAATGTGTAGGGTTTAGTTAACACTATGTGTAGTGCAGTGTCAGCTTTCCCTGGAGACAGTAGAGTGTTGTTAGAGTATCACATGAGGCTCACCAACTTGTGAACTGTTAATGCTGCTGCACAAATGATTGAAACCATCCAGGTTTTTGTTAAAGTAATTGCATCTAGTCATATGACCTTTTTGTGTTCTATGACTTTTAATTCCATAGTATACTACAGTTCATCAGTAGAGCTGTGAAATTCATGTGCCCTGAAGTAGATTTTAGGTTATGAGCTGTAACATACTGCCTTTTTGACTGCATAGAATTGCGCTAGACATGTTTCAGCACCATTCAATATTTATAATAATGTTGGACGTCATTGAGGTTGGGGAAGAGCTCAGTTTTATACCTACTCTACTATCTCCAAGTCTGTCAGTCTTTGTTTTTTTGCGGCCAAACAGGTGCTTTTGTCAGTCAGCCTGACCGCTAAAGGCAAGTAGATGCAGGTAACATGCCCTAGGTCAGATCAGAGGCTTGGCAAAAAGTTGGAATTGTGCTTTAAGTAATCTGGACTATGTACAGAATAGAGCTGCATAATGTATTCTTCGTCCATTTTTGTGTTACAGTGAGTTTTTGCAATGAAAAGCGATAGGAACAAATGTTATTCAGTTCCTGGAATCTCAGTGTGTCTCATACAAATATGAATGATGATCAGTTTTCCTTTTAGTTTACACTGCAGTGTACTGAGAGTTCAAAACACTGGTCCCTGCCATGCTATGTTTGTTTGTGGGGTAGTTGATGGAAACTGATGACATAAGGGGCAGTGGACTTGATCATCTAGTCACTCTAATTTGGAACAACAGTGTGCTAGGCAGGAATGTATTTCCACTCCTGTATGGTTATGTTGTTTGTTATGTCAGCTTTTCCTCTGTGAACTCCAAAACAGTACTCACATCCTGTATGTGTCTGAGAGAGAGAAATGTGTGTGATCAGCATGGCCTCTGAATTAAAATGGAACTCTTCAATAAGGCTTATAGCTAGTATTATAAGACATAAAACTAATTGCCTATTTATTGATGGGAAAAACAGGCTGCTTGTCAATATAGTAGCGATGTAATACTATTTAGTGTTTTATGACTGACCTGTGAGACTGCTTAACCAATAGTCAGTACAGAACAAATTGTATTTGTCTGTATTTAGTGTTTTAGAGTCATTGTAATGATTGCTTCCATACCTTGGACATATCTTGGGTTTGTTGTTTATATTTTGATGTTTCAAATTCACAGCACACTTCCAACGGTCATGGCCGAGTGGAGGGTACATCTCGATCTGCAAGGTCAAGTGGTCGGAACCGAAATTCAGGAAGTTCGACATCTGAAGAGCAGCACCCTCATGTTGGGAATTACCGGCTACTGAAAACCATTGGAAAGGGCAATTTCGCCAAGGTCAAACTGGCCCGTCACATCCTCACTGGCAGAGAGGTGCGTAGACAGAGGTCAACAGTATGCTTCCTGTCACACAGCTTTTTACCATTTGCAGAATATTGCTTCTGTTATTTGAGTAGATTAGAGCTGTACACTCCGATGGTTAGTAGTACACAAAATTGCCATGGTAAGACAGAGGCCATTATTAAACTATAGTTAAGTCTGCAGATCAGGCCATAGTCAATGAATCAGGTCTGTATACCCAGTATCCGTCATTAGTTTGGCAAGCTATTCTTCACTACTGCAAATGTGGGTGGATTGATTATTTAATTTTTTGGCCTGAGTAATTTTTAACATCAAAGAAATAATGTCCTAGTGTACTGTATAGAATATTTTGTAAATAGTTACTTTAAATGCAAGTTTTAAATAAGATGCCAGATGAGTGGTTATCATGTGGAATAACATTTTTTTTTTTGTACAGGTGGCAATAAAAATTATTGACAAGACACAACTGAATCCAACTAGCCTTCAAAAGGTGAGGCATAACATGAGTTACACATTAAAGACTGGAGTAATGCTCATGTGTTCTGGAATGGACATCCGATGAAATAACTATTTTAATCTTCAAACACCATCTATCCAAAGGCTTTAGGCTAGCCTTGAATCAGCAGGTTTGTTTTCTGGTTCTCAAGGAAATGATGTCACTCATCTCAGGAAGGGAGGCTGTTTTGGAGTCGGAAGCATTGTTTTTGACTGTGGGTTAATTATGTCCATTGAGTTTTCATTAGGTGCAGATCAGTATTAGCTCTGTCATGTTTATTTTGTGTACTGACAGCTGTCAGAGTTTATGCTTTACACACAAAGACTGCATTGTGGATATAGTCATAGTTGAAAAGTATTGTTGGACTTCAGTACTCTGTTAACAATCCCTTATGGCAGTGTTCAGTCAATTTAAGTGAAAAATTGAGTAAAACACAAATATTTTGGTTGGATTTCAATCAAATAAGTAAGTTAGACCAAATGAGAGAATTGTATTCTTCTTTGCTACAATGTGTTGAGTGAGTGCATTGCCAAAGACACATTGTTAAGGATGTGGCTGAAAAGGTAGTGTGACTGTTAGCAGGCTGTCTACTCCAGCTGCTGTGGCCTAGAACTAAATCTGTGGAAAAAATATATATCTCAGGGTTAACTTGGCAAACTAACACATCAGGGAAAAAAATACAACGGTTCATCACTATCTACAGCTGCTTTTGTTAGTTCTAGTTTTAGCTTTAGCTTCTCTTATTCTTGGCAGCCTCCATTAATTAACAGCAGTGACCATCATTTTCCCATTGCTTTTAAGTGTACACCTCTGTAAATATAGTCAGTTTATGGTTTTTTGGATACATAGGATTCATAAATGGACTACATGGCGAGGCAGGCCACAGATCTTCCTAGTTACTGTTGCAATATCCCTGGAATTAAATTGAAATGTGTGATGCACTGTAAATGTGGAGCCTTTTTGCAATCTATACAGCCGTCATCAACAAAGACGATTTCAACAAAAGGTATTTAACCACAGTCCCATGTACTTATTGTGTACATGCTTTAAGGCTACTCATCTCCAACATCTGTAGACTCAAAGATACGGATATGACAATGTGGTGATTTGCTAATAAATAGTTTGCTGGTAACGTTTCTCCGTGCCAGTGCACCACACCTAAATCTTTGCCGCCACGACTGAAAAACAAGCAAAGGTGGTACCCCAGTCAACAAAACAAAATCATGTCCACCCCCTCAACTACCACCCAATCCAAAATTTGTGCCATCCTCACTGGTTGCGCAGCAGAGATATATATATATCTAATCCTGAACGGCCGTAGTTCAGCACACTTTGATGATCCCTCTGCTCCAAAACAATCACCTTTTTATTGACAATAAAAGTGACTTTTTTGGGGCTGCTGTTGGAAAAACCATTTAATTTTTGTTACCGATGGGACAATGCCGTCTTTTTTTAGTGATGGTAATTCTTGAACATTGACCGATACTAGTACCTTCAGATTTCTTGTAATACGACTAATTAGGAAAGGAGCACGACCCCCTGTGATAAAACATTAAACATGATGTACAGAACCTTCAGATTTGTATTTCTTAGTGTGTTTTGGTTGTGATATGTTGGCAAACGGGAATTTTGTCTGAACAGTCTTCGGAGTTAGCTCTCAGTCTCTTGGCCCATGCTGCTGGTGGTAGCTGGCACAAGGGAGTGAGAAAGACCAAGGGCAGATGGACAGATAGGTGGCGGATAGGAGTGAAGTGAGACTGAGGGACAGCAGGACGGTTTTTGAGGGGAGATAAGGAGAGAGACAGAAGGGGTGATGACGTAGGTGGAGTGAGAGAATCAGAAGAGGCACATGAGAATAGATAAAGTAGAAAGCAGGCTGAAGTGGAATTAAGAGAAGGGAAAGCACGAGAGACCAGGGGGATATGAGCAGTGGCTGGGATGCTCATTGGGAGTGATGTTGATAATGTGGGATTTGAACCTGTGCCCATTCTAACACACACATTCAGAGGCCTCGGCTCTATTATTAGCTGGGGAACAGTAGCACACTGCAGCCACCATTAGTTTTTCCACAATGCCATTGATTGGGATTCTGTGAATATTCTGTCAGGCCAACCCAGAAAAGCTCTGACTTGTATATGGCTCGCTTACTACTGCCCAACGAGAGCAACTTTTTTAAAATATAATTTATTTTCTTTAATGTATTGCCAGAGCTACGTTTCTGTGTTCTACTCTCTGTTGCCTATTTTTCGCTTTTCCCTTCACAGGCTTTCTCTCCTTTACCTTAAGTTATCCTTTGCAGCAATGCAGTACCACATGTGCATTACTAGTCTTAGTTATTCGGAGTTCTCTGTTGCTTTTGTTTCAAAGCTCACTTGTGTCCATCTGAGTATGTCAGCACCTTGCAGTGGGTAAGCGGTTGTGTAATTGAGTGTGTGGGCGTTTAGGCTTCGAGCCTGCACTTGTCCCTCGGCTGAAGGGAGTTGTTGTGCCGTAGTGATCCTTAGTCATCAGAGAGGTGTTAAGATGGCGGATCTGAGAGAAAACGAGAGGGTGGATGGAGAATGATAGCGTGATGGACAGAGCTATATAATGAGGGACTTGGAAAGATATCCAAATGGCCCAAATAATTTTTTTTAGACTTTGAATGCTCATTGGTGTTTTCAAAAAAGTATCTGAATACACCTCTACAAACATTACATATTAAATTTGAATAAGATTATAGGGGTAGTATAACCTTAATCCTCTTTACACGTAATATTTAACCGTTATTTTAGTGTAGAAGTTTTATGTGTTAATATCTGTTTATACAAAGATGCTGAAAGAAATATTGTTGTGTTTACCTAATGGGGTAAGTTAATGTTAAGGTAATGTCTTTTAAGAATATGGATAGGTGTAATTACTCTTTAATTTACCTAGATAGCAGTGAGCGCAGTAACTTTGATGGACAAGCAGTTTATCATGTTTTTCAGTATTTTATACAGCATTTATGTACATCTAGCAATTAGCAATGCTGCTGTATTTGTTGACCTCAGTGGGACAGGGTAGGCAGATGCTTTCATGGTCAAACTGTATGGGGGTCTACCCAAGTATATCTTATATGTGGGGGAAACTGACACACTAATCCCTTGAAGTGTAGGCTTGTTATTCAGTCATTACTTTGAATTATTAGGTAACTACTATATAGCTAATGTGAAAGTATGAATGTTATGTTAAGAAAGAGAATTGAAAATAGGTCTTTACAGTGTAAGGGGGTTATATAGCGATATACGTAATGTGTAATGATATCCTTCACCAAGATTTGAATGTTTGGCTTCATTTAGTACTTCATAGTTCTCTGTGTAAATTTCATTAAAATAAAACTTTCAGTAGTTGAGATATAAGCATTGTGTTTTGATGTTTGATACCTGATTATATAAGCATTGTGTTTTAATGCTTGATACCAGATTTCTTTACAAATGATGGTTTTAGGAACTGAGGGTCACAATATCATGTCTACTGAGATTTTGTATGTTAATAGTGGTGTAATGTGGTGGTGGCTATGATTTTTTTAAATTTGGGTACTACTTTGCCTTGCATGTACATCTCTGCTAAAAAATCTCGAAACTGTGGCTTCCTGTGGGGGAGCTTTGAAAGGCATTAAACTTTTAATAATTCTGACTCAGGAAGTTTCTGTAGAACAGAGCATATATAATTTAATAAATGTGAATGGAAATCAAACAGTGTTCTGGAGCACGTAGTTATATCCATTCACAAAATGCTTTTGCTGTTCATGTGTAAAGTGAGGAGGAAAGTTCCAGGGTTGTGTTTATGAAGCAGGGAGAATCCAGATGTCAGACTGACATGGAAGCGCCTGTAGAAACTTTGCCCTCTATTTAGTCAGTGTGAGGAATGTGTTTTGAGTATAATAATAGATCTATAATAGGTGTAATAATAGGTATCCAAGAGTAGTAAGGATCTCCTCCAGCCCGCTGAGAACAGCTTCTTTTTCCACAAGTGACAGTCTGTCTGTGTGTGTGTGTATGCATGCCTCTGTGTGTCCTCTGCATGATATCTAAAGGAGATAGTTAAGAACGAGTGTGGCTTGTGGAAGTTTGCTGATTCAGTGAGAGATTGCTGGTGCCCCTGAACCCTGTGACCTTCTCAAACCCTGCTTTTCTCTCTGCCAGAGGTCATATAGTCTTAAAGCTCATCTTCTGCTTGAATTTGCTGTGGAGCGTTCAGATTTGCATTCATATCTGCTGGATTGTGTGTTCTGAGTCAGAGAACAAGGCATGACTGTGTGTGTTAGAGAGCCTGAACGTGTGAACTGTCCCAGAAGTCCCTGTAACACTTGCTCTTTAGCGCCTTCTCCAAGCTGAAGCTGTATTAGTGAGAAGAGAAGGGCACATACTAACAGCTCATGAGCGCAGCCTGCCTGTCATTTCATCTATTAAAGATGGATGACATTCAGAGGGGTCTGTTAGTAAGGATCAATTATGAATAGCACTTAGCATCAGCTTCCACTGCGACGAACAGACATGTAAAGAGCGCGCTGTTGGCTCACACACTTCAGTTAATAAGTGATGGCCTATTTGAAAATCTCTGTCGCACCATAGTTGTGCAGTAGGGGTGAGAGATTCAAATGATAACAGGTATGATAGTGTCTCATAACTATTGCTTTTCCCGTACTGTGTATACCATGATATGTCCAGAGACTTATCCAGAGTCACAATCAGCTTGCTTCCAAGATATGGTCTGCATTTGCTTGCATTAATATTGATTTTTATATAAATGTAGATCAGTATGAAAATGATATCATGAAACTAAAGGACATTTTTATAATACACAATATATATGATATTTTGGCATGAACATGGAGCACAGAGAGTTTTATTCATGCATACCACATATCTGGCCTGTGCTGCTGGACTACTGAAACATGCAATGTTCTTCAAATACTGATGATAAAGTCTAGAAAAAAGGCACAAAACCATAGTGTCATAATGTATCATGTATATTTGATAAAATATCGTCTTATTGGCTACCTGTGCTTTTTTATAAGCCATATGTGATAGCAGGCATGTGCACCAACCGAGTCTCCTGTTTAGCACTAGTTGTGTGTTCCGCTTTATTGATACAGAGCATGTTGACACACAGTTACTTTGTGAATTTTGCACTCTGTTGGACAAAACAGACACGACGTTAACTATTAACTGAGATGGGAAAGGGCGTCTCGGTAATACCAATCCAAAAGGAAGGGCAAAGCAGTAAACATGAAATCAGCCTTTATTAGCCATTAACAGGAAACAGCGAAGTATTATTTAGTTACCAGTTTGTGCAAAACAGAACTGAAGATGAGTGGGTGTGGATTAAAAACTATCAGATGGAAAGAAAGAATGAACTCCATTCTGGTAAACTGTATGAATGTGCTTTTATACATTTAAGGAACCTTATTCACTACTAGTATTTATTATTCAAAGGCTAATAAAAATGGACCAATAATAAAAATGTGACATGAATTTGAGTTTGTATTACCAGCCTACTTTGCAGTGCCTTTCTAGTCAAATGTTTAAAAAATATTGATGAGAAGATATGTAAAACATACTGTAATCTAGTTTCTTTTGATTAATGTAAAGATGTGTGTGTGTGTGTGTGTGTGAGAGAGAGAGAGAGAGAGAGAGGAACGAATGATCTGCCTGTGTTATTTACTGGATTTTTAGCTCAATGTAATTACTTTTTTTTTTCACTCCAACAGCTCTTCAGGGAAGTCAGAATAATGAAGATTTTGAACCATCCTAACATCGGTAAGCTGAAAAGAAAAAATTACTTGATCTCAAAAAGCAAAACATAAAAAGGTGTTCTCTCTCTTTTTCTCCCTCTTATTATAGCATCACGATTTGCGGAGTTCAGAGTTCCTCTAATTTCCTCCTCCGCATTTATCGTGATTTTGTGCCTGCAAATAAGATAATGAGCAGTTGAATCAGACGTATCATCATGTCTACACAGAAAGAGGCTTTGTGTGTTCTCTCTGTAAATTTAGAGTAGCTGCTGTTAATACTCACTGAAATCCTACCGGTGGGCCGTTTGGGGGGGGGGGGGGGGGATGTTGAGAGCAACTTTTCCTTGGAGATGTTCCTTTTCTGGCAGTGTTCTCCCCTAAAGAGGGGAAAGACCG
>JBBPCX010000154.1:14922270-14969748 GCA_037974365.1 Hydrocynus forskahlii | reverse complement strand
TTCTGCAGAATGAACAATGAGACATTGGACCGCTTGAATTTCAATACAAAAAAACAGAAAAATTAGGGTGTTCTAAAACTTTTGACCTGTAGCGTATGTAGAACAAATAAAGCAGCACACACTCTGTTTTGTTTAGTTGTCGAGGCTGTTGGATCCCATGTACAAGTGCTCTGATTTATACCCAATCTTGCCCTTGAGGACTGACTGTTTTAACTGCCACAGTAATGTAAGAACATGTAAAAATGAAATGTAATGCTTAGGCAGTGTGTTTGTAGGTTGTAGTCTCCGTGATAATGTTTGTACTGTGACATGCTACTGAGCAGGGATTATTTTTATGTTTCCCCAGAATAACTCCGGATCTGCAGGAATGTCCCGAAGAAACACTTACGTCTGCAGTGATAGGAATAACACAGAGCGCCTCTCTGTTATTCCCAATGGGAAAGAGAACAGGTAGAGTTGGGATGCAATCTCTCCCTGTATTCGCCATCTGGTCAGAATTTATGTAATGTTACATAAGACTTGTTTAAATGTGCATGTCTTAACATGCTATACCACTTAGAAAGAATGAAAAAGCCCAGTTGACTCTTGTGTCTTCCATTCACTTCCGCCTCCCTGTCTTCCTGCAGTGCATCGTTGTCTCCTGAGCAGCGGAACCCTGGTGCTTCCACTCACAGCATTAGTAACGCTGCCACAACTGATAAACTACGCTTCCCACGAGGCACTCCAAGCCGCAGCACCTTCCATGGGCAGCTGAGGGAGCGTCGTACCGCAACATACAATGGCCCGCCAGCCTCACCCACCCAGCCCCGCAGCCGAGGCAATGCCAATAATCTGCTCACTAAACTCACCTCGAAACTCACCCGCAGGTAAACACCCTCCTACACAATCTTTTCACAACATCATTACTAACCTCCTGTAGTAAATAAACTGTTTCTGCATCATTTCAGCCATACATGTTACTACTAATGGCACAAAATACTACAGACGTTATATGTTACTTACTTTTAGCTTTTAGCTTAGGAAAGTCGGTATTGTCCTCTTTATTTTTTGAATGAGTCATCATTCCGCTAGCAAATAATTTTCTCATGACATCCATCTGTGTAATCTTTCCACCTTTTTGTTTTGTCATCTTCTTGTGTTATAGAAACATGTCATTCAGGTTTTCCAAAAGGTAGGATTTCAAGTCTGTCGGGGTTTTAATCAACTAAAAAGAGTTGGATTACTAACACTTAGTGCACAGTGATTTTCTTTGACTGCTGTGATTGCGTTCATTTATCTTATGGTGTTTGATTAAGCATGCCTTAAAGCTTTATCTGCATGCTGTCACTAGCCACAATCAGTCTGCTGCCGGTAATGGCAACTAATCGAGTTGATCTGCTTGATGGGGCTAACTGGTATACTCGGCTCATATTTCAGAGATATAATCTATGGCTCTATTTTTCTACAAACTCATACACAGATATGAGTTGGCGCATGAACTTTTTGTAGATCTTCTGTTATATTGCCATATTCAGTTGTTGAGGCATTTTTTGGGACTACACTCAGGATTTTCAGTGTCATAATGAGGGTAGGATTTAGGGTTAATTAATTAGTGCCAGAGAACAGCATACCATGGCTTTTTAAACACACTCTGAGGTTCTGAGATTTTCAAATTTGTGATCCATTTATTGGTCATTTATTTCACCTGTTCATGTGAGCTGATTTTATAGTGCAAAACTGTGTAGTTCCTCAATCTTTTGATTGAGATTGTGTCCACTGCAGTTAAAAGCAAACCCTAAACTCTTGTACAATATTGAGTCTACTGCCACCTAGTGGTAGAAGCACAGAGGATGCTTGGGATTTTTCGCTTTATCTTTCATTCTGGCGACTTCTCTTTTCCTTTCATGTCTTCCATTTTATCTTTCATCACATTTGTTATTTTTTATCGTTTTCAATTATTATATTTTTTAACTATTAAATCTGTAGGGGATGAAATACCTTTAAAAACTGGATTACACATACTGGACCTGCAGTTCTGTATACACTTTAGTCTGCTGTAGCACTGTGTTCACACATCCTAATACGTGGGCGTCCACAGGAAAAATTCACACAGGAAAAACAGTGTTGGCAGATTTGATTTCCTGTATTTAACACCTAAAGATGTACGTTTAAAATGTAGGTTCCGCACGTATATAGACTGTCATCTCTAATTCCTACATAATGTTCCTCTTTGCTGATTTTACTCTCTCTTTCAATCTGCCCCTGTTTCTCCTTTCTGTCTCCCCCCTTTCTCCTCTTCTTTCACTTTGTTTTCTCTTACAACTCTTCTTCCCTGGCTGTCTTTTTTTCTTTCTCTTGACTTGGGTTTCCTCCGTCAGGGTCACTTTTGACCCGAACAAGCGGCAGTCTGCCGTCAAATCAGGGCCGGGGGCCCCCTCTGGTCCCCCCACCCTCTCAGCCCCATCCAACCCTGCGCCAAAGACTCTTAGTAAGTCTGTGCTCTTCTCCTCTTCTCTACCCCCTGAGCCATACTCTTCCTCATCCCTCACCTGCTGGCAACATGTTACTCTGCAAAGGCCTCCTCTGAATTTCATTCATCTTTTTTAAACCGCTTTGACGATCATTAAATACCGTCTCTTTTTGCAGATTCAGGAGCAGTGGCTATAGGGAGTTGTAGGAATACGCAGATGGAGAGTGTCTAGAGTAAGGGCTTATTAAAATGCACACATAACGACACAGGTGTGTCTTTAGGGGATAGAAGAAAGTGTCTGTGTACGTGTCCATATGTGTGTCGTTACGTGATGTTTGAGCACTTAGGTTGAGTGTGTGGGCGGGAGAAAGGAATTGTATGGAAGGGCTGTTATTTTTCACAGACGCCAGTGGAATATACACAGTCTTTCACATCGTATCGCATGAGCACAATCTGTGTACAGCTGTGGCTTCTATGTAAGTCTGAATGCATCCAGTGTGGGTTCACATATAGCACCTCTTCTCCAGGGCTCCGAATCGGTTAGGGTAACGAAAACAGCACTAGAAATGAACAATAGTTTGCTTGAAACAGAAGGAAGCAAAAATGCAACCACCCTCAGTTGTTCCAGAAAATAAATATTTATTTCAGATATTGGTTAACATTTTTCCACAAATATTGCATTCCATGTAGCCCACAACTTATTAGAATTTAGAAAGTTAACTAGTTTATTTTAGTCATGTAGTGTTGAAATGACTTCAACTTTCTGTTAATGTTTTTTCAAAACCTTATATTAAAGTGTGTTTAAGTTGAGCCTGTTTGTTGTGCTGCAGTCATAAAGAAAGAAAATAGTTATATAAAAGGAACAGAATTAACCTGTTTCAAGGTTTTTTTCATGGTATGTTATGTTTGTGTTGGAAAACAAGAATGGCCACATGAAAATACTCAAAGAAACCTGTCCCCCGCTTCTGAGCCCTGCGCCTTACACCTTTTAGAGCAGATGCTCTCCCCATGAACATAATAGCAAAAGCATGGCAGATATGGGAACTGCAGGGAACGATGACCATATTTTCAGATCCGATAAGAAGTCCAGCAACACCTAACTCTGCTCCTGTCCATTTTGATTTATTTATGTTACCGCACACAACCCACCACAAAACTGCCGAGACTCCCTGTACATTTTAGTTTTACCTTATTCTTTCTGCCTCTCTCTTTCTCTCATTTCATTCCCTGTTTCTCATTCCTGCCCTAACTGATGCTTTCTGACATGGCTAAATATTCTGTCCTTCCTCTCTTTTTCTTCTGTGTTTTCTAATCAAACAAACTAGAGTCTCAACCGAGTTTGAGAGAAGCGGGAGATTTGAGGGCACAAGGTGAGGAGTTCCTGAAATCCTTTTCTTCGGCTCAAGTAGACAATAAAGGATCTAGTTTTTTAGTATTTTAGTATTTTAAGTGTCTGATGAGGAGGATGGGATATATTTTGATGTCAGTTGCGATTATTTTTGTAAAGTTATGTTTATTCGCCAGTGTAACATTCAGCTAGCTTGATTTCAGCATCACAGCACCGCATGTACTACTACTACTTCTGCTACTACTAACAATAATATAAATGCAAAATTCAGTAATTGGTCAAGTAATAAATAGAGTTACTTTATTTTAATGGTACAGTTATAGATTGCAGTGTTTGAGACAAAATGCTACATATTCGTCATGTAGAAATTATCTGGTCTAGTGTTCAATACAAAGGAGTAGTTTATACATCAGTGTTCTCCAGTGGTTTATTTAATAATGAATGTTATAATTTTGACGTGGTGCATTTACTGTTATGTCATGAATGAGTATTTGAAGACGGACTGATTGAGATGGAGAAGACTATTGAAAAACATTTGGGGGGGGGGATGTATAAAACAAATCATGTGGCATGTGCATATGTTGACTGCATGTGGACTTACAATACAAAAGCAGTATCAATACAAGTTAAAAGTCAGATGTGTAGGTATGAGTTTTGTTCCCCCTTTGAGTGAACATCAAAAGGAGTTCATCTGTTAATGATATTTCATGCGTTCCTTGAAGTTCCAGTCAGTCCTTTGTAAACTTCACCACTGCTGTCCAATGTTATTTTCTTGTCTACGTCCTTCACTTTCTACATTACTCACTCGGTCCTCTCCTTCTCTCAGTCGCCATGTACCTGGGGATCAGCAAAAAGATGAAGGGAAAGATGGAAAAGACGGGAAACCCCGCTCTCTCCGTTTCACCTGGAGTATGAACACCACCAGCACCATGGAGCCGGCCGCCATCATGAACGAGATCCGCAAAGTTCTGGACGCCAACAACTGCGACTACGAGCAGCGAGAGTGCTTCTTGCTTCTCTGTGTCCATGGTGACGGCCGTGCAGAGAGCCTTGTCCAGTGGGAGATGGAGGTTTGCAAATTGCCCCGCCTCTCACTAAACGGTGTCCGCTTTAAGAGGATATCAGGAACATCTATCGCTTTTAAGAACATTGCTTCCAAAGTTGCCAGTGAACTCAAGCTATGAATATAATCTATCTGTGTAGAGGAATATATGAAAGTATTAAAATCCTATATAGAGAAATAATTAAGCAGTACAATCACAATACGTAGCAGTTTCCAAATGTTTTTTTTTTTTTTTAAAACAAACCACTTACCATATGTATTTAAATAATGTATAGACTTTAACATTGCTTAAAGCAATAATTTCTTATGTGTCAATTACATTGTTAAAAGTTGCTAAACACTGTAAAAGAGAACCGTTTTGAAACTTTTCAGTTATGACTGTATACATGACATGCTCGGAGCATCCATAAAAGAGTGGAAAATTGTCCACATGACCTAAAAATACAGTACACAAGATCTTTTTGAAGTGGAGTTTACTTGGCTTTTCTTTCCAGACAGTGTTTATATATAGGTATTTGGTGTCTTGAGCAGCCCATGTATAAAGGGTATGTAAAATCCCTGAAGAAAAAAAGCTTTTAAATTGCATACAAATATCTCTGTTCCTCTGCACCTCAGTCTATTTTTTTTTTGGTCATTTGACAGTGCTCGTTCTTGACACATGCTGCAGCCAGCTCAGTTTTAGTTCAGTTTCACTGTGTGAATGTTGAGACATTGCTGAAGGACAAGAAAAAAAACTTATTTATTTCATTTTATGCCCACCACTCAAGAGTATTTGTATATATAATGTACTTTTGTTTTACAATTATTACACATTGTCATATTCTTGCTTTTCAGGTTCTAATATTTTCAGGGCTACTTGTAAATGGTCACTGATGAGATTCACTATTAAAACAGCTATACTTGAGTGTACTTGAGTGCAGACTCAACTGAATCCTAACTTGGTTGGTCTTTCAACTCTCATTACTGTAATTCATAAATCAAATTATGGTTTCTGCACATTCAGAGTCAGTCTGTTTTGGTTTGGACTTTCTGGGTACTTGAAGGTCACACTTCACAAGAGAGGTTTGCACAGATGAAGTGTTAGAGGGTCTCTATCCTGAAGAGCTTAGTTTTTTGTTCTATGGAACATCAAGGGCTTTATACTTTGCAGAATAACTTAAACACAAAATTGCACATGACATAAAATTGGTAGTGTCTACAATGTTAAGACTCATGCTGGCAATCATGAGCTTGTCCAAGCACCTGGTGTATAATTTTGTATGAACACTGAAATTATTGCTCTTGTTTATACCTTGGACCCACATGCTAAAATTACTTACACCATTAGTATTTTAGATCCCACCATTAATTTTCCACTCATATACAGTATTGTACTGTTAGATCTGTATCTGTTTCTTGTACTGCTATTCATGAGAAGTTGATCCAGATTTGCTGAACAGACAGGCAGTGAAACAGGTCTAAATGGGCCAAGAGTTTATTTCTTTTATTATGTCACCTTAATGAAAGGTCTTCCACGTGTGATACAGAGGGAAAGCTTAAATACAGCCATGCATTCATGGATCAAGTCAACATAACACATACATTCATTCTTAGGGTAGGACTGGAATGTGGGGAGGAGTTGGGGAAAATCTGGAATTTTGGGGAAATGAGGTAGAGGGGTGGTTTGGCTGGGTTCACTTTTGGGCAGGCATGAGGTCATCAATGGACTGGCCCTTCTCCAGTCGCTTCTCCATCTCGATCAGCAGCTTGACTCCATCTACAACCATCTGAACAAGCTCCACCTCGGAGAACCCCAGCCGGTCAGCATTAGAGATATCAAATATACCTCCTACTGCAGCAGTGTCCACACCACCTAACACAAAGCAAGCAGCCATTAATAACAGAGCTCTCAACTTCTGTTTCATTACAAATAACCCATTTAGGGCAGTATTGTGTGTTTCAACCAAAGAGGTTATAATTTCATCTGGTAATGGAGTTGGCATTGTTACCTGTTCCACGTTTTTGCAGGCGTAGTCTCTTGAGGATCTCTTCAAACTTGCTGTGCTTGCTCACGTTGGGAAGTTTGACGTGCACGCCGCCACGCAGCCCCGTACCCAGGTTAGATGGGCAGGTGAGGACATAACCGAGGTGCTCGTTCCACATAAATGCGTGACCCTTGTTCTTGAACAGCTCCTCAATCTGAAAGCACAAGGATTTTACATGTCAAATTGCTTCTTCCTAGAAATTGTGTACTGCACAGTTTATGTATGAAACAACCTTACCCCAAAAATGGAACAGCTTACCTTTGTAAGGCCTGTACAGAAACGTGCGAAGACCTCCTTCATGTTGCCGCCTTTCTGCATTGAGATGACACGCAAGTGATCTTCCTCATTCACCCACACCAGGAATGTCTTGTTGTCGTTGTGCCTGGCAAACCAAGTGTAAGAATGCTAATCCGAACATACATAATGCATTCATTTCTGGGACTAAAATAAGGAGAATAAGATGTATCAAAATAGTTTCATACATTTCCACATGCTGTAGTATAAATCATCAGTCCTGCAGAGAATGGCACTCAACATTACCATAATCTGGAAGGACTAAGGCTAAACACGAATGTATACAGAATCTGCTACCCTCTTCCAGCTACTGGAAAACATAATCTGAACACAACTGAAAGCACTATGTTTTATTGGGAGTGCCCTAGGCGGTATGTTGTCTCATATTTGTATTAAAACATACAGATCCAAATGCCATTACTGCTACAGTTTGAGTTTTTCTAATTTTATGGAAAATCACTGCGGGAAAAAAAAAAAAAAAAAAAAAAAAAACCACAACAATATGAAAAGTGTTTTGTGGATCCTCTTACCAGATGCCTCTAGCGTCAGGCCAGTCACGTGCCATCCCAGAGGCCAGGAGCAGAGGAGACACAGGTTTGTCGAACAGAAAGTGATCATCGATGAGTTGCTGTTGCTCTGCTTCGGTCATATTCTTCAAGGCGTAGTACTTCCCTTTCAGATCTCCACTTAGGGCCCCCAAAGCTGCAAAAAAAAAAAAGACAGACAGGAAAAATGCTTGTTTCTTGTAACTGTCATAATCATACATCTGTAGTGGATTCATGACATATTTCCATTATACACACACCTCTGATACTTCATACTCAAATTAAATACATACTTTTGTTTGTCTGTTATGGGTGGCTCCTGAACAGTAATAATTGTTTAGCTGTTATTTCACTAATGTAACTGCGAAATCGGATAATTAATTTCCTCTACCACAGGTCTGTGCCACATCTCTACCTCTGAGCTCCACAATCACAATATAAAATATGCAGGGGGAAACTTTGGATGGTGGGAGTTTGACCAGATTTAGAAAGCACCTCAACAAACCCATGAGAAATGGGCAAAATTCTGCTCATCACAGCAAATTAAAGGGTCAGACAGAAAGCTACCTAAAACTGCATGATTAGATCAATCCCATTCTAATGTAGATACAGGTTATAAACTCCAGTCAAGTGCTTCTCACAAACATGCGACCTCTAAAAATCCTCTAAAAATATAACTTTTTTTGGGAATCTGCCACACATGCGAACTGCTGCATAAAATGGCCTAAAGCAAAAATAAAAAGCCTGGCAATGTTTTCTTAGATTAGCTTTCCTAAAGTTGTGTGCAATATTACCCATTACCACTAGAGGGAGACAAATGTCTGTTGTATGGCTTTCTCTAAATGGGTCACGCTGTGAGACCACAGGACCGCACCTTCCACAGAGAGCTTCTCAATGCCTCTCCTCTCTCCACGGCTGCAGTGTGGTGGCAGGCAGAACCCACGAATGCTCCTGCCAGTTCGCACGCGAGAGCTCAGCACATAGTTGGGGTCCAGATCATCCCCACCCTTCAGGTCCAAAAAAAAAAAAAAAAAAAAAAGCAATAAGGGCATATTTTAACTTATTACATAATGAGAATGAACTAACTCGAGATCATCTTTGCAACTTTACCCATAGCACCGTCAGAAAAAGCATATTAAACCTCTGTACCTTGAGGTTGCCTGGGTTGAGGTCAGTCTTGTGTTTGTCTGTGGGCTTGTATCCTCCATGTCTGTCCTCAATGACGGGGTCCAGCAGCTCCTTAAACACCTCATATGTCTCCTCATCTCCAGCCACACAGCCCACGGTCATAATGAAGGGGTGGCCTAAGATGTGGACAACAAATGAGTTTGTGTGCAAACAAAGAGGTTCTACAATACAGCAACAGTACAAAATCACTATAATTAACTAATCTGGTCCAATTGTAACATACTAACTGTGGAGTACATTGCACTGAAACTCTGCATGTAAAATACTTTAGTCCTGCCCTGAAGCTTAAGCTCTATTTGCTAAACCGGCCTGCAGTGTTTGGATGCTGCAGGGAACTAATCTAACCCCTGACAGCCTGAGTGTGTTCTTTTACCAGGATTATCTACTCCAGTCTGAATGACATTATCTATGGAGAAGCCGTTGGGAGTAGCGCGCTCACGGAGCTTCTTGTACATCTCCAGAGTCAGAGCCTTGGACATATGGTTGTGGTGCTGACTAAGGTCTGGGTATTCATCCTCAGCAGGGAGTTGCTTGATGGTCAGAGTGGTCATTTTTTGATTGCTACACAAATACAGTAACATTACATTCCACAGGGAGAGCAAGAGCACTGACATCCTTAAAAACTTTAATACAGCTACATTATCCAAATCTCTTTCATTATATGGCTGTTGGAGAAGCAAAGCTTTTGCTGGTTATTCCTGCATATTAATTATAATTCAGCAAGGTCACTGTACAGCACATAGTTCTATAAAGTGCCTCCAAGATGGCTTTCCAGACAGAGATCAATACCACTCTTCGGGTAAACTCTTAGCACTGTCAATTGAGACCGGAAACTGAAAAGTCACTTTTGAAGGACGAGTCTTACTTCAGCAGCAAGAACCATTTAAATTATGAAAGCACTGGATGGCTCTAGTTAAGTTTAGGTTCAGGATGTAGGTTATTAGTTATATCACTAACGGTGATGTAACCTAATGAGTTCTGCTTCGGGAAATGCTGCAGTAAGTGCTGAACAGGCATGGGAGTTACCACTAATACCACTAATGAGTAATCCTGTAAAGTGAAGTAAAACCGAGGTCCATGTAGTCATACTAATAGTGATGTCTTTTAAAGACTTCTCATACAGTGAAAATGTGCACAATTCATGTGTAGGTTACAAATGTGATTTGAAAGGCTTCTATTAGTATGAAATAAACTGCCACATGAAGTAGTAGGTAAAGTGAAACGACTGTGACTTTATGAACTAGTGTTTCTGCCTCCTCCAGCTGCCTGTGCTATGTGCACCTCTGAGAAGCAGAGAAAGGACAGAAAGAAAAGGTTCCCGGCTAAATATCAGTAGTGTCCTACTGGTACATTTTTTTTCTCTCGCAACACATGATTTATGTTTCGTAACAAACGAGTGTTGGATTTAATCGGTGAAATTCATTCACATGAGGATCGATTCTCAGAAACATCAGGGTCAGAAGTGTCCATGCTCTCCTCTTGTAGAACAGGTCCGTGTGTGTGTGTGTGGGGGGGGGTGGTCCGTACCTGGGTTGTCCACCCCGGTCTGAATCACATCGTCCAGCGTGAACCCGCTGGGGGTCTGCTTGCCCCGCAGCTTCTCGTACATGGCAGGGGTGAGCACCTTGGCCATGTGGTTGTTGTGCTTGCTGAGGTCTGGGTACTCCGCCTCGGATGAGTACTTCATCTTCAGCTGGTTGTGAGTGTTTCCGAAAGGCATGGTCGGTGCTAACTGAAAACAACGCCAGTTACAGCTCAGTTCAGCCTTAAAATAATTCACACAACGACTTGGTTTTGCTGAAAACCCGATATTGCCTACAATTTTGCTACCAAACGACTTGATCGCGCAACGTGAGAATGTAATGTTCATTGGTTAAAACAAAAAAAAAAATGCAGACTGAATGAATCCCCATTAAAAGAGTCCGGCCAGCAACGTCCGTCCCGTGGAAGGAGGAGTACTGAGTAATGGATACGGACTGGCTAAAGGAAGCGTGTTAACCCACAAAATTATCCAGAGAAAACCAGCTCAAACTACTAAATATGGTTTAAAAATACAAATTAAAACTACACTATTAGCTTTAATTATTCCAAAAACTCAATGAGATTACACCTGACATCTACACATTGTTTAAAAATTCAAATGTACACGACGTAAGCTGATGCAGTGTTTCATTAAAAAAGGGGGCTGTGAGTACAACTTAGTCGCTCTCACGTTTAAATATGGTTTTAAATACAAAATCTCAAACATAACCTCTACATACCGTTTAATAATTCAAACGTACACGATGTGAGCACAAGTAGTGTGATACACACCATTCACAAAAAGGGCTCTCGCGTATTAACAAAGAAAATTATATTCATATCTAAATCTTGGGCTATCAGATTGATTTGAAAAGTGCCTGATGACTTTTAATTAACGGCTGAGACATTTAATGTTAGGCAAAAACGCACAGTCAGTCTTACCTGAGGACTACTACTAGATGAAGACGGGGCTGACACAAAGATCCCTATTTTTCCGGCCGGGGAGCTCTCCAGACTCTCTGCTCTCCAGGGTCTAGCTCTTATGGAGCATTTGCTTTATAGCACACAGGAGCTGCTCCCATTGGCTAGTATTTGTAGCCCATTTATACGATTGGAAGAACTGCAAGCTGAGGACACATCAGTCTAACACAGTACTCTCCCATTTACTATTATGGGTTTATACCATCCATGTGGACTTCATCTTGTAGGACGCAATGTTAAAACACGTTTGTTAAGTGTAGAATATGCTCCTGTTGTACTTGCAGCAGAAATGTTTGTCAGTTATTAAATAAATGTATAAATGCTTGTCTTTGCACAATTCTGTTGCAAAAATGTGTAACAGTCCTTCAGAGAAAATGTAAAATGTTACTTTCTGGAAATGCTTTCAGAGTCAGAATTGTTCACAGCAGTGATGACAGGACATCACTGGAGTTTAATGCAGGAAATTATTGCAGGAAATTATTGCAGATGGATGTTTTAGGATATTTTCTCTATAAGGTCTCGATATAAAATGTAATTTTCATATACACATTCCTGGAAGAATAGTAAATGCAGGGAGGAGTAAACACTCTTCATATGCCTCTATTTTACCCGTGTCAATATTACATGTAAAACTTTACTGGTTGCCTTGGATAGTAAATGCAATACACATATTTGTGTTTCATCATGATCTCTGGTTCCTCTCACTAGAAATTTGGAAAAATGGGTGGAATCCCTCTTTCTCCGCTCAAGACACCTTACAGTTTTTCCTTATAGCCCATTACAAATATGCTGAAAGCTCTAAAGAAAGGTGGGAGAACAGGATCTGAGTCGAGTTTGCTGATTTCCCTGCTTTAAATGCACATTCTAAATCTGTTAAATACAGTATATGGACAGAAGTATTGGGACGTATATACTACTTACTGAATTCATGTGGCCCCTTAATTCCAGTGAAGGGTATTCTTAATGCTGTAGCATATCAATATATTTTGAACAACATACTTCCAACTTTGTGGACACAGTTTGGGGAAGAACCTTTTCTATTCCAGCATGACTGTGCCCCAGTGCACAAAGCAAGGTTGGATGAGTTCAGTGGAAGAGCTTGACTGGCCCACACAGAGCCCTGACCTCAACCCCATCCCTGAGGGCTGAACTGGAATGAAGATTGCGAGCCAGGCCTTCAAGTCCACCATCAGGTGCCATAAATGCTCGGAAAAATGAATAGGCACAAATTCCCGCAGAAACACTAGAAAATTTTGTGCAAAAACTTCAAAGAAGCGTGGAGCTTTTGGCTAAAGCGGGGACCAGCTCCATATAAAAGTCTATGTATTTGAATGGATTGTTACTGAAGTCCATGTTGGTGTAATGGTCAGGCGACCCAATACTTTTGTCCACGTTGTGTAGAGCAGGAAATTTGCCAAACTGTGCAGGAATCCACCCCACTCCCCGTTTGCGTCATTTTTCTGCGACACGTGAGCAGCACAGCATGAGTGCAGGTCCTGTAATAATCAACACACCAGGCAAAAGCTACAATTCTGTTAGAATCACATTTGAATGTTAGCGATCGTGCACGCACAAACAAGAAAAACACAGTGATGCAACGGTTGCCTCTATAAACTCATTGTTTTGCACAGTAAAAGCCTCCACAAACAGTTCTCTTGAGTCGATCCACATTCATTCTACTGGGCTGAGCATCGTGTACCAGGCAGGCAGACACGTGTGGTCCTGTCTAGCTGAGTTATAACATTAAACAATCCATTACTGACAAAAGGTAAGCTTGTTTTTCATCAAGGCTTCTCTTATATGTAGATAGGTATGTAAATTAAATTGACGGGTTTGCATCTTATGTGTACATATAGTGGCTAATGCAACTTAGCTGTTAAACTGGGCCCAGTTTCCCAAAAACATCTTACGTGGTAGAATAAGATGGTTAATGCTCGACGCTCTAGTATTGAAATGTCATCTTTAATCTAGGGTGAGTTCGAAAAACCCTCAATGCTTGGTGCTCTAAATCAGATGTTAATCTCTATGAAAATCCAGTGAAATATCTTCATACACAGAGCACTGGCGTGTTTTACTGCCTCTTAATTTTGCATGTGATTCGATGAAAAATAAGCGATCGTATATTTTCCGTAGTTGGAACTAGTTCAGTCTTAGTGATAATCACAAAAATGTAATTTAGATCAACCATTCAGTTCAGTCAATCCAATTTTTATAACTGTTTTAACTAACATGTAATCGGTGTTATAGGGTAATGACACATAAAAATGGTTTACATGCCAAATTTGTGTTTAAAAAATAGTGAGGTAGAATTTGAGGCAACGCGAGAGATGCTCTTGTTGTTCGTCTTCATTTGGCCGGGTTAACCAGCTATTACATTTTGAAAAGACGAGTAAACGGCTAGAATAACTTATAAAGCCATCAAACTAATTAATGTAAACTGAAATAGCCAGTATTGCTAGCTTGATATGTGCTGAACGGACTCGTTACAGTGACCCTGCTCAATTAAAAGATTAATTAAAGCGTGTCTCCATTATCATAACTACTACTTATTTCCCATACTCACGTCTACTACTTACATGATATCCATTTTGACACTGAGAGTAAGCTGACAGCTGTTACAGCACTTCAGTCTCACCGGTGAAATTTAAAAGAAAATACTGGGACCGTTTAGAATGTAACGGTCAATTTGTGAATTAAATCACAACAAACTCTTTTGCGCGTGAACTGTGACGTTCTGTGCCTGAAAGTAAAATGATAGACTAACAACGTGTCTAAATAATTCATCCTAATTCTAACAGAGAGAGTGGGTTCAGTTTCACACTGGCATCTGAACCCCTGTTGTAAACATATACAAAAATAGAATAATAAAATCAGAATCAGAAAACTTAATGGATCTCAGAGGAAATTGCTTATGTAATGACATATGCTATAGACAGATACATATGCTATAGACACAAATACTAGGTGTAAGTTCTATTGATAAGTAACACAGATAAGTGAAATCTAATGACACTGATGGAAGTTAGTAGTACATTATTGCACTTAGTAGAGATCAGTGGTATATGAGTTAAATTGACATAAGTAGTGATATTGCACATGTGCAAACCATATTAGTCCTTTTCCTCATAATATTTTCTTTATATCAAGGTAAAATATCTTGAAATAAAGCTCAGTGCAAAGACACAAACTTTGACTTTCAAGTCCCAATTCAGAAGACACTGTCTGTTAGATCTTTATCCGAAACGGTCTGCCACTCTAATCATGGATAATGTTGACCCATAGAATATTGATGAGAGTCGTGTGTTTGTTTTATTTACTACTTTAATAATTGATCATCTAATTAGTTGGGATTTCCATTTATCATGATAAGGAAAGTTTTGATTTCTTGTGTCCTAATTAAAGGACTTTGTTTCCACCCACAGCTTACTTTATTGGTTTTGAAGCTCATCACTACTGTCCCATGAGTTTTGTGGAGTACTCTGAGTTCATTCAGGAAGGAGATGTGGTCATTATCTTCCTCGGCCATGATTCCATGATGCCTATCAAAGTGGAGCCTGGGGCCCAAACCCAGACCCGCTATGGAGCCATCCGCCACTCCAGCGACTTAATCGGGCGCCGGTTTGGTTCTAAGGTGACCTGCAGTAAGGGAGGATGGGTGTATGTCTTGCACCCCACTCCAGAGCTATGGACTGTGAATCTGCCCCACCGGACACAGATCCTCTACACCACAGACATTGCCAACATCACACTCATGCTGGACCTCAAACCAGGCTCCGTCGTCTGTGAATCAGGTGAGATGTCTGATACAGGACTTTATACCACCGTCTATTTCAACAAAGAAGTGTTTGCCCATGCAGTCACTTGTGACTGCATCAATTCCAAACCTATTGTTGCCCTTAAGTAAATGTTTCAGTTCACAGCTGTAACATTAAACAAACTGTAGACCACCAGAAGTGAATAGAATAGAAGTCAACAAACAGGATGAGCTGTGAAACCCTTTACATACTGATTGAATCAAACCCCAAGTAGGTAAGTCTAATAAATACTGGAAACGCTGATCTGAACATCGTAGCTGAACAGCATGATGTTGATCATGACAGTACACACCCCCTCATGGTCTGCTGCTTAAAGTGTGTAGGGGGGTGTCAACCACATTCATTTTGCTCTGGTATGAAGTTGACTTAAATCAGTATATTCTTCAGGTTAATCCAGTTCATGTATGAGCATGTGTTGTAATATGCATGTAATTTAGGATAAACAAGTGCTGTTCTTATGTACTGATATAAGTTCCTGTATGAAGACGATGTAGTTGAGCTGTAGGTCATCTCTGTGTTATTGAGAGCATAGAGCTACTGCAGAACTGCTGTGCATTCTCTCCAGCCCACACAGGTATTGATGACTTGGCTATACAGTGCAAAGATGGCTTTACCATTGACTTATTTATGGTCACACCCCGTCTGTAGGATACGGCTGAGTTGCCGAGGTTAGCAGGTTGAACATAGTGCTTGGTCATTATTAACTGCTTGTGGACCCACTCCTTCCCCAACCAATTTCTCTTGCATCCAACCTGTCGACCACAAGATTAGACTGTTCTCTAATCGGCTAATATATTCCAGACCTTGACGTGCACAGTTACAACAAGATAAACATGGTTATTCACGTCATCTGCAAGTGGTCAGAATGTTTTTGCTCATCAGTGTGCTTTATATGCAGTTCTTCAGGAAGTGCATGCATGCAAAATGTTCTTGGCTGTGGAGAGTCCTGTCTGCAGCCAGATGTCTGGCCCTGTTTCTTTCCTTTTGATATCAAGCCTTTTTGAGTCATAATGTTCAAATTCAGGTCAAAACACTGGCGTCAAAGTCAAGTTGCAATTCATGACTCAAGTCCAAGTCATGCGACATCTGCTTCTTTTACGCTGAATATATTTTTGATGTTTTTCGAAAGTCTGCAGCTCTGATCGGTTTCGTACCAGTATTATTCTAATTGTAATGTAAAATCACAGCACTGTGCTCTGATCCATACCTGAATGGACAGTTACATAGACGATACATTCCTTTGTCTAATGTTTTGTGAGGGTTGTTGCAGTTTTAAAATTAAGCCTCTAGTTTTGCCGTCGTATATAAAAGATTAATTCAGCGTCTTGCTTGTTTGCATAGTTGTCTTCCAGGTGATAGTTAAACTAACTGTTCTGAGGGTGACTTTGTGATTAAGCTCAGTAAATGTTTAGAGCTTATCAAGATTTGCATGCAAGGCGATGCTTTGTGCTTTTGAGTGAATGTCATTCACCTTGTGGTGTTAACAGAGGGTCTATTACACTGCCCAGTCATAATGAGTGATTGTTTAGTGTGCACTCCTTTTTTCTTTTGGCTGTTGGATGTGATTAGACAAGAAACATCCCATCTCCAGTACTAGTTTCATTTATTAGAAAGAACTTTCTAGAAGCAAATGTAGACTGGGTGAGTACTTATGTCATGCCCATTCCCAGACATACAGTCTTGAGGGAAAAAAAAAACAGTAATTGTCTTTTCTCTTTGCACTGTAGTGTTTCTCTCATCCCTCTTTGGCTCATTGACTGAGTGGAAGATACTCTTTGCTCTGAATGAGTCCATTTAATGACCTCAGAGCACATAGCACGCCGTCCCAAGACATTACTGCTCCCTCATTGCTCAGTTAGCTGGGTTGGTGTAATAGTCTTGCTAAATGAGTATGGATTTTTTGAAGGCTTGAGTATTGTAACACTATATTTGGGATTTATGATCAAGTGAGGTCAAGACTCCCAAGTCCAAGATCCCGTTCACATCTGGTCACTTCATGCGTCTTGAGTACCAAGAAACATAAACATAACACCCAGTGCACCTTTGAAAATGGATGTAAACCTGACTGTTCAAGCCACTGAAGGAGGCGGGCCGAGACATATTCGAGCCACATTTTATCATTGTAAATGCATCCGTCTTTCCACAAAATTAAAACCAAAACCCTTCCCACTACCGTTACAGTGTCTACCCCCCAACCACACCTTCCAACTGCCCTTAAGACTGCTACAAATGAATTTCTCCACTGAGTGTTTATTTAAATTCTGTAGCCCATGACCTGTAGCAGCAGAGGTGATTGGTTGTTGTATACAAACTGATTTGCTTATCTCCTGCCACATAGTTGTCAGATTTCAGACTGACTGACCAGACATGCATTTGAATACCAAGTGTAAACAGATACAATCCAGAAACTAGTTGTATAAAGTGACCAGGTGTAAACAGAGTCCAAACCGTCTGAACCATTAAAGCAATGGTTTGGTAAAAAACAATAAAGTAAAACTGTCAGAGTTTTGTACCTCAAATAAAGTTAATTAGCTGAGACATGTTTTGCTTCTTTAGTCTGCAAGGCAAATATATCTAACCAGCTATTGACTAGAAGTCGCTAGTGAGCCAATGTTTTTCTGTAAGTGCGTCCCACAAAACATGTGGTGGCACAGACTTGATGTGATTTAGGACTCACTATGACTTCTGGTGACATGGACACACTACATTACTTTCAAAGTTGCCGGAAAGCTGTATTGTTCACCCAAACCTGTCTTGTAATCAATAATGTTGAAGTTATTGCAAGTCAGCACCACCCTAAGGGGCTGGAAATTTTTGGATGGGTGGTTTAAGTGGGTAAAGAGAATTTTTTTTAGATATATATATGGAAATTATTTTGGTGACTATTTAATTGAATTTGAATGTCTTTATTGTCATTGTACACCAGTGCACTGAAATTTGGAGAGCTTCTCGTACATGGCGCCTAAAAACAATATTACATACCCAAAATAAATAGTAATAAATAGCAAGAAGAAAAGGGAAGAAAAAAAACACTTACAATACATCCTAAAAACTAAAAACATATAACAAATTATTTAAACAGTGCAGTGAATAATTATCTTTGTTTGTTAATAAGGGTTATTGTATTTGGAAAAAAACTTGGTAAATCCTTTTGTTTTGGATTTAATGGACAGATAACGTCTGCCAGAGTGTGACAGTTCAAACACATTGTGTCCGGGGTGATTTACATCTGGTGTTTATTAAAACCATTAGCCTCATAGCTCCAGTGCCAAAGTAAAGATGAAAATCTAGACTCTAAGCATGTATTGACTCATTGACTTAGGGTTGGGTAAATGAAATTTTGTTTGCTAAATTGTTTCTTTCTCCAGACTGTCCCTTTAACTGTTCCTGCTGTTGTATTTATTTTTCAGTTCTCTCTCATGATATAAGTCTCTCGTTGTAATTAGTAGCAGTTCCCTTCACATCTTCCCGTTTTATCTCTTCCCTTTTTTGTGCCTTATACTCCCACAGACACTGCACCATCTTGTGTCTTTTTAATTTCTGTTCTCTGCTTTTCCCCCGAGCTTCTGATCCTTAGTCAGTTATCCTCTTCCATCTGAATAATACCCTGTGGGGCAGACATTGACCCCTTTGTTGCCATGAAAACAAAAGCTTTGGTGATATAACCCTGCAGGAGGAGGAGGAATTGGCATGTACTCTTCTATGTGCATGTGCATGTGCATATGTGGGAGTTCACATGAAACTTGTGTGTGCTTGTATGTGTAGGTGGTATGCACAAGAGTACGCTAGTTTTGAGTGTGCATTTTATTCTTTTTCTTTTAATTAAGGCCACAAACTGCAGTCGAACAAATAAGAAACCACTTCTTTGAAGATGTTTTGTCATTTTCACTGCTGTAACATTTAATTTTTTTCTTTTTTTTTTTTGGGCATGATTGTGTGTTTGAAACAGGTACGGGCAGCGGCTCACTGTCCCATGCTATTCTCCGCACCATCGCCCCCAGCGGTCACCTGCACACAGTGGAGTTTCATGCTCAGAGGGCTGAAAAGGCCACTCAGGAGTTCAGAGACCACAAAGTTGCTCATCTGGTGACTGTCCGGAACCAGGACGTGTGTAAAGAGGGCTTTGGTGTTGTGGGTGTGGCTGACGCGGTCTTTCTGGACATCCCATCACCGTGGGAGGCTATTACACATGCCAAGAAAGCCTTCAGACGGAAGGGTGAGTATGGAAGTGTGAGGGTTAAGTATAGATAAATCATCCTTCCCACTTGCCGAGACTCTCTTCCCTCATGTCTCCTAGGATAAGTTTTGTTAACTATACCGTTCTCCAGTGTTTTCAAAGTGCAAAGCACATCTTTACTGATCCTCAGCTTCTGTTCTTATCATGTTCTGTCATATTTTCTCCTCATTTGACTTAAGAGATCTGGTATGTTCGGTTGCTGAGGAAGTACTCAGCAATCATTGACAGTCTGCCTTTTTTTTAAATCAAAGGACAGGGTGGAAACATCTTCACACTGAAATAATTCAATTTTCTTTGGAACCACTGTCTGTTTGACTGAAGCACACATCAATGCTCCATTTGAAAAGTATATAGTACTGCTACTGTCAGACTGAGCAAATGTGCATTTCATCATTTTTTTAAGGTGTTAAAACAATAAACCATAACTACTGGTCAGTGTAAGATTTAGAATATTACTAATATTTATTTTCAATTTGTACTCCAACAATGCAAGTTCCTGACAATTCTGCTAATGTTGCAACCAAAAAAAACCTAAAAACACTTCTGCTAATGGCTTAAATCCACCTGTTGAAGACTGTTAACTGTGAACTGTTTGTTAGCTGTTCAGTGGTGTGTGATATATGGTTGTATGGTCAAAGTTATGTTTAATGTCTTTCTTGGCAACACTCTGTTCTTTTTGGGTAGCCATGGGTGAACATACCTGTGCATTTGTGAACTGAGTACCTGAGCAGGCTTTTTTAGTTCTGGGCAGCTCCAGGCCCACCAGGCAGGCCGGGGCTAGTCAGCAGCTCAGTTGGGGGTCAGAGAGCAGCAGATTATGCCTGTTATTGGTGGGCTGGGAGACGGGTTTTAAGAATAAATGAAAAATAAATAGCCGTCTGTTGTTATTATAAGTCACGGCTTATCTGGAGAATGAGGCTGAAGAGAGGGCTTGAAGCAAAAAGTCCTGTTAAAGTAGTCACTAGTATTTTATGAGTCTTGGTGATATGGAAATAAATAGCAGGTTGTTGCGGAGTGTAAATGGGGAAACTTACAAAGAGAATTGTCTCACTTCTGCTCAGTGGCTGTTGGTTTTATGTAAAAGGAATTTTTTCTGATCGCTGTGCAGCTTACACTTACATTTGTTATTTCTCTCTATCTCTCTCTATTTCTCTCTATCTCTCTCTCTCGTGCGCACACACTTGCGCGTGCACACACACTCTCTCTCACACACCCCCTCTCTCACACACCCCCACACACACACACACACACACACACACACCTACTGCTTTCCTTGCTGGCAGGCTTTTGACCATAAAGGGATAGACTGGAAGAGTACAGTTCCCTAAGCAGACTTACAGGATTTATCTTTTCTTCAGGGGCCAGTCTTTTTTTCCCTCAATCTCTCTCTCATTCACTCTTCCTCTCTCTTTCTGTCTTTTACAAGATCTAGCTCTTTAGAAGCTTTGAATAAAATTTGCATAGGCACAGTAAGTGGAGAAGTTTTCTGCAGCCTCAGGTCAGGTTCTTCCGTCTATCCCAAGCATGTATGTTGTGTATTAGATACAGCAGCCCTGCCGTTCCTCTCTGTCTTGCATACAGTGGTTTCAGCCGTTCTTTCTTTAGAAAGCCTGGAGGATTCCCGCACGGGCATAACTTTCCTCTCTCCCAGAGTCTGTTGCCAGGAAACCTGTTGGGCCTGGTTGCTGGGAGACCTCGGGTCTGTGTTTATGACAGCATTTGCAGGGAATGGCCTTATTTGTCAGTGGAATGTTTATCAGAACATACTATCTCTCTCTGTCTCTCTCTCGCTCTCTCTCTCTCTCTCTCTCTCTCTCTTTCTCTCTCTCTTTCTCTCTCTCTCTCTCTCTCTCTCGCTCTCTCCCTCTCTCCCTCCATCACATGTATTGCATCTTCCCTCTTATGAGTTCTGATCTCGTATTTCCCAAACTATGCAGGTTATGATTGTTTTTTTGGGGTTTTTTCGGAGCTTATTACCTCAGTTCTTCATTGAAAAGCACACACTGGTTTAAGAGTCTTAGCTTAAGTGTGTGGACTACATGCTCACACCCCACATCCTTAACTTGTGTTTCTGTGTCAGCGCTGAAGAGGTCATGTTGGCTCAGTGCACTGGACGCCTGCTGGGCTGCTGAGGGTGTTTGAATTTTTTTATCACTGGATAAAAGTGTGGAGCGGTGTTTTTCAGGAATCTTATGTCTGTGCATGCATGGAGATTTACTGGATAAATATGAATATGCACTTACAGCCATCAGCGAAATAGTTTGTGTGGTAGAGCAGAGCAGGACAGGGGGATTTTAGGTTATGCAAAGGAATGCTAAGTCTGAAAATGGAACAAGGTAGTTGAAGGGGCTGTTTCTGCTATGTTTTTCTTTTTCCCCAAAAAATGTCTGTTTATTAATCAACAAACCATTAACTGGATGTGAAAAACAGCGAACGAATCAGAATTGTAATGATAGGAACCAGACAACGGAAGCATTTGGTGACCATACAAACTACATCCCATAGGTACTACATTAAAAGGTTACGGATATGTTGGTGTCTGATATTTTGTTGTACATGATTTTTGAGAAGGTTTTTGCTTATTTTATTGGGTTGCATGATGATATCAGAATCATACCTGTATTGGCAGAATTTGAGCATCGTGCCGAAGTTTAGATTTGACTCATACTGCAAACCGATATTTATTCACATATTGATCGTGTGACAAGAGCACTTGTTACTCAGCCACTCGATACTTAAATAAATCTATATAACCAGCCCAAAGACTACAATGACTAAAGCAAAGGTTATGGAATTTAAAGCTCTGAATAATTAGCCACACCCTGTTGTGGAGGAGGTGGGCTTTTGAAGTCTAGTTGAGCATCTTTTGACACATTACACCATATTCTGTCGTCGGTATTTTTCCTGTGTAGCTGTCCTGTGGCTCCACACGTCTTGAAGACAAAAACGTGACATCTGTTAGTTTAAAAGTTTGGAGATATCTCTCAGGAAAGTCCTGTGCTTATGAATGCCCTCTGTAGTACTGGAATAACAACAAGAACCGATTCCTTACTTTTGCCAAAGCAGCACAAAAGTTCCTTTGACAAGGCGAGGATGCGCCGATTCCTTTAGAAAAACCTCCATCTAGTGCTAAAATTAAACTGTTGAACTTGCAGAGAAAATTGTTTTGTTCAGATTCTTCCGTCGGAATCTCTGACAGGAAAGGGAAGCTTAGAGTGGACTGTCATTTATCACTGGATTGTTGTATAATTGCACTACACTCCTGAAGGTCCACTGGCATTTCTTTAAGTTTATAATACTTCTTTTTTTAAAAGATATATAAGATTTTTCCCACTTTGTGATAATAGATAATGCGGCGTTTAAGGTTGTGATTTAAGTTTAAAGCAGTTGATTGAAAGCTAATAACTAACCGAATAAATGTTACATTTGTCTATAATGCTTATCCAGAAGTATCGAATCTTTCTAAATTATAAAAATGTATGTACTGGCATTGGCAAAAATGGACACGGGGAAAATATCAACAACAGCCCCAAATTCCCTTATCAGTGCGTCCATAATAAAAAAAAAATTCATACAGGCCACCATGAGGCATAAAATGTCTAAGGAAAACATACCATTATTTTTATCATTATCAACATTACATATTAATACACATGAAGTATAAGCTCAGATGGCCGTTTCTGATAGTAAATGTAGCTGTTAGACTTGCACTGTAGACATTGTGACCACCACTATAAATAAAATCCACATCAGTACGTGTTTTCTTCGTTGAATTTTTTTAATATCAAATCAATCTAAATTACACAGTTTACACATTGTGGTTCACTTATAAGTGCAACAGATCCACACCCTCATCCACCAGTGCTTTCCCTTTGGACTCCATGTCAAGCTTGATGTTAACAGTTTACACTGGATCCTTTTTCAAAGGTTCCACTCCCACTCCAAACCTCCAAAAGGCCATATAAGCAAAGTAGCACGTGTGCAGACGTTTGTCAGTATGGGGATTCCAACAAGCCCTTTTACACCTCAGCTTGTTTGGTGGCTTGAACCTTCTCAAAAAGGGGCCGTCATTACATGCAGACTCTTTAGCAGTATCATCAGGGCCAGTTATACTCAGATTAAAGGGCCACCATTTCGTTTTTCCAAACTAACTGATTATGCAGCCTTGTTTAGATCTAGTGAAGAATCTTCCAAAAATACCAAAGTTTGCTTTGGTCTAATGTGATTACAGAGCCTTAACTTGCATTGTTTGTATGTAATCATTTGTGCTTAATTGAGGGCAGGCTAAATGAGCCAGAGATCCTGATTCCCCGGATGTCCTCACTCTGTCACACGTCCCTCCGCCCTCTATGTGTATTGTCAATTTTTTTCCCTCCCCTACACCTAACTAGGAACAGTCTTTGAAAGTATGCTTGGCAGACAGATTGAGTCATTCTTTGAGGCCTTTATAGACGACTTGTAACTCTGTGCCTCTGTTGACCCCTTCTGTCTCTGTAGGGGGCCGTCTGTGTTCCTTCTCACCATGTATAGAGCAGGTCCAGAGGACTTGTGAGGCACTGCTGGAGCAAGGCTTTGCGGAGCTCTGCACTCTGGAGGTTCTGCAGAGGGTTCATGATGTCCGCTCCATCACTCTGCCCCTACCAGACTTTGGCCCAGAAGACGCAGGAGTAGAGAGCAGCAAAATGACAGCCAATGCTACTCCAGAGGAAGTCCCGCCTGCAGCAAACTCTGGCTACCTATCAGTGACCTGCAGGACAGCCACGCCCCCCCGGGAGATGGCTGGACACACGGGGTACCTCACCTTCGCTACCAAACCAAGGGGTTAGAAAACAACAGGGATTTAATAAGTTCCACACACTTATTAGTGACGCCGTATGGATCTGCTGAAGTCTGAGTATGAGCAAACGTTCTGTGCTCTGTCTTGCACGTCCATATTGCATGTGGACATGCCCTTGGCACTGCTTACATGTTGCCTGGTGATCTGTCATACAGTTTAAAGTAATAGCTAAACCATACATGCTAATGTTGCAAACAGTGAATGAAAGATAGTAATCCGTTCGTTTGAATAATTATAATCAGTCACTATTGTTCTTCATTTTCTTTTAGTAACATTAGCATTATTGACCAAACTATACTGTACATAGTAGGTGATACCAAGGTTTTTATTTATCACAGTAGGGCAAACGTGTTGAAAAAGGGAGTATACACTCATATTTTTTGAAAATCATAGCAGTGTCTTTTAGTTTGTTTCTATTTTGTTACAATAAATTTAAAATGAAAGAAAAAACATCAGACTTGTCATGGTTTTATTTAGTTCAGTTTACCTTGTGTGGGGTTCGGGTTTAATTGTGGTGCCCTACACATCATCATCTCCTTGAGCTTTAGCCATTCAAACACTCAGAAGCTCAAGAACTTGTATGGACAAGGACTTTCGAAAATGATTGGATTGTCGTAAATGTTGAGTAATCGAGTGATTCTTCATTTCGTCATTTCTGACTCCTACACGCATGCTGGCAGACTCATGTTAAGGATTCGCACACTAGAAGCAAGGAAGCATGGTCTTTTAATTGTTAACTTTTCCTCACAACCTCAACCCTCCCACATTTGCATTCTAGCTGAGCCTGTCCACCATAAAAGGTAATGTTCCCTCTGCTCTCTGGTACTGAACGCTGCAGACACTGAGAACGGATATCCATTGCTAATGCATGCACTTTTGATTTGTCCTATTTTCTCTCTTATTGCTTGATTTTCTCTGCCTCTTTCCATTGTATGGTTCACATGCCAAACAACATTAAATGTATATGCAGACCACAGTATGTGTTTATTTGTAATTAAAAGTGTATTCTACTTTCTGAAGATCACTGTTAGTATTGCATAGGGTTCTAGAAGCTCTTCGGTATTTTGTACTTGTATGCATAGAAGCCCCTTTGCCCATATATAGCACGTGTGACAGAGAAAGGCTTAGTAAATAAGGGGATGGGTTAGCAGCTGATGTAACAGTTGGACGTGTGTGTGTGTTATTTTAAGCCTACTGTTCCCTGGTTTAACAGTGAAGGGAAAGGCTAAGGGATGAGAATAGATGGTCCACCTGTGTTCGTCCCCTCCCCACTCAGGAGGGTCTGAGCTGCAGCCCAGGGAGCAAAAATAGCTGCTCTTAGCCCCTGCAAATCCACACACACCTTAAGCAGATTCTCATCAGGACCTCGGCTCCTCAGTATATGAACGTGCCAAAGCTGTGGGATTCATTCCATGCGACTGAACGGCACGTGATGTGGTGAAGTGAGAGAGAAAAGGCGTGAGTGAAAAGAAAACCACTTTATGAAAGCTGAGGCTAAATAACCACACAAATGTTGCACTACAAACACAGCACTGCTCCAGTGACCTCAAACATCTCAGGAACCTTGCCAACAACTGCAAAAAAAAATGGCCTCCTGTCAAAAGAAATGTTCTTAAATCTAGTCAATATATGTGAAATGTTCGTTATAATGGTGGATAATATGCTTGTTTTAAGCATATTTCTTGAAATAAGCAAAACCACCTGCTTAATGAGAGCTGTACTTAAATGATCACATGTCTCCTCCAATAGATTTTTAAAAATTTTATAACAATCATATCATCTCACATTGAGATATATTAGATATCTAGAATTAACATCATTTCAAGATATCACTTTTTGCAGTGAAGGGGCTCCTAGAGATACAGGAGTGAGTTGACAACAGATTAGGAATTGGCTAATAAAACTCCAAAAACAGTCACTACGTAAAAGAAGGAGAAAGATTTTATTATTCCCATTGATAAAAAACACTCTTCCACTTTAGATTCCCTTTCATCTTGTGTTTTTGCTTGCCGTGTATCGCTGGGGTGGAAATTTGTGCTGAACTGAATGCAGCTGAAAGTCATGCTGGATCACATTAACTCTTTCAAACAAAACCTTTTGATCAACAAATGTTAGGTTGGAAATGTTGCTGATAGCTTAAGAGATATTCCTTCAAAGATGGAATTCCTTTGAAGGAAGAGAGATATTCCTTCATTGGTGGACTTTCACCAATTTTTCATTCTTCACATTAAACTGCTCTGAATGACTCTACACATCTAATTAAATTTGTCACAGTTCTTCTGAGACTGCTGGTTTTTATTCCAACCAAGCAGAAACTCTCCTCATGTAACAAATCAACTGTCGACAGAGATGGACTGATTTAAGCAGGTGGAATCAGCTGTGCTTCTGCTTGATTGGAATGAAAGCGAAAACACTAAAATGTACAGGGTAGGAATAGGACTGGGGGGTACATTATTTATACTGGTATTCCACGATACTGACGTTCTGGGATATTGCATTTATATTTTAGTGATATTTTAGCAATGTACTTGAGTACTTGAGTGATGAGCATGAAATCCATTGTATAATGCCCATGATACAGTGGCATCCACATTGCTATTTAGGTTCTATTTTGTGCACTTAATTAATGGTGTCCATAACCTGACAGTCTGTTTTGTAAGAACAGTTAAAAATGTATAAAATATGGATTTTGTATTTGGTTAATATTTGTATTTGTATTCAGTTAATATTTACAGCACTGAGTAAGGTTCCATTTGGTGTAACTTTAAGTGGAAAAACAGTCCAAGCAGCGCCCGTACTAAGGGAGAATTGTCTCATTAACTTCATTAATGAAAACCTATATATAATCTGCTACCTTAATGTACGTTAAAACATTTCCTGATCTTGAATTTTATCCGTATCACCCAGCCCTAGGCAGAGTTCAGACCAGGATTGCGATTATACTTGTGGATTAGATCATGGTTGCGAGAGCTAGACTTTCTCTCCACAAAACATAAGGTTTCACTTTCAAGATCTTGGGAAAGTCTGAAATTACATGTGCAGAATAGCCAGCAGCCTCTTTCTTCACAACTGACTGTTAAATTGACAATTTAGCAACTGTTAAAAGCAGAATTGCACATGTTCCATTCAGGGACAAGCCAATGAACTGCTAAAAAAGTTCCCCACTCCCAAATCTATCACCTGGTCTAGGTGGTGAGGATGACAGCTTATGGAGCAGGAAGACTATTAATGAACTGTGGTGCTTCACATATATAGCCTACTGTGCCCTTGCTACCGTAAACGTCAGGAAAGATGCTTACATCTACTGCTAAGTGCTTACTGATAGCTATCAGCTCTCCCTCACATGCACATGCGTACACACGCAATCTGTTTGCTCCCCTTAATCCTGAGGAGGGAGCAATGTGGAAAAAAAGTAGCACTGATAAGCTTAGTAGAGCAAAGCAGGTTTCTACTGTTGGTAAGTTGGGCTGGTAAAGTCCTTATGGACTGATTGCACTGATAACCCTACTGACCACACAAGTGTCCCCTCCTGACCTCACAGCACTACAAGCCTTGACCTTCCCCATAGTTTGCGCAAACTGAGACCTGACACATTTCTGTAAACGTAATTTAGGAAGAAGTAATGCCAGTACTGCCAGTAATGCCAGGTTCAGATTGACTGATGGTGGCCACTGGTGTAGAATGCATTTAGACATAGAGCTGTCTGCATATCTTGTGTAACAGCCGTGTTGATTCAGTCCTTCTGCCCATGCTCAAATTTGAGGAGAGGAATGATAACACTTGTTCTTGGAATCTATGATCAGAGATGATTTTTAGCCACGGTACTTTTTGCGCTGAGATCACGTGGGAGCTGTCTGTGGTCTATTTTGGTTGGTACAGTGTAGTCACTGTGGGAACATGGTGAAAAACAGTAAGCCATTTCTCATAGAAAGGAGCATATAAAGGAGGAGCAGCTGTGAGTAAACGTTGTACTCACAAACGTCGGGCTAAAAATGAGTCACAGGTCACACATCGGTGGAGTAAAATAGAGGAGGAATGCATACTTGCATTGTTGTGGAACAGAGCAAGCATACAAACCAAAACTCATGTCATGTGAATCTTTGCTTTTATATTAGGTCCTGGGCTTAAAACACCTATATTTATTGAACATGCTTAAAGTTAATGGCATGTTTTTCATCCTAGTTTTCAGCTCTCCGGTTCAGTGAAGCTGTTTAAAGTGGGAGGATCTTTCATGCTGGAGTGTTTCATGTTCCTCAGCTCTAGCTTCCTCCTCTCTAATGAAAACCAGAGTTTTCATCTGAGTCACTGGTTTCTATAGAGACAGAGTTGGAATGTTCCCCTCAATCATGAGGTTCCCCATCCAGGCCCAATCCCATGACACAAACATACCAAGGACATACGCTGTTCTGTCTGGAAACTCTTTAGGAAAAGATGTTTCTTCTTCGCTCTCGCACGGACCTTGTGGCCTGTAAAATGTTATTCTCCTCTACCACTCTTTCAGAAACTCTCTTTTGTTCACTTCCCCTATATTTCCATTATTTCAACCTTGTTCCAGTTCCTTTTCACCCCTTTCCTTTCCTTTTGCTTCCCACCCACTGTCCTTTTCAACATCTCTCCTGCTTTGTACAGTCGCTTAATAAGCGCAGTGTAAAACTTCTGGAGATATTTTATACAAACACAAACACACGCGCAAAAGGATATGGGCTGGGAAGCCTGTCCTGACTTGCACTGCAAACCAAACATGGGACATGCACTTGCCTCAAACCATGTCAAGCCTTACTTGTGTAGTCTCTGATGCTGTTAGGACATGCTGTTATATATATAATAAATAAAAGTCTGTTGAGCAGTAGTAGTATTCTTGATGCCAGAAATGTTCTTTATATTTATCTAGTTTTATATATAATTATGATCAGTATAGATCTGTGTGGCTCACAGGATATTTGCCCCATTATCATTATATTAAAACACAGGATCTCCATTGTGTGAGTAATTCAGGTGCCTGATAAGTTAACCACACAGTTTGCATATTATTATTCAGTGTCTACACTTAACTTATCTAGTGTTGTAGTTCCAGAGCAAAATTAAAGAGATAAACTTCAGAAAGCAAACACTGAAGCCGTTCTGAGCATGATTTTATCAAATTATTTCCTTAATTCTGTGCATCCCATCACTGATGTCCAAAAGTTGAGACACTAATTGTAATTAGTGAACCCCACTATTTTAAGGTGCACACATTGTTGATACAGACATTTAATTGTGCACACAGTTTGTGTAGTCTCCAGAGAAAAGCACTGGCACGAGAATGGGCGCGAGAACGCTTTGGAACAGCTGCACACGAGTCTAAAGGCACTATGACTAGCCAGGCATTAGTTGTAAGTGTATAAAGACTCCTAACATCGGGCAGTAAAACAGCATCCTCTGAAGTGAATGAGCAGCATCTCTGGCAGGAGTAGGAGTGGCACTTGTGACTCAGAACTAAGCATTCAATATCAGTTCCTGACATTGCTAATGCGCTTAAAGGTAAATGCATATACAATGGTTATAAACTGTTATCAACCAAGACATTAAAACCACCTGCCTGATATTATGTCGGCCCCTCATGTGCCACTTAACATCTCTGATCCATCGAGACACGATGGATCAAGGACTAAGAAGTTAGCAGCAGATCATGCAAGTAGGGCCTCCATAGATTAGACTCGATTGTCCACCTCATCCCACAGATTCAGTTGAGATCTGGGGGAATTTGGAGGCCAATTAAACACCTTGAACTCTTTGTCATGCTCCACAAACTATTCCTGAACATTTTTTTGCTGTGTGGCAGGGCATATTATACTGCTGAAAGAGGACACTGCCATTAAGGAAGAAGGTCACCACAACAATTTTTAGGTAGGTGGTCTGAGTCAAAGTAACATCCACGTGAATGCCAGAGCCCAAGGTTTCTCAGCAGGACATTGCAAACCCCCTATTATTCCACTTGCTTTCAGGACAATGATGAATGAGCAAGGGTCTATAAACATTTGCACATATTGATTTCCCAGACTAGGCTTATGCTAAATCTTGAATTCCGCAGCATTTTGTACAGGGATTGTCCATTTAAAGAAATCTAGTCCAGGACTAGGCATAATCCCTGTCTGGGAAAGCAGTGCATAATTTAGCATTACTGCATTAATGACAGCCTAACAAATCACATAGCACTGATGTGTGTTTACTGACGTCACTGGTATGTTCAGCAACTGCTTCTTCATACTGTCAGTCCTCTCACCACTGTTTTAAGGTCATTCTGCTCCATGACATCATGCCCATGGTAACTTCTTACAGAACTTCATCAAGTTGTCCGCCTCGTTATTGTTTTATTGGAACTGTAGCATATAAAGATAAAGGCAGAGTCCCAAAAGCCCAAGGGCTGGAAGACATACTTTCTATAGCCATGTCTGTACTAACAACCCTGGATGTGTCTGACAGGCTGATTGCATTCTGAGAATCATCTCATGTCCAATTTGGGTTATATTTGATATGCAGTACATTTAACTGGTAACTGCTTGAAGTTACTTTGCAAATTACAAGAATACACCACACTTAAAGCTTCCCAGCACTGGAGAGGCTCTTATTGCACTCTTTCAGAGACGGCTGTAAAGATGTCAAACTTAACCTCATCTCTTGGAATTACACACTGCCCTCTCTTTAACAGCAGCAAAACAAAAGGATGAAAGAAAACACAAATACGGAGAAAATGAATATGAATGTGTAAGTGTGTCGGGGGTGGGACTGACAGTTTTGATTGAATTCAGTAATGCTTTGTTCTTTCTTTCTCACACACCCACGTGATGGGTAACGGGTCAGCTGAGCGAAAGATGAGGGAAGGGGGTAGTGAACGACAAGATGAAGGGATAGCGCAACAGAGGGAGGAGGACAGGCCTTTTGTTATCTGCCCTGAGAATGTTACATTCACTCTAGATCTGGAGTGCTGCCCAACTGCCCAGCACCGAGCTAGCACTCTGATGGAAGCATTCTGGAGCCCCTTTTATTCAAAACAAGCAGAGGCTTTGTAGTTGGTCAAGAGTGGTCAGGTCAGTGACTTGAAGAGGCTAAAATCTGATATGTTCACAAATACATCATGAAAGTATGGCATTTCTTAGATCTCGGATGCTCAAACACTAATTGCACAATTATTATTATTGTTGCTGTTGTTGTTATCCTGTTCTTCGTCCTTCTTTTGCTATATTTCCTCCTTTGATTTCCTTTTATACTGTGCTTCGTTGCTGGACTTTGACTTTGTAATGTGACCTTGAGCCTAAGAGAGGAACTGTCTAATTACTTCTGCTTTAGAGAATATTTTTAATGTGCTAATGAATCACCGTTTATGAACTGAGAATCCAGCAAGTTTGCCCAACATTAGTACAGAACAGAAGCGTGTCAAATTATTGGACACATTTGTTCTGTCCTTTGTCTAGTAACTTAAGTTCCTTGGTCTTCATGTATTGTCTTTAAAAAGATAGGCTATCTTAAGAGTACTTTAACTACGCGCTCTATCTTACAGTACACAGGCTATTTAACACACAAGATAAAAGCTGAAAGAGTCACCAAGCAACAAATAAAAATATCAAAAACTGCCTTTAAAATGACCTGATTGGCTGGAAATGATATCATAGCCCAAGGTTTCAGACAGATCATGTGATTGTGAGAAGATAAGAAGCTTGACAAACCAGCACAGAACTCAGGTGTCGTGTTGCGATGTCCATATATGAGTGGAGAGACAGAGTTCAACTACACATTTCCTGGTTCTCATGCCAACGACTTACCTGTGGTCTTTTATAATAAAGCATAAGTTCCAAAATCAGGTCCTGGAGCCCCCTTGCTTTGCAGATTTGTGTTTTCCTGCTCTAAAACACCCACGTCAGTGCAGGAAATGCTTTATTAATTAGCTAATTAGTTGGATCAGGTGTGTTGGGAGCAGATAAAACTAAAATGTGACGGGCAGGGGTGCTCCAGACCAGGGTCAGGAACCACTGTAACAGAGAACATGTAATAGAAGTACAAGTGCACATGTGTAGAGGGCAGTTTCCTGTGGAATGGTGGAAAGAGCAGTTGGCGAGACTCCTCTTTTCTGCCGGCTCTGTGTCTCAGGTGTCATGCGCTTGTTTGAAGTAGATAAGCTCAGTTACGTTAGTGTTGGGTTTCGACCTTCACTCTTCAACACCTGACACGTACAACCACGGTCAAGTAAGAATTAGGAAATTCAATGACATCTAAAGCACAATACAGGGTTAATTCAAATGTACTCTCCAAAGGACTACAATAGTACACAGTGTGTATGTGTGACAGGAGAGGAAACACACCAAAATACAAACCTATGGCTCATGCTTTACAAGTTGCCTGCTGACTACCTCTGATGGACATGAGAGATGTTAGATACTCTGCAGTTGTTTAGTAGAGTTGTTAAAGTTAACGCTGTTACATCATGTATTGGATCTCCATTTCTGTTGTACTTTTTTGTATCATTCAGAAACATCAGTTGTCATTTACACTGAAAATGTCATTTTGAAAGGCTCAGTATAAATGGTCCAAAATGACTTAGAAATACCATATGTTTACAAATGCGTTTTGCTTCTCCTTCAAAATTACTACCTTATACACACAGTGCGGTAAAAAGATTGTAAAGTACTGAAGCAAGCCTAGCAATGGAGTAATCTTGTTCCTCTTTTCCCTCATTTCTCTCTGGTACATGCTAAACTGGACCTACTAGACCTTCTGTTTCGCAACACTGACAAAACTGTGACAAAACATGCAAAGTAACAAAAAAATAGCTGATTTCTAACTAAATCCTGGCTATACGTTAGACTTGTTCCTGGAGGGCTTTTTGAGTGCCAGATCTGCACTTTGGTGTATTTTCTTCAGATTTTCCACTGCTTCTGCTCACACTGCTTCGTCGCACATTCCACTCAACATGGTGGAGTAATTTCTGCCCTGCTCAACAGGCACAAAAGCATGTGTGCACACATGCACGTACACACTCACAGTGGAGAGACGGATAACCACTTTACATGAAACTTTGTCAGTCTTAGGCCACTTCATTCATTCCAAAGTGGTGAGCTGCCCTCTTCTGGGCACAGAGAACACTTTCAGTACTTTCAATGAACTACACAGGGTGTTTTTGTGTGTAGGGGAAGTAGGCTAAAAAAAATGAGCACATAGAGTAATGAGTACACAGTTCAGCTGGACAGGGTGGTACACAAGACGCTTCCAGGATAAGTTGACGGGTGTTGTTTTGCGGTGTTTAGCACGGCTTCGAAAATGAATAATGTGGAGGAAGACAGAGTTGAGTGTGGGGTGAATATGGAAAAAATAAGTTAACCATAGCAGTAGCCATTGGGGAACGGTCATGTAGGGCAATTCACTCTGCAGTTATTAGGGATGTGTACATAATGCTTTGCAGAGCTTTTGGTTTGTCAAGACCTAGAATGTGAAGTATGAAGTTTGGGAACTGCCTTTTTGGGCAATTTGCATAGTAACTATAAAACATGTGTATACTAGTCATGCTTCTCTTGCTTGGTCAAATTATTAATCTTGTTTATAACTTTTATTTCTGGCAGCCATCTAGTTCAAATCTTTAAATACTCACACATTTTAAACACAAATGCGCCAGATAGGGTTCTTGGCAGCAATCCCACAGAAGTATCACTGTTAGTTCCCTAAAGAACTTTTAAATCCATATTTGTTTAAGTGAGCTGTGACAAAAGATTTTTTTCTGCAATCACACAACAAATGCAAGAACCTCTTAAGAGCCTTTGTTTTTAATATAGTGTATATGTGTATGTAAACAAATGATGAGTATTGCTGTATTAGAGTAGCTCACTTGAAGGAATTTACTGGCCACCTGTTTAATGGAAGTGAAATGGTTAACCACCATTATAGACCCGAACAACAGCTGCTGTTTTCCAGCTGTGGCTGGAGGATGACTCCAGCCAGTGCTTATCTTCCAGGCCTGGTGATGATACATAAGCATTTATAAAATGTGGAAACCATGTACTCTGGAACACAATGTTACTGAACAGTAGTTTCAAATACAGGTCAAATCTGAATAATATGCCAAATTATTGATCTTGTTTATATCTTTAATTTCTGGCAGCCATCTAGTTCAACTCAAACTTTTACAACAGCTTACTTAACTGAAATCTGAAATCTTTAAATTCATAATCACACATTTTAAACACAAATGCGACAGAAAGGGTTCTTGGCAGCAATCCCACAGAAGAATCACTTTTAGTTCCCTGAAGAACTTAAGTGAGCTTAAACAAATATGCTGAAATTGTGGTCTGAAAATAAAGCTCTGGAACACACCCATGTGACTACGCTAAGTTCTGTTCCATTCTGACCTAAATGTTACCATGAGCAACCAAATGCTGTTAAGGTACCTGACAACAAAATATCAGATAAACAAACAAAATAAAAAACTAAATCTTTCTAAAATAAAAAGATCTTTCTAAAATGAGTTGGTGGTGTAGGCAATAATGTTGTAGTTGGTATTTTGCATATTTCTGTGATGCTGATTTGCCTTTTATATATTTTGGTCCTATGATGTTACTGCTTTCAGACAAATATTGACAGAAGCAAATTGTCGGGGCATAAGAGAGTGTTTTGGCGGTATAACAGAGTTTTTTAAAGCAATTAACTGTCAATAGCAATATGATTCTGATATCATTTAAATTACATTATATTCATTTGGCAGATGCTTTTATCCAAAGCCACCTACAATACGGGTAAACACCCATATTTAAGAGTAGTGCAAAGAAATAGATCAGAAGAATATCTCTGAACAGATGAGTCTTCCGGAGGTTTTTGGTGCTCTGGTTGACTTAGGCAGCTCATTCCACCAGCGGGGAACCAAAAAGAGACCAGTCTGGACTGGGTTTGTCTTGCGGGTAGGGATGGCAGAGCTAGACGATGTTCCTTGGAGGAGCGGAGGGAGTGATATCATGCATCCCTACAATAAATGCAACATAAATATGCACAATATGTTAATTAAATATTAGGAGACCCAGTGTCATTGTGTCTCTGCTTCCTGGAAGTCCACCGACAGAATGCAGTATGTCTCTTCCAATTATTGCGTAAGAATTTCTCACAGAGAGCAAGGGAGTAGAAGACAAGGTTTGCAGCTGTCTGGTCTGAATGATGTGAGGATTTGGCTGAGGCTGAGGCACAGTTTGCCATAGCCGACATTCCAACAGCTGCTCTGGAGGCTTCACTTTACTCCAAACACAGACCCGCATAATTCCATGTTTATGGAATTTCATTTTCGGAAAGACAGGCTTCACATTTTCCAGTGAACTTACTCAGTGTAGTATGGAGAGGAATATGTGCCAAACTGTAGCGTGCACATAACATTGCATTTCTGTCGTGACATACTAAAGCCAAAACGAAAGGCAATGGTTACTGAAAAACAATACAGTTCACAACAGTGAAATACTGAATTTGGATTGGATATGAATACAATCCACCATGAAATATAATGAACACACAGGTATACTGCTTTCCAGCACATGGATCTTTTACATTTGCACATTTTCTGCATCTTACTGTTTAAATGCAAATCCATGTGTGCATTGCACTTCATTTTTTAGCGGAGCATATACACTTAAAGTAACCCACGGTCACAAGCAATATATCTGCACATTGACTGAGACAAATTTAGCATTCCATTTTATAATGCAAATGCTTGTGCTGTTTTTGAGTGAAGTCAGCATGAAAGTAAAAGAGGCTTTGGAGTGATTGTATTTGACATTCCTCTCTGTGGTATACATCCTAAGGATGATTCTTCTTGGGTTCTTTAGTAAGAACAATGGTTTTATAGCTGTGAAAGAAGAACTGTGAACACCCAAAGCCACTGGAATGCCTAAATGTTTCTTTCCTGGTCAAAGAGTTCTTCTCTATGATGGAAAAACTGCTGCATATGTTCTCAGTGTCTCAACTCCCTGTTATACCCGCAGGCTTAGTGTGTGTGTTCTCAACTACTGGGACAGAGGGAAAAGTAGGATGGTTGTAATGGGCTGCTGGCTGTTATTTGTGGTCGGCTCAGTGGGGGCTGGGGAGGGAGAGCATGTAAACATGCAGGGGAATGGCAACACACGTGACCTTCAACTGATGACCAGCTCAGCTCAGCTTATTACCCTTCCTCCATCTTACACAAATACTGTTTGTTTTTAATCCTGTAGTGCAACCCAGTATTGGCCATGTTAGAGATGGTTTAAAACAACAGCTCCACAGATCTGCTGCCACCGCCATAAAAATGCAGATTATTTGATATGAAAAGTGTAAGAGATTACAAAACAGCCACAGCCTCAGACATGCTGTGGATTACCCTGAATATTCTGCTGTTGATGTCAGGCTAACAGACACTGTGCCTTTAAAGTGAGGGTTCAGTCAAAATTTCGTACCATTTGTCTTTTTGTTTCATACTGTATAGACAATTTTAAAGCAGCGGCTTTTAGAGTGTGTGCTCTTGAAGTAAAAAAAAAAAGAACTTCTAAGGGGCTCTGAATAAGTAATTCCTCGTTCAAAACAAAACTTTCTTTTGTAAAACTGCGCGAATAAATGCAGTTTAATAGTGTACTGGGTATTTGTGTGAAATCTGCTTGAGTATTTTTAATGCACTCACTAATGTTTGTAGGTAAAAAAATCTTTATTTACTTATTTGTTCAATGGCTAATTATTATTTTCAGCAAGACTACTTTGTTACTTTCTTACAACTGCGAGGCAGAAGAATAAGATTCAAGCATGCTGCTACTCTACAGCTCCAAACGTATTAACGCATCGCTACCCTCAACTTTGAGAGAAGTGCGGAGTGGTAAAATAAAATCAGGCATGTCACATTCTAAATACAGTTTTGGACCACAGGACCACAGCAAAACACTAAAAACTCAAAAGGTTGTTTATTGTTCTTCAATATGGACCTTCTTACTGCTTATGAAGCTGGTTTCAGTTATGCCCATAGTTATTTGGTGCCATCTACTGGCCATGATAGAACGATACATGTCATCTATTCTATGCCATTCTTTATGATGTAAAATTACACAACATGAACCTTATTTAGGATATGAGCACATGGACAGCTGCATTTAATGAGTCCTTAATCCTCCATATTTGTGTGTGTGTGTGTGTGTGTGTGTGTGTGTGTGTGTGTGTGTGTGTGTGTGTATGTGCACGTGTGTGTAATCCTCTCAGTGGTCAAAGTGGAGTGGTTTACTCAAGGGAATGATAACTGTCCTCTTTTGCCCCTCCCCCCCACCCAGGCTGCTTGCTTTGTGAGATGATTTTAGAGCAGATGGATGTGATATCACACGACCAGATCAGCCTGACACAGCTGCAGGGTCCTGGGGAATTGAGTGTGTATATGTGTGTGCGCGTGTGTGTTTATATGATTGTGCTCATAAGCACGTATGTGTGTGTATAGCACTGGTGTACGTCCTTGAGGGAGTGTTAAGTTGTGTTTATTTTTTGAAGCTTTATGTGAGTGCATTGTACTAAACACAAATAAAAATCTATTAATATCGTAATATAATCACGGTGGCTTACTGATTATTTCGAAGCACAGCAGTATCAAGAACACAGAGTTAGATGACAAATCTTTGTAAACAACAGCAACCTGAAGTTGGTACCTGGTTGCCATGTATGCACACGGGGGCCAGCACAAGCCAGGACAAAGCTCTAGTGTGTGAGAGAAATTTAGTGAGTAGGTTCTTTCATTCCACTGACTTAATCAGGTATAGCAGATGTGAAACACTGCAGGTTTTGCAAGTTGTGCACTGACAGATATGTGCAATACTGAGGCTTTATCTGGAAGCTATTTTGGCATGCCAGCCTGCAGTTGATAAGCAGGTGATGTGCGGGCGTGGTTCTGGAAAAACTCAGCTCAGAGGCTGCTCATTCCCGAGCACTTTATGGTACTGAAAAATATAAGACAGGGAAAGATTTTCTAGGTTTTGCTTTCTTTGTGTCACATTAAGTTCACACAGACTTGCACCTGCGTAGGGCCTATGGATAAAGTTTATCAAATTATCACAAACCAGTGCAGTTATTTAAAAAGCACTCAGTGTTTTAACAATGATATTATAAACACTGATTTTAAATCCTTGACTAGCTAAACTAATTTGCTTACTTTTATCAATCATCATTTGAAACGGTGCTAGTCTGCAGATCAGGGGTGTAATCATGTGAGGGACTGGGCCTCCCGAGATTGATCGCAAGCCTACCTAAACAAATGCGAAATTAATATTTAACCTCCACTAGTTAAATATTAAATATAATTTCTGTGAAAAGCTGTCATTGTATTATGGCCTATTAAAATCTGATGCTCAAGAATAAAGAAATAATATGAGTGATCTGCAAACTTGATATGTACAATGCTCTTTTACATCATAAGCTAAACTGAACTGGGTCAAAATGTCTCGTCTACTTCACGTTAGATTTAATGTATTGTGACATGAAAAATAAAACATAAAATGGTCCATGAGAGTTTCATGCCCACTGTTGAAGTATGATGATTATCCTAGGATGATTTTGGTCAGGTTTGAGGTTTGCTGTGTTTTTTTTTTTTTGTTGTTGTTACATCTCCTCTTTCTGATTTGAGTTTTGTCATCTTTGGTAGGCAAATGTTGTGCCTGTGGTCAAGGAACAGGTGTGATGACATGTGGGCCCCCAGGACCAGGGCTGAGAAACACTCATCTACCAAGCTGGCCGACCCTCTTTATCACAGGCTACCTAAAACTATTTTCTCCCTACGCCACACATGCAGTATCCTTCCTGAAATACTTTTTACATATTGTTTTTGACAAATCTCCAGGAGACTAAACTTTAGATGGAATACACGTCTTCACAGGACACAATTTTAAAATCAAAATGTATGACCACTGCCAATAAAATAAGTCCTGTTTCCCCTACTACGGTACTATTTTTCCTCTTAAATTAACACAGGACATTTTCCTCTTGCAGTCTGACCCAGTTTTAAGCTCTGATCAGATACTTTGCTGAATTCCCCACTCTATTTGAATCTCACCATATGATCAGATAATCAAGTCCTGTGCTTTCATTGGCTAGTGGAATCCTTACACTTAACTGGCCATTGCAATCTGATTCCCTAGTGAAAATCTTACCACCTGACTGGCTACTCTGGTGGCCACAAAAAGTGGTTTCTTAGTAAAGAGAGCAGAGCATGCTGGTGAAAACAGATGAGAGCAAATGTTCATCTTGATTGGCTGTCTATAGTCCTTAGCTGTCTTATCAGAGAAGCCACACACAAGCAAGTCACATTGGAATACATTGGCTATGATCTAATATGGGTACTTGTATTCTAACTGGAACACTAAGGTAATGCTTGGCCTCTGCCTGCATGTTCTAACCCATTTAACCCGATACAAGCATCAAATACACCACAAATGAATGTGCAAATTGAAAGGACACGGAAATTCCAGTGGACAACAGAATATTTATACCCTGTTTGTTTCACAGAGGAGTGAGGAAGAAACTGACCATGCTCAGAAGTGTGAGCACTCATAGGTGTGCTAAATTATAACTGTGGTTTTTAAAAATAAATTTACCAGTTTATGTCTTCTGTGCACTGTGTACATTTGTTTAAGTAGGTTACTAAGTAATGGCCAGCAAGACATTCTTGCAGGTTGCAAGGATTGAAAACAGTATATTTTGAAAATGCATTCTGATTGTTTCATTTTTAACCGGCTACTTATGTACTGGTAGCTTTATACTTGCCAGTTCAATGCACCGGATATGTTCCACTGTACGTTTAGACACAACTACAGAACAGGACACAGTGAATGATGTGCAATTGCCCTGTGGTCGCCCAGTTTACCTGCTATTTTCTGTGCATTGAATGTTGCCACACAAACAAGTTGAATGAGTTCAGGCATAAACGAACACTTTGCTGGATGGAGGAGTGCTATTCAGATTCATCTTTTATTTACCAATGTAAAGATAAATAAACTTCAAATAACCCAAATAGGGAACACATTCAAACAGTAATTCAAATTTGAGTGTGCTTTTTTTGTACAAGTGTGTACAAACGGCACGCAAAGTAAGCCTGGCACAATCAACAATGTCTCAGTCATTTCACAAATTGCATGTAACATTGAGAAAACCATTCTGCAAACTGCACCACGGAAACACATTCTTTTTCTTACGAGAAGGACTGAACTGATAAAACCAACTGCTGTAATTAGTAAATTGAGACTACTGGCAATTTTTCGGTATTTTTTCTGTCACTGAGTTGCCCTTTATAATTATGCAAGGTTATGAACAGGGAAGATCACAATTAACTTTGGTATGCCACAAGGATAGGACATTCTTCAATACATTCGAAATCTGCGGAACTGATGCTGTAGTTAAAAGGTCCCGTGTCTGATTCCCAGAGGGGGCTGTGTCTGTACTGGTTTCCGTTGGGAGCTCTGGTTTCCCCCCAGTGCAAAGACATGCAACGTCAGGTGGATTGGAGATGCCAAACTGCACCGAAGTGTGTGTATTTGTCTGTGTCTACCTGGGGATGGACTGATGATCTATCCAGGGTTTCTCAGCCTTTGGATGGATGGATGTTTTATTTGATCATTGTGACATGCTATAAGGGCAATGACCTTCAGTTTTGTGTTGGATTTGGTTTAGGATTAGGGGATGAACTTAAAGTGCTTGAAAACATCACATATAATACACACTTCATTACTGGATTTGAGCCTTTCTAATAAATGCTCATTTATTGTTAGGAACTCCATTCCTTTGAGTCTAACGATTAGATGAATTAATCTTCTGGTCAGTTGCAATGAAACTCCACTAAACCTTCAACATCATCTAAAGACTATAGTTTGCTTTAAAAAAAAACACTACAAATAAAAAAATACTGTCGCCATCTAGTAGTCTGCATCTTGCTCTGATCTCAGATTACGTTCACATTACGAGCCTTAATTGTACAATTGCTCAGATCAGATCGTTTTGCTTTGAGGGATCCCATATGTCTGTGTAAATGTGAACACACCTATGGCCTGAAACGGCCCACACGGTGATCAGTCTAACAAATATTTTGTTGTTGCTGTATAAAAACCATTAAATTCCCCCCTTTAAAAGAGCAATGCATATTTAGAAATGTGTACATCATTTCAGCATGAAGTATGACGTGAATATGTTGCATTAACACATCAAACAAACAAGCACCACAAACCTTAGATTATTAGTTCAAGCAGCTCTCAGCTGAGTCCAGGAGAGAGTGGAAAAAGGCCTTATGATTTAATGCTTTTTCAGTGTTTACTAGAAGAAACTTGTTTGCTGCTGCTGTGGTGCAAATCATATGAACTCTGATCTGACCATTATCATTAATGTCAAAAAACACAAGCTGGATACGCGTCTGATCCAAGACCATGGATTTGATCTTAACTGGTAATGTGAACGTAGAGCCACAAAGCAAAACTCCTAAGGGGAAACTAGTCTTAACCAAGCCAGCAAGTAACTATATGGTAGTAACAAATGTGCAAGAGATTTTTCTGCCCAACATCAGATATACTGTCACAAACAAATCCACCATCCCACGCAGCAGCAAATAAATAAGTCAATAAATAATTTAAGAACCCAGTGCTTCCATCTGCTTTGCTAAAATAAAGACATCTGCATTTATCAAAGGTAACAGATTGCATCAGGATTTTCTCCAGACTGAACAATTAAAAAACTGCTTTTGAATTAAATCATCGACCACTGACCTGAATTATTAATCCAAGACTTCAACATGAATGGTAGTTCAGACCAAACGACTTTTGAACCACACGTTCACTCCCTTAACAGGTGAGGTGATGATGTATGAATGGTGGAATCACTTCTTTACATCACAGTCAGTGTAAACACCTTTTAAACAGAACGTAAACAAGAAGGCTCCTCTTAGACACCCCACACAGAGACCGCTCCGACTGAAATAAACACATTACAGATTTGGCATGCTGAGTTATTGTAATAAACAGGAACTAGGTTGCAACTTTCTGGCTTAGGAGTCAAAACAAACCTTATCCAGACAACCTCAAATTGATTGTAACCATGGAGATATCTTCACAGAGATAACGGCATGACTCACATGAACACAGAGCACAGAGCCAGTGAAAGAAATTTCAGTTTAAAATTTGTTTCCGACTCAGAATGGGCTCCAGTCGTGTCTAATTTTGTAACAGTTCCCAAGAAGCAGCGGCTTAATTTGACAGGTCGTGGGCTGAGTTGGAAAAACAGCGTAGCTGTCATAAGTACTGAAGAGTGAGGCCGAACTCAAACCTTCACACTTGTTGGCACTGGAAAAGCATTTATGTGATACCACTGAGTGGGAGTGGGGGGCATTTGCCAAACAACTAAACTGGAAGCAAGGTGCACACTAACTAATAAAATAAAACTGTGCAGAATGAAAGTGGTGGATACATTTTCCAGAGGACGACTCTGAGTCACTGCCCCCAACTATGAATGCATTTTCAGTGGAGGGTCATTGCTTTATTTAGGACTTCGCCCTGACTGACTGGGCATCACAGACAAGTGCATTAGACAACAATGTATGATACCAAAATATGGTAATGACAGAAACAAATCAACAGACAACTGGCCAGTTAACGCTACTGGCCTTTTCTTTACTGTACCATCGATCGCTTCTCTCCTTCACTGACCTTATTTCTGCCCTTCTGTTATTTCTATAACGCTTTTGTTATCAAGGTCTTCTCTTCAATGTGGGGAAGTTATTTCAGGTCTACGGCCTCCACTGAACATGATCCATTTTCTTTGATACTCATAGCCTCCTTTTACTCTCAGTAGTGCCCTGCAGAGCTTCTGGAACATGGCTGATATCAGCACTCAATTGTGGACTGTCACTGCTTCAACTCTAATTGGGTAGAAAGTCGCTAAAATCTATTGATCGCATTTGGAGCCTGAAGGAGCAGCCAGTGAAATACAGCATCAATAAGCTTAAGAACAAAAGCTTAAACTGTAAACTATGGCCTGACTGATATGAAAACTGTGTCACTGATAATACTGATAAAAATTCAGCTCACTGATCATTTAGACCAATATGTTTCAATGATTGAATTTTATGTTCTTGTCATAGTTTCCATTTAACAGTAGTAAATTTAGTACTGACCGTTCATCTTTGCTAGAAACTCACTTCTTAAATAATACAAATATTGTATTGCTGAGGTCAGAGCTCCTCATAATTCTTTGCAGTCTTATTTTTCTTATGGTTTATCAGTTCTATTCATAGAAAAAAGATTTTTTTTTTCATACTATAAATTGTTAAAATGCTATACTCATGCTCAGTATAATTAATCTGGGGGAAACTATTAATTAGATCGAAAAAAAAACTAACATCTACTATAACTTCAAGAAAATGCTATTTCAAAACGCAAGTTTCAAATCGGTCTTGAGTGCAAATGTATGCCACATTACTGGCCTTGAGCTTGTGATAAATATTTAAAAATGAAGCCGACACTCCTACTCTGGTTTTAATGACCCACATGCAAGTGTCACCGAACGTCCTCCCGCAGTTTCTCAAATGTTTGTGAGATTTGGGTTGAGTGAAGAAGAAAAATGATGACAAAGGTAAGCAGCAATTGAACAGGCCTGGTTAATAAAGGCTGAATTATCTGATCAAACTGCAGCATGACTCACTGAGCACTGGGAACTGCTCCTATGACCTCAGCAAGGGGAGGGGACAATGCCCTAATATTAGTAACCATGACAACCCTGACCATTTCAGCAAGAAAAAGGGGGCATTAATATTTTTAAGTGTTCTTTTGATAGCCTGCCACCCTCTCACACTTCCATACAGAATGTTCTAGAATGCCCCTGTCTGCTTTGATCACTGTCATGCCCAAAAATAAACACACACACACAATCCCAGAAGGCTTTGAGACACACTTTTCTCCCCAACAATTACAACCAGTAGAGAAGACAAGAAAAGCCTTCTGTTTTTCCATTCCTCCAGACTTATTTGGAGACTGGGAGAGTGGCTTTATAACATTTCAGCTGACAATTCCTAAATATATTTTTGCCCCTCTTCTAGTAGATCCTGCTGAAACTGGATTATATGGTATATATACACAGAAAACAACGTGGGTCTTGATTTGAAGAACCGATTTTCTCCAACTAATCTCTTTTCAGCGGATCTCAGGGTCCGCCTGCTTCACTCCCACATCACTCTTCATGGGAAGAGAAAACTTCCCAATTGTCTCCCACACAGCACTTTCCATCTGCTATGGACAAATGCTTTTTGTCAACGTGAGCTTTAAACAAATGAGACTGAACACAAGAAACACAAGAAAATGAGTGTAAAAAAAACACACTCTGCCTCAGGTCAGTTTGGGTCATAGAAGCTGGGACTTAAAACTAGGCTTCTGGGAGATCTCTAGACTCAGTCTGACCAACAAATGACATCCATGGTGCTCAGATATGGACTGTGTTGATAGCCTATTGTGTAGCATGCATTGTGAAGACTCTGATTAAAGACGCTGTTTTACTCAAAGTCGTTGCATGCACGGTTACGGGTTGCCACACTAAAGAGGTGAGTTATGGAAGTCATTGAGTAAAGGCTGGATCTAAACCTCCTCCCAGTTACGAGAAGTTCCACACAGGCAAATGGTCCATTAGGAAGCAATTTTTGGCAGCAAAACAGGGTTTAGCACCACACCACATCAATCAACAAGACCAGTTGAACTATGAATAGGAGACACCTCTAAAAGCGCAGAAGCACGTCATGAAGTTGGAACTGCAACTGGAATGCTGAAGAAGTTTGTTTGCTTGCAGACAAATGTATTGAACAAAACTGCTGTTTTCAGGAACAACTACAAGGGTGATAACCAGACAAAATCAAAAGTAGCAACTGCAGTGCATGTAGGGATTCTAAAGTCCAAGGCAAAGTCTCTTATATACAAACTACACGTCCTTTTTTTTTTTTGTCTATAACCCAAGTCCACGGTGCTGTTCGTGTCCCTACCTGTCATACCATAAACTAGGCACAAAACGTTTTCAAAGCACTTTTTATCCTCCAACCAAATAATTCCAGGATTCCACACTCGTTCTTCTCACTCTATCAGTATTCCCACTCATCTGTCTTCATGTCCAGGTAGCTGAGGATGTTCTGAGCGTATTTGACTGCTTGTTTGCGTGCAGTTTTGGTTCCCTGGTCCCCCTGAGGGTCCACGGCATCCAGAGCCAGCAGTTGTTTGGTCAGCAACTCCTCAAGCACCATGTAACTCTTGTCAGCTCTTTTACCATCAAACCCTAAAACTTGGGCCTGCAATTCGGACAAGCTGGCCAGAACACGCCACACAGCCGCATGAGGTGGGGGTTCTTCCAGGCCGGGATTCCGGCGCCCGAGGGCGTCCAGGAGGTCTAGGTAGGTGGTGACAGCTTGGATCTCTAGCACAGCTCTTCGCCGTGCCTCCCTGATGCAGGGGTTCCGTCCTGTGTCCACTTGGTCTAAACGAGTCAGAAGACCCTGCAGCTCCGCCCCTTGCCCTGCCATGCCCTGTCGGAGGACCTCCCCCCGCAGTGCAGAGACCCGTCCCCGGATAGCCTCAATCTCACGGATGGAATCGTTTTGAGCCAAGTCATACCTGGAGGTTAAAGAAAACACTTCAATGACAAAACAGCTTAGAGCCTTCTCCAAATATATATATTTTTACGCTGTGTGATTTATCTGAAACATCAAAGTAACTGAATGATGGACCTAAACATTTTTACCTAAAGGAATTTTTCTTAAACGTTCTACTCCCACAATAAAACATATTCCATGCAAAAAAGCTGCTTTAAACACATAACAAAGAAAGTGTAATTAACTTCTTAAAGCTTTTATAACATTCTGCAATTAACTTCTTAAAGCTTTTATAACATTCAGAGCATTACAATCTGCCAAAACCCTGTAATTAAAACTGGTACATGAATACTGTGACCTTACCACTGGGGAACCTGCTCCTGGTTTTTCTAACGTAGATAATAGATTTGCTGTCTTCTACTGTTAAATGAAGTGTTACATTCTGTTGAGACCAATTAACTGTACATGTCCGTGTCCTTTCAAACTGATAATAAATAAAAACATATTGAGGTAAGTGTGGGAGAAACTGTGCTGAACAAGGCAACTTGAATCAGCTTCATTCCAGGAACTGTAAGATACTCATACTCTCTTCACACCAAGTCAAGCGTATTGAGCGTGGCTAAAGTAGCTCAGCATGTCTGGCTTTGCTGATAGTGCTCTTACATGCTGACATTGTTAAATAAGTTCTGTTCATAGAGAACACCTTGCTGTCTCTGTGATTAAATGTATTCAGTCACCACTGCATTTAGAGACAGTTCACTGTGTGCAGTCCAAACTTAGTTTGACTAAACCTGGCCTGTCAAATCTGACGTTTCATTTTACTGTGTGCTGTGTTTATGGGTGAACTTGACTTGAACACTTCATTATTCTTATTAATCTATCAATTTAAATTGATTAAAAGTGTGTATTATTTCACTGATCCAGGGTTCTAATTATTTTCATTCTTACAATGAAATTAAGATCTATAAGTTGGAGAATGCTGTACAAACTGTATCAAACATATTAGTAAAGCCTGCTGCTCATTGCGCTTTTATGAACAGCTGATTTAGAAGTAGGTTTGGGTTATATTATGTGTATACATGTTACCTAGAAGTGTCATCTCCCTCCCCTTCCAGGTCGAGGTGTTTGAGTAGGCCATTGATCTCCTCTACCACCTGTTTCCTGTAGTTTCTGACTGCTGTGTTACTGGACACATCTAGAGCATCAAGTTCCACCAGCAGCTCGGTGAGGACACGTGCTAAGTGGGCACAGCTGTCACGGCCACTCAGCCCCATCAGCAAGGCCACAAGCTGGCAGCGGGCACCACTCACCTGTAAAACATCATTCAATTAGTTTTTGCTTTTTCAGGCTAATGTTGACATCCCTACCTGGTAAAGAAAAATCAGATCTTTTTAGATCAGATTTGAACCACATATGGTTCAGTAAACTCATATGGTGCTAGATCAGACAGAGTTGATGTAGCATATTGGGCAACACTGCTGCCATTTACACAGCAGACTGGGGTTCTATCCCCTGACTGGGCAAGCACAATATGCGATGGGTGAGACTCCCAACCCTAAATATGCCATCTGTAATATG